>BSBN01000435.1:5905000-6505000 GCA_027924645.1 Cunninghamia lanceolata | reverse complement strand
GCTTGGTGGTAAAGGGAAAAGAGGGTTAAAATTAAAAACTTTGGTAAAAATAGAGAAAAAAATGCATTTTTAGTACTAGGGCATGATATGGTTGGATTCCTTGTGAAAAATGAGCTAGGGTTGCTTTTTGAACTATCTTAAAATTTGCCATATTTTGCAAGTTATAATCATTTTGGTAAAATGTACATTCAGGTTTGTATATCGCTTTGCATATGCAAAGTCCTTTGTATGTGCAAACTCATTTTTGTACTTAGTCACTTTTGCATTCAGGTTCATATACAAGGCCACTTGTATGTCTTTTGTCCTTGTATGCATTTTAATAAAGGTTTATGCATACATACAAGGTGGACCCGAAGTGGTTTTAAAGTTAGAATGAATTGATGTTTAAGATCCGCTTTGTATATTCTACGTTTGTATGTTTAGTAGGTAGAAGATACAAACACTTCATACATGGCGGACCCGAAAAGGTTATTAAATGGTGCTAATTCATTGTATATTTGTGGATTTGAAAAGAAAGGGGCAGGGCTTGTATAATATACAATGCATATATACAACATGGACCTGACGGACTGTTTAAAACAAGTTAAGTCGTTATATATTCGGCGCTTGTATGTTTCAACATACAAGCGGAACATACAAACAAAATATACAAGGCCCATATACAACGCAGATTTGAAAGGGTTATTAAATGGAGTTAAGTCGTATCTTTTACATTATGTATATTGGAGCACACAATAAGATATGCATACATCTGACCCGAAACATCTTTGAATTAGAATTAAGTCTTTGTATGTTTCGATATACATACATTCTAAAACATACAAAGTAGAGATACATTGTCTGAACCCGAAAGTCTATTAAAAAAGGCTTAAATCCTTGTATATTTAAAACATCCAAAGCAAACATACAATGAAATATACAACCTCGGAACCAAAAATTTATCAAACAGGGTTAAGTCCATATACGCTTTAAACAATGTATATCGGAAGATACAAAGTAACATACATACAGCGCAGAATCAAAAGGGGAAGTTGAATTTGGTTAAATGCTTGTATCACATCTGAATTGAATATCTAAAAGATACATGCATTTATACATTAGGCAGAATTGAGAAAGTTATAAAATAGAGTTAGGTGCTTGTATATTTTGCGTTTGTATATTGCGATATACAAACTGACATACATTGCAAATATACAAGCGCTACAACACAGAATCAAAAGGAGGATTGAAATCTGATTTAACGGAAGCGTCATGTCCAGATTGTATATCAGATATACATAGATTTTAAACAGGAAAATGTGCAGGAGAGCAAAGCAATAGAAATTTAGGTTTCTTTTTTGAAGCCTGAATGCATATTTTCAGTCAACGATGGTTGAACCGACTTTTCTAGGCACTATATATGTATTTTTGGAAGCAATTTTCACATATTTAAGGCCCAATTGATGCGTTCACATAGTCACGACTAGATTTGGCAACTATTTTTCTTCCTGCAATTTTATTAAATGTGATACTTATTGCTTATTCATTTTTGCAGGTTTGCAGTTGAGGAGGGAGCTGAAACTTAATGGCGAATAAATCACGGAGGAGGAAATCAGATCTCAGGAGTAGAGGAAGATAAGGATGAAGTACGAAGAAGTCAAGGGTCTTCACTGATGAAGACAAAATGCAGTTGAAGACATTATTGCAGCAGATCACAGACATTATTACTAAGCTACTAGGGTTTCCAGAATGGCATATTTCACCCAGATTGGACGTGTGCTCAAAGATATTTTGGGAGATTTGATCTCCAGCATTTATATTGTAACCAGAGGTTTGAACCATTGTTTAACTAGGGTTTTGAGCTGTATTGAGGACAATCAAAGTCTATATATTGTGCCTCTATGCACTGTAAAACTTTACACAGGGGCTACATAGAGATTTGTAGCAGCAAGAATTTGTAAAAATAGCATTTTAGTTTAGTTTAGAAGTAGAAGGAGGTCACCTGTGTCTGCAATAAGGAATGCATGGAACATCTAGCTTCCTTGTTGTATCTGTAAAGCTTGTAAGTTTTATGTAGTTTGGTCAATGAAGCTAAGAGTCATTCAGACATTGTAAATCTTATATGACTGTCTATTTCTAATACAATTGAATCTGGAATTCTACATCTATCTTCTGAGTATTTTCCTACTCTTCTTTGTGTTTGAAACATTTTCTCTTAGAGCTTGCAATCTTAGGTGTATGTTTGTGAAAACGCTCAGAACTTACACTTAAGGTTTTGTCTGTGGATTTGATCAAGTTACTGTATTATTTATAAAGTGCATAACATAACAATTAGATCTTTCGAATAGAGTGAATGAAGTGTAGATTAGATCTCTTTAACTTTTCCCAACCCATCTAAAAATACTTAGCTTAAAACGTAGAAATTTGAAGGAAATTTGTCTCATATTTGAAAGAAGCATGCATAACAGAGTTGAAAGCAGACAGTTTTCATAATATTGAAGAGGAGAAAGCTGCAATAATCTGAGAAGTCTATTTAAAGCTTTGTAGCACAGCAACACTTTTATGCAAAAGAATGAACAAACACACTGATATTTATAATCTTTTTACATAAGTTTGAGTCCAGTTAACCAACATGAAACTCTAAATCACGTAAGGCCCCTTGAACATTACAGCTTCACATTGACCAACTGAATTTGCCCAACAGGTCAAGACCTAACCATATTAAACTTGGGATTAAGTGAATCTTAACCAATTCCTTCACATCTTTCAAGTTAGTTTTGTTTCATTTTATGTGAATTTTAACTAATTGTTATGATTACATCAAAACCATCATCAACAATATGGTTATAAGATGAGGAATGATTTTGGCATGGTAAGGGTATGATGAGAGGAGATGAGAGAAATTTTGTCATAATAATGATAGGATGAAGAAGTGATGAAAATGGCTTCGGTGAGGGCTCTATATATAGATTTTTTGTAAAAGGATGGAGGGTGAGGATTGAAAGTTTAGATCAATGGCTAAGAATGCTTGAGAATTAGGGTTTGAATTGGAGTTGTAGTCTTGCAACAAGTGTCACAAGAGGGTTGGACAAGAGAGATCAAAGGCTAAGATTTGGTCAATGAGATTGGATGGCTCCCATTATTTATGAATTTTAACTTAACATAGGGAAGGGTGATGAGAATAAAAATGATTTAAAAATTCTTTTTAGGGGAAGAGTTGAATATGACAAGTTAGATGTGAATTTTTAATTCACATGGGGAAGAGCTCCATTATCATGGGGAAGAGTTGCATTAATGGAGACTAAAACAAGTGGGAATAATTTTTTTTTTTTGGTGGGGTGTGGGAATGAGTGTTAATCAAGGTTTGACCATATTAATTAAGTGTTTAGCTTAATTAATTTAGGTCTAGGGGATAGGTAGGTTATGGGTAGCTAATTAAATAATTGCTACTTAATCAACTAGGCTAGGATTAGGTTGATTAGTAGGGTAGATTAATCAAATAAGAATTATTTATCCAATTAATAAGGATTAGAGAGATGGATACATTAACTAAATAAATATTGAGAATATTTATTTAAATAATGAGGGATAGTGTTGTAAGGTATAGTGATAAATTAAATGAATTAATTGATCACAAAGGATGGATAAATGGTTAAGGGTAGATGATTAGAGATAAATTAATTAAATAAAATGAATTTATTTAATTAATAGGAGGGATAATTGGTGATGTAGAGATATAGAAAATTGGTTTGCAGAGCAAGTCAATTTTAGGTGTCTACATTTGCCCCTCTTTGAAATGGTGTTGTGGCTAAGTAACATTATTTCAAAGAAGTTAAAATATAGAGTTGAATTTGATATAAAAAGACTTTGGTTTGGATAAATAGGGGAAGGTTTAGGGATGACTGGTAAGAGTGATGTTGCCTCGAGAGGACATGCAGATTGCAAGAACACAAGTGTGCTCTCGAAATGGATGGAACAGATTGGTAGAAGTGGTTGGAGGATAAGGGGTGAGATGAAAGAATGATGATTTATGGGAGATTAGCTAATGGATGATCATTGTGTTGAAAATGATTTAGAGAAATCCTAGGTTTGTTATAGCAAAGTGGATATTTTTAACAAGGTATAGTAGACGAAGATGACGATGTTTATCCAACATTTGCATGGACTAGACACGCAAACAAGAGGGTGATCCCATGCATGCCCAAGATAGTACAACCTTGCATAGATGAGGGAAGGGGACTCATAGCATAAGCCCTTAATACACAAAAGGTATGAAGAACCTTAGATGTAAAAGGAGATCAATATGCTAGAACTGACTCTACGATCCACAAGATATGAATACTAGCTTGGAGTAATGAGATGAACCCACAAGCACAACATACAAAAGCAAGACTATGTCCCATTCTAGATGTTTTCACCACATACCATGATATAGTGAGATCAAGGTAGTTTTGATGTGATCTTTGAATCAGACAAGAGATAAAAGTCAAAAACCAAAAGACCAACAAACCAAACAAATAGCCATTGTATCTATTGCCAAGATGGATGATGATTGATGGATTTTGCCTATTATAGGAATGATATATCCATTAAGGCAGGAACTGTTGGGTGATATTGATGGTTGATGTTGTTGGATTGGCACAAGATATGATGGTTACAAGTTGTGGTTGATGTTGATTTGATAGTTGATGATTTTTGTTAAGGTATGATTGCTTTGATAGGTGATGCGATGCTTGGGATATTGCATTTGGATCTAGTGTAAGCTCAGGGGATAGGAACCATCCAAGCAGGTTGGATGGGTGCATCTTATGTACCTGAGTACTAGAAACTTCCTTCGTATTCCAGACTGCCTACATACCATGTATCCATGGGATCAAGGCACCTTAAGATGCGGGTGGTGATGATATGTAGTTCTGATTTGTGATGATGATGTGGGATGATTGAGTATAGATGTGATGATGTTGGAAGATGATGTGCTGGATGATTTAGGTGATTGTGATGATGTTGTGGGATTGTTTTTGGGATTTTTTTAATTTTTTGAATGGATGGACTTTGTAGTAGATGGATGGAGGATATTCTTGGAAAGGGAATATGCCGAGAGGTGTCCAAAGCATGGTTTTAATATTTTGCCCCTTATCTTTATCAAGATCTAAGGAGGAAAATATAGTAGATAGAATGGATGGGAAAATAATAGGATAAATAGGGGGTGGTAGATAGGAATATAATAGGATAAGGATATTATGGATGTAGATAAAGGGTATGATTTTGCCCCCAAGTGTAGGGATACAAAATGGATGGAGAAGGGATTACACATGACACCCATAAGGGGTTTTCATCATGGTACTTACCCAAGGCACCACAAGGAGTGGTTTTCACCATTCGACAAATTTTTCTCTTTACTATTTTTTTGATTGTTTTGATTTTTTTCTTTTTTTATGGAATGGGGACTCTAGTGTCTATTTCCATATAAGAAAGGAGAAGATGGTCCCATGTTGGATAGCATTATGGATGACAATTGCATGGATCTTTGTAGATAGGAGAAGATGGAATGGATGGAGGATAGTGAATTATGATGTGGATTACGATGTGGATTATGTGGATTATGTAAGGTTTATGCAAAAGCATGGACCATAGGGATGTGATGGGGGAGATATGTAGGAGAGTGGATGGAAGATGGAGAGATGGGGGTATGTGAGAATGTCATGTGGTGGAGGGGAATCAAGACCAATAGTTGCACACACCATGTTAAACATGGAAGCTTTTGAGTGGATGGTTGTGTAGGAAGCAATGGTGATGTTTGCTTAGGAGATGTGTGATTTAGGCATTTTGGTACCCACATAAACTTAATATTTTTATGATTTTCACTTGACTTGTGGGATGGAGGAATTTGGGATTTTGGAATAGAAGAGGATGATTGGGAGTTTTGAGAGGTGGATTGGGAGGTGGATGCCTCATTTGCTTTGTTTTCTCTTTACTTGGGGACCCACACCATTTTTGTTTTTGCTTTTTCTTGTGATGGTGTGGGCTTTGGTAGCCTTTTGGTTTTTTGATTTTTCTTGGAAGGGATAACATCTTTAGGCTATTGTTCTTTATGAGTCGAGGAATTCAAATTATTACTTTTGAATCCTATGGACTTGGTGGAAGATTCATGTTTGAATGATGTGTTCTTTTGTTGGTCTTGATTTGGAATTTTAGGGGATTTATGGGTGGAGGGGTTAAAAGTGGATTTGTGGATAAATGGATGAGGGGATTTTAGGATAGGGATATTAGGAGTTGGGAGGATGGAGGATAAGAGGATTTAATTTTAGGAGTTGGAAGGATGGGAGGATAAGGGGATTTGAGGATGGGGATGTTATGGGTTGGGAGCAATGGAGGTAAATTTGATGGACGAAGATGTATGGTCACATGCTTTTGCAAATGATATGAACATGGAGGAGGGATGGTGACATATCTTTTGGGGGTGTGATGAGATGCACCGGGTTTGGAATTGGATGAATGGATTTTGGAGGATACATGGGTGTTACCAACATGCTTAGATTGTTTCCCTTAGGATGTATAGCCAAGGGCATGCAAGGTTGGATGGAATTGTTGGAATTGCTCTGGACAACTGAGAGGGGGGGTGAATCAGTTGTCACATAATTTAAACTTTTCTACCTTTAATCCTCTTTTTAAAACGTCTAATCAAATTAATGATATGAACATTAAAGCATGAATCAATAACACATGAGAAAAAACATAAGTAACACACTTGACACCAAGATTTTTGACGTGGAAACCCAGTTAAGGGAAAAACCACGGTGGGGGTTAACCTATAAAGATTATGCTCTATTAAAAGTATTACTGCATTCAGGCTCACTGCCTAGAGGTCATTGCTCAAAGAAGGCTTACTGCCTATAGAAGGTTCACTGCCTACAGAAAGAAGATTACAATGAGATTGAATTGATAATTAGCATCTATCAATGCAAGGATTCAGTTTTGGTTAAGTATAAAACGTTGACTTGATACACTTCATCTTCACTCTGCCCTTTTCACTGTTCTCCTCACATCTAAATCTTAGATCTCTATTCCTTTCAAACTTATTCTATAGTCACATCACACACACACACACCAAAATCATTCAAATCCATCTGCTATATATATCCACATCCTGATCTTCAACTACTTTTCAGTTAGTTCAAGAACACTTGGAACTTTATTAAGAATTCTACTCTGTCGGCTAAATCCATTAACACTTGTAACGCGGACCAAAACTTGCACTCACAAATCATTAATTAGGTCGGCTACTATCACTGATCATCACAACTTGTCCAACCAACAATTTCCATACATCCAAAACCAAGATCAATTACAAGGTCAGCCTGTTCTTCTTTTACCTGTTCTATCAAACTATTAACCCAATACTCAAATGCTAATAACTATTGAATCCTTCATCACCAAAGGCTAAAACTCTAGATTTAGATTATCCTAACAATGCTTATGACTACAGCAGATCTGCAGTAAATTATGACTTTCCACTGGAGAGATCTGGACCAAGATACCAGACCCTGTCGCCTACTCTGTTCTTGACTACTTGGACTTAGACAAATCTTCAATCTAATTTCTGGTATGGACAAATAATGGAATACAGATGTGTAGTAAAGACTTAGTTTCCATCAATGACAACACTTATCATGCCTAGCAATGTCTCTTTCCAACAATCTCTGCCTTTGGCATTGATGGCAACACTTAGTGAAAAATGACTAAGTGTCGGAATAACTCCCCCTTTGCTTGTGCTCCATACTGTTGTTCACACTACTTTCTGGTGCTCCCCCTTCACTGGATTCTTCATTTTTCACTTCTCATCACTTCCCCTTTGACATCAATGGCAAAGAGTGGGGTCCGCAAACACTAATCATACAAAAATTATGTATATAAGGCCACATATGTACAAACAATCCATATGTTATATTTACATATATTTAAAGATATCTGCAAAAGTACTCTTTAACTGTGTAAATTCGGTAGCCCAACCTCTCTTCATACCACCCAAAATTGAAATGTATCCACTTAGTAGAAATGCATATGCTTCTACTTTCCTTAGATCTGAGGGATTGCTTTCCCGGGTAGTACTTTGGGCCTCTAACAAAGTGTTAAACACTGTTTCTAGATTAGGGGTAATCAATCCCCGGAGCTCACCCATTCTTTCCATAATGTTCTTCTTTTCTTTGATAAGCTTCTTTATTTCATTTGTTAGGCTAATTGCCTGACACTCTTGGCTCACCGAACATACTGTTAAAGGATCAAAACTTTGATATAGGTCTAGCAGCGTTTTCTCCTGCTCCTTTATCTTTTTCTAAATATCCTCTACTATTTTGGGCCATGATAAACAAAACTTATATATACATCACCACCATCCTTAAGATCATTTTCAATACTCTTTATACCAATATCAAGTGTTTTTCTATCATTATCTATATGGTCTTTTAGTTCACTAAACCTCTTATCCAAAAAATCTTTCCAGACCTTTACTTCGGCTGACTTGTCAAAAGACTCAAAATTTATATTTACAAAATGCACAAGATTTTTCAAATTACCAGAAGGAGAATCAGATGTATTTTTGTGATATGTGGGCATGATCTTCTCTAGTACTCCAGATGCTAGGCCTATCAACTCATTGTTTTCTATGTGAGACTAGAGCATTTTCTCCCTTGCCTTGGCCTGTGTAAGTGATGTTATCTTCAATATTTGGTCTAGAGAAAGAGCGTCCAAATTGATTGGTCCTTGTATCAGTTCCGGCTCATCTAACTCTAGCATCTCCTTGCTGAGAAAACTCTACATTACATCCTTAGTGTCTCTTGCTACACTTTCTATTTCAGTTTCCTTCCCTTGTGCTTTATCAATGGCAACAACCGAACTGTGTTCCTCTGGTACATTAGCATCATTTCCTTCTGTTAGTTCTTCTTTTCCCTTTGCTTTTTCCTCTTCCTTTTCTTTCTCTTTTTCTTGTTCTTTTTCTTGGTCTTTTCTGGAGTCATTGGTAGAAGGAGGATTTGGAGGATCATGGCCAACACTTGCTTCTTCTATCAATACTTCCTCTTCTTCTTTTTGCACTTCCTCTTCCAGAATAGAGGAATCTAGAGTTTTAGTTTGTTGCTTATTCTTCTTTAATCCTTCAACTTTCATGTCTGAGGAGTCAATCTCTATATTTACCTCCTTTGCAATAGGAAGATTGTGCTTTTTCAAAGAACTCCAGAGAATCTCTTTGGTTTCCTTTGGAATCTTGTCTATCTCCCCAAGCATAAGCTTATTCATTCGATTTTTACTTCAAAACTCATCCTTGGCTTCTTTGAATATCAAATTCATTTTCCTCAGAGTAATTTGGGCACATAATTGTATTAATATTTGTGCTTGGTTCTCAAGATCCTTTCTTATTGCATTCTCTTTTCTTAGTTCCAAAATTTTTTCATGGGTTTTTGCTATCAATGAACATATCTCAATAAGAGCCTTGTTGTAGATATTCAAATATCTTACCGTTGCTTCCTCAAGTACTCTTTTGTCAGCATCATTATAGTCATCATAGAATTCTGTCATTGGAGCCAAGTTTCCATCTATAGTAACAAATTTAATAATGTCATCTACTAAAAGGGTAGCCTTTTCTTCATATTCCTTTGTCTTTTGCCTCTTGCTTTCCCTTTTGCTTCCGGAGGGCATCTCCTTGGATATCTTGGCCACTTTTGTACCTATGGCTTTTAATTCTTTGATCTCAATGTTAGAATCTGTATCTTCTTCTTCTCTTATGCTTTCATAAGTCCAGGATGTATTTGTTTTCTTTCTTTTGTCCCTTTTTCCAAATGATTTTGTTTCCAGTTTTGCAGTCTTAGGAGGAATAGGGGAAGCAACAGAGCTCCTAGTAGTCCTTGAGGTGGAAGAGGGTTCCACTGGAGCACTTCCATGTTTCTTATCTTTTTTCTCTTTCTCATCCTTTTTAGTTCTTTCCCTAAATTGCCTCACAGCCTCCTTAGTTAGGGAAAAAAATTTAGCCAATTGCTCAACTTCTTTTCTTACTCTCCTATTGGTTTTAGGTTCTCTGAGCTCAGTATGCATTTTTAAACTTAACTCCTCATATGTTCCAAATCTTTCAACTGTTGTATCTTTAGGCTTGCTTAGAAGATGTTGAGCATACATATTCAATATTTTTCCATCTACTTCATACCCCATGGGCATAATCCAAACAGTTCTGGGTTCCACTGCTTCCATTAGGCACTGATCAGTGTCAACCATGAAGCATATTTCATTTTTGTACTTCTCAACAATTGATTTAGGGATTCTTTCCCTTAAATGCATCATACTCTAAAAATTCTTGAAGTATCCCCATATTGCAATTTTCTAAGCTTTGAAATCACCAATACTGCGAAGATGATCTCTAATCTGAATGACAATTGGCTCATCATTGGTCAGTGAACACCCTTTACTCTAGGTACTTCATTCATATAGTAGAAAAACAAGCATAGAACCAATGTACCATATTTAAAAGTGTTTTTATTATCCCTTTTGATTTTGTTCAAGTTCTCAATCAGCTAGTTCTATAACAGCTCACAAAGTTCATAATCTACATTCTCCTTCAACATTTGATATGCTACATATATGGTATTTCTAGAGACAAAATTCTCCCTGCTGGAGTGATATATCTTGTAGCCAATCACCATCAAAGAAAACTTCACATCCAGTTCTATAATGTCATTTATAGTCATAGCCCTCATATCAAATTTTGCACCGGTTGCATCAGTAATAGTTTGGTTTTTCACAGATTTTAACATGGGTAGTCCACCAGTTGAGTTTAAGCCAGTCACAATTCTGATAACATCCTTGGTAATCTTGAATGGTTTTAATAGCCAAATGAATTCATCATGCATCTAACTCAAAACATACCGGACCCATTCATCTTCATCAAATGTTGGAAACCTTGTAATCTAAATAAAGTGTTTATCATGCAGTGCCTTATACTTAGGTTAAGATCATGATTTTCACCCCTGAGATGATTCGCAAACAAGTCTACATACTTTGAATCACCAAATTCATCTATGTTTGCATGAATATAAACCCTAATATCTTCAACATGCAGCACACCATACGGAACACTTGAAAAAGCACCTAACGGGTTGACTTCTATTGATTTGTGAGGATGTTTCTTAAATTTGGGTCAAGGCCTTTCAGTAATGTCAACAAGATGAGGAGAAGCCATCTCAACAAATTTTAGATCCAAAGCTTTATAGAGAAGTACCTTTTTCTTCCGTGAGGTTAGGGTTGATCAATTACTAGTTGAATTTGATCTTTGTTCTTCAATCTCTGGATTTGCAGCTCAGAAGCTCTTCTACTTGTTTCCTTCAAATGCAAAGTGGTTCAAATGCATGATTAAGAGACCTTTTATCCTTTGCAAAGCCTAATTTCACATTGTAATAAATGCACTGCCCTAACTCCATCTGGTTACTCTGCTTCTTGAACTCTTCTTCATGAATTACTCCATAAATTTCCATATCAACATTTTTCCTTCTGAAAATCCTTCCAAAATTTCTAAAACACTTCAAAATATCTTCTCTCATTATGCCATATCCTGGCACCCACTTACTGACTGGGGGAATTTGATGTTTAATGCAGCTCCCCCTAAGCCAGAGCTCCTAATTTAATTCCCAGAGGAATTGTCAGCACCAGATTCCGATGTGGACCCATCACCATTTTTCATTATATCTTTCTTCACCCAAATCTTGTTCATTTCACTCTGTATCTTATTCACATCAATATTTCTTTTTCCTTTGTCTTGTCTTAGCTCATTCAATTTTTTGTTTACCGGATCTCTTCTTCCATTATTCCTGCTTCTGCAGAATCTTACAATATGACTAGATTTATTGCAATTAAAGAAGACAGCATTCCCTTGCTTATATACTTGATTTCCTCTTGATCTGCATTGATTAGCCATGTACCCAAATCCATTTCAAGAAAAACAGCAGCCATCGAAAGAATTGCAATTAGAGTTATTCATTATCATACTTCTACATTCATTGGATCTACGACCATACCTCTTGTACTTGAAGCATTGACCGAAGAAGGATGGATCATTTTTATTTACTCTACTTCTGTATTGAGTAGCTTTATGGCCAAATTTATTGCAGTTAAAACAATTTCCATTGAAAGATAGATATCTTTGAGCATTTGGCTGTCTTACCAGAGGTTTTCTAGTTCTGTTTCTTCCATTCCTTGGTTGAAAATTTCTCTGTCTGGATCCAGAACTTTCACCTTTCTCATATCCAAGACCATGCTTGTCATCAGCCTTTTTCTGTCCTTCAAGCAGTGCTTCAAGTTTAGCTAAGCTTATCTTGAACTTCTCCTTGTATTCATTTTCAACTTCTAGGTTATGTTTGAGAGTGATAATTTGTCTCTCAAGTTCTCTCTCATTGTCTCTGCTTTCTTGTAGATTAGATTCTCGGAGACCAGCTATTCCATCCAATTTGTAGCATTCTTTAGTACTCTCTTTCAAATTTTGTTTCATCTCTTCTTCAGTTTTCTTCCTATCTTCAATTTCCTTGGTTAGTCTCATCACCCCAGATTCCATCTCATGTTTTAGGACAACTTATTTAGCTAGCTTTTCAAATTCCTTTGTATTCTCTTTCAGGGCCTTGTTTTCATAATGATTTCCTAGCTGAAGAGGTTACTCCTACCCCTTTTCATTTAATTTACTCAATTTTCCTTTTAGAATCTCAATGAAGTCTTCAGCCTCTTTGAGATTTTCTTGTAGCTCTTGGACTTCTGCTCTGGACAACTCAAGATCTTCTAGGGAAAGATTAAGTTGCCCTTGAAGGTTATATTCATCCATTTTACTGCCTTCCCAGATCTTCCTTAAGCTGTTAAAATTTTTCAAAGGAACTTGGCTCTGATACCAATTGTTGGTCCAGACATCTAAGAGGGGGGAGGGGGTGAATCAGTTGTCACACAATTTAAACTTTTCTACCTTTAATCCTCTTTTTAAAACTTCTAATCAAATTAATGATATGAACATTAAAGCATGAACCGATAACACATGAGTAGAAACAGAAGTAACACACTTGACACCAAAAATTTTGACGTGGAAACCCAGTTAAGGGAAAAACCACAGTGGGGGTTAACCCACAAAGATTATACTCTATTAAAAGTATTACAAGGGGAATGCACATGCATTCAGGCTCACTGCCTAGAGCTCACTGCTCAAAGAAGACTTACTGCCTATAGAAGGCTCACTGCCTATAGAAAGAATATTACAATGAGATTGAACTAATAATTAGCATCTATCAATGCAAGGATTCAGTTCCGGTTAAGCACAAAATACTAACTTGATACACTTCATCTTCACTCTGCCTTTTTCACTATTCTGCTCACATATGAATCTTAGATCTCTGCTCCTTTCACACTTATTCCATAGTCACATCACACACACACATTGAAATCATTCAAATCCATCTTCTATATATATCTGCATCCTAATCTTCAACCACTTTTCAGTCAGCTTCAAGAACACTTAGAACTTTATTAAGAATTCTGCTCTGTTAGCTAAAACCATATACACTTGTAACACAAACCAAAACTTGCACTCACAAATCATTAATTAGGTTGACTACTATCACTAATCATCACAACTTGTCCAACCAACAACTTCCATACATTCAGAACCAAGATCAATTACAAGGTCGGCCTATTCTTCTTTTGCCTATTCTGTCAAACTATTAACCTGATACTCAGATGCTAATAACTACTAAATCCTTCATCACCAGAGGCCAAAACTCTAGATTTAAATTATCTTGACAATGCTTATGACTACATCAGATCCAAAACAAATTATGATTTTCCACCACAGAGATCCAGACCAAGATACCGGACCCTGTCGCCTGCTCTGTCCCTGACTACCCAGACTTAGGCAAATCTTCAATCTAATTTCTGGTATGGGAAAATTATGAAATGTGGATGTGTAGTAGAGACTTAGATGTCATCAATGACAACACTTATCATACATAGAAGTGTCTCTTTCCAATAGGAATGTGGTGTTGATGGGATCCAAGATGCCTTGTTCACGAATGCCTAAACCTTTTCCTTGAGAGTTTATATGTTGGAGCATGCGACATGCGATGGGATGTTTAATGTTTTAGAAACAAGATGCAAGTCCATTATTTGTTGGGGAAAGATAAGTGGTTGGTGGAAGTTGTTCACCTCCTACAAGAGAGCCACCATGGATGAAGGTGGTTTTACCAAGTGGATAGGAGGATGGGTTTGGGATGGGGTTGATAGATGGAGGTAAAGGATTAATGGGGGATGATAAAGGGGTGATGGACAATGGCATGGGATCAATAGGTTGATTAATAGATGGGAGGGGATCGGGGATGGGATTACATGGGATGCTTAGATCTTGATTAGGATAGGGGGTTGATGCTTCAACATGTTTTGGATTTGATGCTTGACATAGCTCATGTGTTTGGATAGAAGTGGAAGTAACTTGGATAGATGTGGTGGGTGCATGGATGGATGTGGTAGGTGCTTGAATTATGGGTTCTTGAACATGGCTACATGATGGTTGTTAAATTGTGATAGGAGATTGTTCAAGAGGTTTGGTGGGTGTTGGATTACATGAGGGTGTTTGACTCCTTGCTAATAGCCAATGGATGGCATCCTTCATGAGTGTATGGGTTGAAGAACAATATAAAGGATGGATAGTAAGGGTGGATGGTGTAGGATTAGGATTGGGATTGGATAGGTGGGTGATGGGATTAGGTAGTGATAGTTCTTGGATGGGTTCAAGGATACGTGTTTGATTAGATGGCGGTGTTAGAGGTGTGGGGGATTTGGAGGACTCTCTAACTTCTCTTTTTCTTTGGAGAAAGTCCCTCAAGGATTTATTGGGTGTTCTTGGCTTATGATTTGGAAGGTTTGATGGTGGATTAGATGGTGGATGGGTGATAGGGATTGATGGATTGGGAGATACATAGGATGATGGATTAAGGTTGATAAGATTGGAGGGATATTGTGATGGAGCAATTGGAGGATGGGGATTTGCATGGCGAAATGATTGTTGATATAAGATTTGGATTTTGGATATAAGGTGTGCTAGATTGGTATTCCCTTGATCAAAGTTATCATGACAAAGGTTGGGGGATGGATACGTTGGAGGTACTGATTGGTTGGGTAGATATGATGGTATAGATGTATAAGGGGATGAAGATTGATATGAAGGTAAAGGTTGATATGGGGTTAATGGGGTGGATATATAGGATGAAGGTTGGTATGATGAAGGTTGATATGATAAAGATGGGGTAGGGGTTTGGGATTCTCCAATGATGAGATGTCCTAAGGGGATATCTCTAATGATGTTTTTGCATTTCTCCTTAGTGATAGGATCAAAATCCTCATAGGCATGTTTAACTATTTGTAAATGGTGCATTGCCACATACAGATCGATGTTGTTAAAAGGATATGAGATGATGGAGGATAATAGATGATTGTGATGTTGGGGATCAAATTTCAAGACCTTAGGATGATTTGTTTTGATTTTGATTTGATGGATAATTGATGCTTCTCTATGCTTAAGGTAGACTAATGACACTTAAGAATTAGAGTTGATTGGGTTGATTGTTGATGACTTACTTAAGATAGATTAATGATCTCAAGCAAGTTTTGACAAAGGTTGATGATGATCAACCAAGGTCTTGATTTTTTATTGGGTTGATTTGGATTTGGATTTTGATAATGATGTTGATGATTGTGATTGGGATTTTGGATGAAGGGTTGATGGAGGATGAAGGAGACTAAATCCTTAACCAAAGTTTGATTTGCAAAGGATAATTATTGATTAAGGATTAAGGATTGGGATGTTTGATTTTGGAGATAGATGTGGTTTATTAAGGATGAGGTAGATGTGATTACGATAGGATTGGATTGAATGATTTGGATGAAAGTGATAGGTTGATTGAATGATGATGTGGATAAGATAGATGGTTAGGATGATTAGGATAGATGGGTTATTGGATTAAGATGAGGTGGACAAGAATGATTAGGATGATGAAGATAGACTATGACTAAATAGGAAGTGGATTATGATGAATTTGATTAAGATCAAATAAAGGGATTGGATAACATTAATTGATGGGGTTTGATAAAGGGGGGGTGGTTTAGTGGTGTTGGGAGGAAAACCTGGCCAGATGTGAGGGGGGGTGCGGGGGCCGGACGTGGCCCCCCATTGATAGGGGTTTGAGGGCGTAGCCCCCGATTGGATTTTTTTTGAAAAATGGGCTTATAAAATGTTTTTGATGGGAAAATTTGATTTTTTGACATAGATGAAGAAGGTGCTAGAATAGATGGAAATGGCACTATGAGATAGATAGATGGTGTTATAGGATGAATAGATGGCACTAAATAGAGGAAAGAAGGTGCTAAATGGGTGGTCCGATGTTGAATGTTGTTGGATTTGATTGGGAATTTGGATTTTTTGATGGTTTGGGCTCTTGGCAAGAGATGAATCAAACAAGAAAGCACAATGGCCAAAGGTTTTATTGTGAAAAATGTGGAATTTTATCAAACACTTGTACAACCTAGGGCAAGAAAAGGACAATATTTGTTGGATTCCCACTTAGATTGCTCCAACCACATTTATTTAGAGTGGATAGCTTAGAAGTTTGGTGGCACTGGCTCCCCCTTACATGGCACACACTTCTCGGGCACACCAAACTTTGAATTCCCAAGGAATTTGCTATCTCTTCTTTGAATCATTAGAATGTGGGACAACTTTAGAGGTTCGGGACCTCCTGTACAAATAGATAGAAGGATTTTGGTATCTAAAACAAAGGTGTTTAGTGGGGGAACATTTAGGGGATCAGCATGGTATGGGCATCCAGTAAACCACTTAAGGCTTTGACTAGCTCAACTAGGAATTTCATATACACAAGGTACAACTTCCTTTCAAGCTAGCATCGAATGGTAAGCGCTAATACTGATTTGGACTTGAATTTCACCTTATCCTATTCTATATAGCAGACTGAATGAAAGTACTTCTTGGGGTCGCCAATGAGTTCTCCTTGTTGCTGTGTCTCAAGGGAAGGACCCTCCTAAAAATAAAAAAGAGAGTAGAACCATTTCTCTTCACCCAAGATCCTTTTGAAGGCAAGGGGAGATGATACTTTGATTCTATCCCTTGGGTAACACAAATGTGAAAGCACACAAGACACGTCAAACAAAGATTCTATGTTATTTTTAAAGCCCAAAAATGAAATGTGCCTATGATTGTTTTGCAAACAAGGTTCATTTTAAGAGCCCAAAAGTAAATGTTGTCTAAGTTATCAAAAAGAAAATAAAATGTTTATTTTAGTGCACCAAAAGAAAATGTGTCTAAATTATCAAAAACCCTATAAAAACTATTAGTAGTTTGATAAATGATGCTTTGACATGCATTTTTGATACCTGTAAAAGGTGTTAGAAGCCTGCACAGATCCTAAGAAGATGATATAGAAAAAGGCACCAAAACATAGATAAATGGCCCAAAAAAAAAGATAGTGCTAAAAATGTCAAAAATAGTGCCAATGCAGAGGATAGCACCAAAGATTTGGAAGATGGCACCACAACATGAAATGGTGCCAAACCAAAGGATGGTGCCAAACTAGAGGATAGTGCCAAAGCAGAAAATAGCACCAAAGCAAAAAATAGCACCAAAGCATAGGATGATGCCATAGGATGGCTGGATAGTGCCAAACTATGTTTTTACCTCATTTTACCTTCTGTAGGGAAAAGATGGTGCTAAACTAGGTGTGAAAGGTAGAAAAATGACATAGAGCTTCAAAAAGGCTTGCAAAAACATAGTCAGCCTCAAGAATTTTGATTCAAACAGGGTTATCATTCCTTTTTCTACCAAGTAAAATTAAAAAGACCAAAAGATAATGATAAATGAGTCATAAACAACAAAAGAAGCTAAGGTTAGGTGATCAAAAATTATAAATTTTTCCCTAGAAATGTTTTGCCATTACGACCCCCTCTTTGATTTCATTTACTGTCAAAACATAGAGCTACTTAGCCTAAAAACCTTTGAAAACACTAGAAAGACATGAAAAAGCAAAGGTCAAAGTCAAGTGTTAGTAAATTTGTCATGCAAAAAAAGGCACCAAAACAATCAAAAATAGCACCACAGGGTTATGAAATGGTGCCATTGTGGGTAGAAATGGTGCCAAGAAGAGAGCTTTTAGCACTGAACCTGTAAAAACACATCTTAAAACACCAAAAAATCACATAAAATGATTAGTTTGGACCTTGTGGGTTCCCCGAGGCATGCCAAATGAGAGAATAGAAAACAAACAAGGTTAGAAAACACAAATGAAATGCATAAAACAAACCATTTATACCTTGGAGTCTTCTTTCTCCTTCGATAAGGTGGAGGAGCTTGCACCCGTGAGCTCCTAGCTTTACCCAAGTTGATGTAGTGTAGATGTGGATTGCTCTTGCTTTCAACACAATGTAGATGAAGGGATTTGGTTATGGATTGATGAGATATTTTGATAGAGGTTGAAATGAGATGATATGGTTATAAGATGGGGAATGATTTTGGCATGGTAAGGTTATGATGAGAGGAGATGAGAGAAATTTTGACATAGTAATGATAGGATGAAGAAGTGGTGAAAATGGCTTTGGTGAGGGCTCTATTTATAGATTTTTGGTAAGAGGATGGAGGGTGAGGATTGAAAGTTTAGATCAATGCATAGGAATGCTTGAGGATTAGGGTTTGGATTGGAGTTGTAGTCTTGTGATGAGTATCACAAGAGCGTTGGACAAGAGAGATCAAAGGCTAATATTTGGTCAATGAGATTGGATGGCTCCCATTATTTGTGAATTTTAAATTCACATAGGGAAGGGTAATGAGAATAAAAATGAATTATAAATTCATTTTGGGGGAAGAGTTGGATATGACAAGTTAGATGTAAATTTTTAATTCACATGGGGAAGATCTCCATTACCATGGGGAAGAGTTCCATTAATGGAGACTAGAACAAGTGGGAATAAAAGTTAATTTTTTATTTGGTGGGGTGTGGGAATGAGTGTTAATCAAGGTTTGACCATATTAATTAAGTGTTTAGCTTAATTAATTTAGGTCTAGGGGATAGGTAGGCTAGGGTAGCTAATTAAATAATTGCTATTTAATCAACTAGGCTAGGTTTAAGTTGATTAGTAGGGTAGATAAATCAAATAAGAATGATTTATCCAATTAATAAGGATTAGGGAGATGGATACATTAAATAAATAAATATTGAGAATATTTATTTAATTAATGAGGGATAGTGTTGTAAGGTATACTGATAAATTAAATGAATTATTTGATCACAAAGGATGGATAAATGGTTAACGGTAGATGATTAGGGATAAATTAATTAAATAAAATGAAATTATTTAATTAATAGGAGGGATAATTGGTAGTGTAGAGATATGGGAAATTGGTTTGCGGAGCAAGTCAATTTAGGTGTCTACACTAACCAATGCAGATCAAGGATAAATGAAAGGACCAATGGACAGAGAAATGTTGTATGCTTCAATTGCAATAGGCTTGGACATATTGTAAGATTTTGAAGAAGTAAGAATATGAAGAAGGATAATCAGGTAGAGATGAAGAAACTGGTACAAAAGATTGATCTGATAGAGATCAAGAAGGAGATGAACTAGATTTAGGTTAAGAAAGAAGTACATGAAGTTAAGGATGAGTCTGCACCAAACTCTGGTCTTGGTACTTCCTCCGGGAAGTAAATTGGAAGCTCTAGCTTAGGGGGGTCCTCATTGAAAATTTTATTCCCCTAGCTAGATGTGTGGTCCTAATATCCAACAAAAAGATATGAGTTGTAAGATAGAATGATAGATCTTTTGGAGAAGATTCTGGTAGAAAAGAACCTAATGCGGTGGATTGCGGAGCAATTTGAATCGACTATGAGTAATAGAGTAAGGGTTCAATGATAGCTTTCTAAAATAAGTATTTATGACAATTGAATCTTAATGAAAAGAGGATATAAGGAATTCATTTGAAAGAAAAATTACTTTGCACTTAAACTCTCAAGCGAGCAAAGAGATCTGAAGAGCAATCTAAGGTGAATTCAAGCATCTCGTGAAGAAACCCTAACGGAAGGATAAGGTACTTACCATTCTCTCCTTTGAAAATTTCTTGTGTTGAATATGTAAAGATGTATACTCCTCAAGTAGTTGAGATAACAGAAAGGGCTCGCCCTAAGTTCAAGAAGCACCCATTCAAATCAATTGAAACTGATCTAGATGGTGCATTCTCTAAAGTCCCATTTGGGGTCATGCACATTGAAGATCTGTTAGGGCATATATTCATGGAAATCTAGAAGAATATGATCATATGAAATTAGGGCAAGTTTACTTGAACGAGTTGATCAGAGATAATTTCATATTGAAGAAAGAATACAACGTTCTACATGAGAAGAAATTAGATGTGTGGATTGATTTTCCAGTATTTTCTAAAGATGCTTAGATTTGGTATGCCCTAAGAAGAATTAATGATGAATTTATGTGGTTAGACATGACCCAAATGATCACTAAATATGCCATTAGAGTAGTAACTGGCATGTGCTCCACTAGAAAGGTCCTTGCCTTGAAAACTATGAAGAATAATACAGTAATGCAGTTGACAGGTGCAAAATTTGATAAGAGGGCACTAACTATAAATGATATTGTGGATCCAATGATGAAATTTTCATCAATGGTTATAGGTTATAGGGTCTACTTCTCCAACAAGGAAAAATCAATCTCTGCAATAGCCATATACATAACATATGATATGGTTCAGAACAATACAGACTATGACCTTTGTGAGTTGCTCTGGCAACAACTGCTAGAAAATTTAAAAAGAACAAAGGACACTAAGTACCCTTTTAGGTATGGTACCATGATCATCTGCTTGTTGTTCTACTTCCTGAGAGAATTACCAAGTATAGGTAACATTGGGTGGTTAAATCATTCTCTGGTAGCAGTTCAAATTAGAAATCATCTACAAAGCTTAGGAGATTTTAATAAACAAAATGTAGCATTGTGGGGTTACTTTAAGAATTTCCAAAAGAAAATACAGGCTAGGGCTAGATCTGTGAAAAGGTTGTAATGAAATATGAAAAGGAGATTGTATTCATGGTAGACAAAGATAAATGCTTCATGGAGGCAGTAGAACCCAGAACTATATGGGTCCCAACAATGGGATATGAGGTTACAGAAGATGTCCTGATTGGTTTGGCTGATTTGATGTTGAGAAAACCAAAAGATCCAAATGAGGAAAGGTTTGGAACCTATGAAAAAAAGTCTCTTAAAGTGTAGTTGGAACAAAGGCAACTTGAGACTTAGAGGAAAGTTAGGAAGTATGCAGAAGAGTTTGTAAAAAGTAAAGCATTTATAGATGAAGAAATAAAAAGGGCAAGAGCTAAGTCTGAGGCATCCAAGGCTACAAGTGCTCTGGAAGGAGAAAATTTAAAAGCTCTAGAGAAGAAAGAGGAGAAATCTGAGAAAGAAAAGCTTGTATCTATCTCTAGGAGAAGAACAAGAGCCTCATCCTTAGCAGCAGCTGCCTCTAAGACCTCCGGACCCTCTATTGAGGTTGAGAAAGAAAAGGTAAAGTCTGTAGATGCTGGGAAAGAAGTTCTTGAGAAGAAGAAAATAAAGAAAGATAAGGCCACCAAAAGAATGTATGTGAGCCTTGGTGAGGAGAAGAAGAAGAAGAAGAAGAAGAAGAGATAAAGACTGATGAAGATGTTAGAACAAAAAGGGCAAAAATAGATGAAGCCGTGTCTAAAAAAGGAGAAGCCCTCAGAAAAGGTTAAGGACAAGAAGAAGAAGAAAGGGGAGAAGACTGAGACCAAAGATGAAACTACTACATCTTTAGAAGACACCATTGTTGCAATGGATGAGCATAGGAATTTAAAGCCCATTGTTAACATGTATGATGAAAGATTTGATGTTGATAAGGTAACAATTGAGGCTGCTATGAAAAAATATTTAGTCATGTTTAGAAAAGCCTTGATTAAAATTATTTATGATCTTCTAGACATTCTAGCTAGCATAATGAATATAGGAAAAGAAGGGTCTATAGAAAAAGATGTTGAAATAAAAGAATGTTCTGTTAAAACTCTATCGAAGCATCACCCCAGAAGAAATGATGTAAGAGCATCCAGTGGTGTAAGGGCAATCTTGCATCACCCAAAAAGAAGTTAGCTCAAAATCATTGTAGTTATTTTCATTTCTTTCCATAATTAGTGTTTTTGGTTCCATAATCGCTTGAATAATGATGTAGAACTTTCAGTTTTTCTAAACTGCTAGAAATAGTAACCTGTTATTTTTAGAAAGTTTGCATTTGGGCATGGATTGAAGTGAAAATTTACAAGAAGTTACATAATAGAAATATAAGACCTTTGGCAAAGGAATCACGCAAAGATCATTTGTGAGTTGAAAGATATTAAAGTTTCTGTTTCCTAAAAAATGCCTGAAAATTATTCAAACTCAGGTTTGAGGCACTAAAGGGTCCCATACGAGCCCAAAAATGGCCAGAACTAGTAAAGACAATTCTTAGCGCATAGAGAACTCTGCAAGCTTTCTAACACATAAAATGGTTCGTCAATCAGACACCGAGATCAAAAGTTATGGCTCTCGGAAGTTGACCTATTTTTGGAGGGAGATGCAAAATTCAAAATTAGGTTGTTGGCTGCCAAAAAGGCTATTAATAACCATTTTTGGGAACCCTAGGTGGTAGTAGAGTTAAGGGGGGAAGTGTAGAGTCAAGAATAGGTGGGAAAATAGAAACCCTAGTTTATTTGGGTTTATAGAAGGCAGATGATTCTAGAGTCTGGGAATAGGAAGCTGTAATGTGTTGCAGCCTGTGGAGGGTTGATTCCTCTGATTGTATTTGAGCTTCTGTAATGTAATAAGTTGTCCAAATCAATAAAGAAAGTTCTATTTTCTGTATGCATTTTCTATTGTTGTGTATTTGATAATTTACCCCCTTCATCAAGTGGTATCAGAGCAAGGGTTCTTGAGTGTGTAGACAAATCGCCGACCGTGAGGCAGTTTGCACTAGGACCTGAGGTTGTGGGTTTGCTGCGGAGATCAAGATGCCTCCACGAAGAAATCATGTTGGGAGAAATGTTTTGACGAAAGAGGGTTTTAGAGCCCTGCAAAGGCAAATCTATACATTGCAAGAGGAGTTGTGAAGAGGGTTTGATCCGAGAACAAGAAAAAAAAGTGAAGATAAAGATGAAGAAGAGCTATCTGAGGAAGAACAAGAAGCTGTAGGAGATCCTGCAGAAGTTAGGTTATTGAGGACCATTTCTAAGATCAGAAAGAGGCCCAGGATCAAAGTTTCTACATATTCTGGAGAGTTGAATCTGGAATAGCTTATTGATTGGATCAATGACATGGAGGAGTATTTCAAGTATGAAGATGTGGAGGACCCAGATCAGGTCAAGTTTACAAAAACAAAGTTGAAGGGCCACACCAGTATTTGGTGGAAGGATGTCCAGTTAGAGAGGAATAGAAGAGGGAAAGGAAAGATCACCAGATGGGATCAGATGGTGGAGAAACTGAAGAAGCAGTTCATTCCTGTGGACTATGAGATGTAGTTGCTAAAGAAGCTGCAAGGACTGAAGCAAGGTAGCAAGTCTGTTAAGGAGTATACATAAGAGTTTTATAAGATTACTATCAGAACCAATCATGCAGAGGATAATAACGAGAAGGTAGCCCGTTACATTAATGGGTTGAAGCCAAGTATCCAAGAAGAGCTGAGCCTGGTCAGAATGACCACCATAGAAGATGCATACCAGTTTTCCCTGAAGGTAGAAGAGAAGCTAAATAAAAGATTTGATAGCAAGCAAAGGGGAAGAGGTCAAGGTGGAAGGACTAGTGGAAGACCCTATGGGGGATGAAATGAAGATTCAAAGAAAAGTGAAGAAGCCGGCACTGGTCGAATTCAGAGAGGAGATAATACCTACCACCCTCATGACCAGAATAATGGTGAGCAAAGAGGAAGAGGAAGAGGTAGACCTAGGCAAGGACCTAGAAGAGGAGGTTTTAGAGGAACTTGTTTCCAATGTGGAGAAAAAAAGCATTGAGCATACAAGTGTCCATAACATCAAGGAAGGACAAATAGAAGACTTGAAGGTAATGCATGAGTTGCACATGTTGATGAAGATGCACAATCTTAGCACTCTAAAGATGCTGAAAGGGGAGAAACCCTATTTGTCAGAATAACTTTGTTGAATGAGGAAAAAGAACCAAATTAGAGGAAGAGTTTATTCCGCCCAAGGTGCAAATGTGAAGGTAAGTGTTGTGGTATTATTATTAATAGTGGAAGTACTGACAGTCTTGTTTCAGAGGAGATGGTTGACAAGTTGAAGTTGGCAAGAAGAAAGCATCCACATCCATATCGGCTTGCATGATTGTAGAAGGACCACAGAGCTTTGGTCAATGAGCAGTGTTTAGTGAAGTTCAAGATTGGGGACTACCATGATGAGGTGTTGTGTGATATCATACCAATGGATGCATGTCATATGCTGTTGGGGAGGCCTTGGCAGTATGATAGGAGCACTGTCCATGATGGCCATGCAAACACATATTCCCTACCAAAGGATGGAGTTCATCATAAGTTGAAGCCCTTGAAGGAAGTGGAAGAAAAGGTATGTAGTACTGCTAGAATTTGCTTGGTAGATGGTAGAAATTTTTTGGAGGGAATGAAGCATGAGCGTCATTGCTTTGCATTGATTCCTAAGATTAGTCAAGGGAAATGTGAAGATGTACTAGCAGAAGTTTATGATATGTTGGAATAATTTTAGGACATTATCTCTAATAATGTACCAGAAGGTTTACCACCAGTGAGGAAGATAAGTCATCAAATGGATTTGATACCAGGAGCTAGTTTGCCAAATAAGGCATCCCCATAGAATGACTCCAATAGAGAGTGAAGAGTTGAACAGACAAGTTCAGGAGTTGTTGAGGAAGGGATTGATAAGAGAAAGCCTAAGTCCATGTGCAGTACCTACAATACTAGCACCAAAGAAAGATGGAGAGTGGAGAATGTGTACAGACTCTTGAGCCATCAATAAGATCACGATCAAGTACAGATTTCCATTGCCCAGAATGGATGACATAATGGACTGTTTGAGTGGAGCCAAGTACTTCACAAAGATTGACCTGAAGAGTGGGTATCACCAGATCCGTATCAGAGAAGGAAATGAGTGGAAGACAGCCTTCAAAACCAAAGAAGGTTTGTATGAGTGGTTAGTCATGCCATTTGGGCTAACCAATGCACCGAGCACATTCACGCGGCTCATGAACGAGGTACTGAAAGAATTTTTGGGAAGTTTTGTTATTGTTTATTTGGATGATATTTTAATTTTTAGTAAGACTTGGAATGAGCATCTGATGCATATCAGAAGAGTTTTAGAGAAGCGGAGGGAGGAGAAGTTGTTGATTAATATGAAGAAATGTAGTTTTGCAAAGAAGGAGTTGGTATACCTGGGATTTGTTGTCTCAGAGGAAGGTTTTAAGATGGACTCAGAAAAAGTAAGGGCTATCATTGAATGGCCTATACCAAGGAGTGCAATGGAGGTATGATCTTTTAATGGTTTGGCAAGTTTTTACAAAAAGTTTATCAGGAATTTTAGTAGCATTTGTGCACCCCTAACTAAGACAATGAGAGGGGAAAGAAAAGAGTTTAGATGACTAAAGGAGTAGACAAGCGCTTTGATACATTAAAATAGAAAGTCGTAGAACAACCTGTTTTAGTACTTCTAGATTTCAAAAAGGTATTTCAGGTAGATTGTGATGCTAGTGGTAGTGGTATAGGTGTTGTTTTGAGTCAAGAAGGTAAGCCCATTGCCTATTTTAGTGAGAAGCTTAATGATGCCAAGAAAAAGTATTATGTTTATGATCAAGAGTTTTATTAAATAGTTTAGGCTTTGAAGAAATGGAGACATTATTTGTTTCCAAAGGAGTTTATTTTATATACTGATCATCAGGCTTTGCAGTATCTTAATAGTCAAGGAAAGCTAAATCAAACGCACTTAAAATGGGTTGATTTTTTATAGAGCTATACTTTTGTTTTGAAGTACAGGAGTGGGAAGTCCAACAGAGTTGCAGATGCCTTGAGCAGAAGGCATAATTTGTTGACAGAAATGAAGATAGAGGTTGTTGGGTTCGATGAGCTCAAAATTTTGTATCCTGAGGATCTAGATTTTGTAGAGGCCTGGAAAGCTTGTTTGGAACTTGTTACTTTGGACAGGACAAAATGGTTGGATTTCATAATCCAAGATGGCATGTTGTTTAGAGGAAGCCAGTTGTACATTCCAAGGAGTTCCATGAGAGAGAACTTGATTAAGGAGAAGCATAGTGGAGGATTGGCTAGACAGTTTGGTCGAGATAAGACCATTGCTATTGTTGGTGAAAATTATTATTGGCCACAGTTGCAGTAGGATGTGAGAAAATTTGTGTAGAGTTGCAGAGTATGTCAGATGGTGAAAGGAGCAAGTTAGAATATAGGTCTATATCAGCCACTACCTGTACCAGAGAAACCATGGGATGATATTAGTATGGATTTTGATCTTGGTTTACCAATGACATAGAGAGGACATTATTCCATTTTTGTGGTGGTGGATAGATTCTTGAAGATGGCACATTTCATTCCTTGTAAAAAGACTAATGCTGCAATTCATATTGCTGAATTATTTTTCAGGGAGGTGGTGAGATTACACGGTCTACCAAAGAGCATAATTTTAGATCAAGATACCAAGTTTGTTGGTTATTTCTAGAGGTCATTGTGGAAGAAGTTGAAGACAGATTTGAATTTTAGTTCTACACACCATCCATGGACTGATGGATAGACCAAAGTGGTGAATAGGAGTTTGGGTAGCCTGCTACGATGCTTAGTAGGAGATAAGCCCAAGGGATGGGATTTGATTTTACCACAGGCATAATTTGCTTACAACAATTCTATCAATAGGAGTACTAGTAAATCACCATTCCAGATTGTATATGGGAATAGTCCAAGAAATACTTCAGAGTTAAGAAATCTAGACAAAAGAGAAAAGACAAGTGCTGGGGCTGAAGAATTTGCAGAACACATGAAGAATTTGCATGAAGAGGTGTAAAAGCACATTAATAAGATGAATATTCAATACAAGGCTAAGGCAGATCAGAAGAGGAGATATAAGGAATTCTAGGAAGGAGATGAAGTCATGGTTCACTTGAGAAAAGAAAGGTTCCTAATTGGAACATATAATAAGCTGAAAATGAAGAAATTTGGACCATGCAGAATTTTGAAGAAACATGATTCAGGAAATGCATAAGAGGTAGAGCTGCCAAGTGGGATCAATATTTCTCCTATTTTCAACATTGCTGATTTATCAGAATATCATGAAGGTGGAACAGAGGATAGACCAACAGAAGCACAGTGGAGTATTCTGGCATCTACTTCAATGGAGGAGATAGAAGAGATCTTGGATAGACGTGTGGGAAGAAGTACTCAGAACAGACAATATGAAGAATATCTGGTAAAATGGAAAGGAAGGCCTATTGAGGATTCTTCTTGGTTGTCTAAGGAAGAGGTTGACCATTTGGGTTTTCCTCACACAAACATCTGAGACGTGACAGGGTCACTTCTCAAATTAACCTGAGTGTCTGATGCAGGAGCATCCAGTGGTGTAAGGGCAATCTTGCATCACCCAAAAAGAAGTTAATTCAAAATCATTGTAGTTGTTTTCATTTCTTTCCATAATTAGTGTTTCTAGTTCCATAATCGCTTGAATAATGATGTAAAACTTTTAGTTTTTCCAAATTGCTAAAAATAGTACCCTGCTATTTTTAAAAAGTTTGCATTTGGGCACGGATTGAAGTGAAAATTTATAGGAAGTTACATAACAGAAATATAAGACCTTTGGTGAAGGAATCATGCAAAGATCTTTTGTGAGCTAAAAAATATTAAAGTTTATGTTTCCTGAAAAATGCCTGAAAATTATTCAAACTCAGGTTTGAGGCACTAAACGGTCCCGTACGAGCCCAAAAATGGCCAGAACTGGCAGAGCTAGTTCTTAGCACGTAGAGCACTTCGTGAAGATTTCTGACGCATAAAATGGTTCATCAATCGAACACCCGGATCAAAAGTTATGGCTCTTGAAAGTTGACCTATTTTTTGAGGGAGATGCAAAACTTGAAATTACGTTGTTGGCCACCAAAAGGGCTATTAATAACCATTTTTGGGAACCTTGGGTGGTAGTAGAGTTAAGGGGGGAAGTGTAGAGTCAAGAATAGGTAGGAAAATAGAAACCCTAGCTGATTTGGGGTTACAGAAGGCAGATGATTCTAGAGTTTGGGAATAGGAAGTTGTAATGTCTTGCAGCCTACGGAGGGTTGATTCCTCTGATTGTATTTGAGCTTCTGTAATGTAATAAGTTGTCCAAATCAATAAAGAAAGTTTTATTTTCTGTATGTATTTTCTATTGTTGTGTGTTTTATGATTTACCCCCTTCATCAAGAAAGAACCAAAGCCACTAAGATACTTAGTAAGAAATTCAGAACAACGAAAAGGGTAAACACCTTAATGTTCAGTGACATTGAAAATTTGGTGAAGGGAACTGAGGAAATAACAATGAGTGTGCTCCATGAGCTACAGATTTCAATTGTGATGGACACTAATGAAGAGGAGCCAAACATAAAACATAATGTTGATAATATTGCTTCGGAAGTGAGTATTGAGTAGAGCATGGACCAACGTACAATCAGTCCTCTGGAAAATCAAGGAAAGGATGAAGAAATGAAAGATTTTGAGAGAGGGAAGAGCTCTAAAGAAGCAAAGGTAGCTCCAGAAGAGAATATCCCTGAGAGACAAGAAGAGAAGAGAAAAGAGATAAATGAACAAATAATGGATAATCCTGCTTCGGAACCAAAAGGAAATGAACAAGACAACATTCAAGATCAACCTCTGGAAAGACAAGAAGTTGAAATGTCTCAAGTTGAAGAGAAGAGAGACATTGCTGACTCCTTAAGAGAGTTTTTGGAGAAATAGAAGGAAGCTTAGATTTTGACTGCTCCTGAGCTACTGCAAGGACCTATCAACCTTGCCTCTATGTCCCCACTATAGAAATTAAGACTTGGGACAATTTTTCAAACCACTGCACAAGAAGAGATATTGAAATCTCATATGGAGGACAACGATCTGATAGAAGATGCATCATCAATTTTTGAAAATTTAATGCCCAGAATAAGGAGAGATACATCATTGGCACCTGCTGAACAAATGAAAAAGTTAATGGAGTCAATCAAATCTCATTTTGAGTCCCTTGAAAAGGTTGCAGAAAAGAAAATAAGATTAGAGATTGAAGACGAAAGGTTAGTAGAGCTAAATGATAAAGCTTCTCAAGATAAAGTTTTGTTATAAAAGAGTATAGAGTATGCACAGACTGCTATCAAAGAGGCCAGTGAAATATATCAGATACATATTACATGGCATGAGAAAATAAAGGACCTAATGGAGAAGATAAATGGATGGGAAGCCAAAATAATGAACATTTCTAAAACATATGATCCTATGAAAGATGCCATTGGCAATCAAAGGGTAGAAATTAAGACTATCCACTCCACCATACACAAGCTACAAACCTAGAGAGAGGTAATAAAACATAGAATGATCCAACTCTAGGAGATTGTAAGCTTCAAGATAGCATCCATGGCCAGATTAGTAGTAGCAGTAGAACAAACTAAGAAAATTTTTGACGTTACTACTACCATAAAGAAGGTAGAAGAGTTAGTGTTTCAAATGAATAGGAAAATTTTAATTTTGAGTGATGCCAAGGTCCGGTGGGATGAAGATGTTGTGCAATTAAGGAAACTCTGCTCAGACATTCTCCCAGCAAAATAGTAAGTCATTTTGATTTCACCTATATATATATATATACAGATAGTAGAAAAATATTTTTGAAGTTTTGACAACTTGTACATATTGTTGTATCATACATCTTTACAATTGATGTCAAAGGGGGAGAATGAAAACATGGGAAAAACATTTGAAAAGTAAAGAGAGAAGCATAGGGGGAGCAGTGTGTAAAGAGAAAGGAGGAGTAGTGTAACAATTTTTCACATCAAGTGTTTCCATCAATGCCAAAGAGGGAGATTGTTGGAAAACTTGGCTGATCATGATGTCTGAATATGTTGTCATAGATGGCAACAAGAAAAGGAATAAGGTTGCGAAAAATATTTTGGTCCGGTGAAAAAGATTGTCATTTTTGCTAAGTATTGGCAGTATACAGAGACAATGACAGAGAGACAATATCTAGATTAGCATTGGTCCGCAGTTGAAGATCAGACCATGCAGTTATGGTATGTTGTTTACAATCCTCAAATGATCTTATATCTAGAGTTTTAGACTTTGATCAGTTCTGGAAGTACATCTTCAAAGAACTTAAGTCTAACATAGCAGAATACAGTGCTAACAAGAGCAGAGCACTCACTTGTTCTGGTCCACATTCCTCTAGTGTTAGATATCTTGTAATATGGTTTTGAGGTGATGTAAACACTTGTATGAAGTGTCTAAATCTAGACCTATAGGTTCTGAAGTCCACCAGAAAGGTAGTTATAAGCTGCTAAGTATCACTACATGGCCTAACAAAGTTTGACTGTGACATGGTCTGAGTTCTGATGGTTTACATTTTGCCAGAAGATGATATCATGCTTTATGGTTCTAAAGGTATGGTTTGTGATGACTGAAGAGTCTTTGATATGTTTTTGAGCAAGCCTTGTGGTCCACATTGATAGTTGAAGTCTGATAGATGAATTGAACCAGTGGTAGTCTATGTAGGAGGCCGACATGATAAGTTTAAGTGTATGTGGTAAGTTCTAGTGTTTAGAACTTAATCCCAAGTGGTGGTACAATTGAAGTTGACATGTGAGAATGTAATTCAAGTGTTGTTTGGGTCTGCTATGAATTTTGGTGAATGATTTTGGTCGACAAGTTACTTAAGGCATGATTACACGCTACACCTTACTAGGCCAATCGAATATGAAGTTTTCAAGTGTTGCATATATATATATATATATATATATATATATATATATATATGGGATCAAGTTCAGTGTTTGATCGATTAGATGCAAATATGAATGGGTGTATGGTGTGTGAAGTACAATGCAGGTGATAAGAGTAGAAGAAGAGAGATCTTGTTCTCATGTAAGAACAAAGCAGTATAGTAGAGCAGTTAAGATGAAGAGTTTTGAGTTAGTTTTCTAAGCTTCATTGGAACTATAACCATGCATGTGTAAATGCAATCTAAGAAGTTCAACCTGTCAAGTGAGCCAACCCTTCTTTCTTCTTTCTTTCTCAAGGTAGTGAGCCTTCTTGTAATTTAGTATTGTTCCTACATAATTATTGTGAGCTAACACTAATCGTGGTTTTTCCCTGTTTAGGGTTTTCCATGTAAAAATCCTGGTGTTTATGTGTGATGCTTTGTGGTTACTTCATTTGTGCTTAATTTGCTTTGTTGTTATCAAATGTGGTAAATGGATTAATAATTTAATAAGCAAAAGGTCTAATAGAATACTGATTCACCCCCCCCTCAGTATTCTAGGTGTTCAACATAGGGGATATGAATCAAATTCATAGAAAGCTTCATCAAATCTATTTCAACTACCCATGAAACCTTAAATAACATGTAAGTCCACTCATAGTTGTAGAGATTAATTGATTCAAATTGCCAACTGCATAGAAAAAAGAACGCCCAAATAAAAAATGACTTCAAATAAGTAGGGTAAGTGCGACATCATGATGGGCCAAACAATGGCAATGGGAAAAGAAACTTGTTGGATGAAGAAGTGCTAACATTTAGACTTATATTTATATTTGGATAGAAAAAGTTCTAATATTTCTATCTAAAATATGGACTACCTCAAAAAATACATTGGAATTACCTTAGATTTAGGCAAGTGGGAGTCCTAAAACTTGTCAAAGAAACTTGCAAAACCACCCATTTAGTGTTATCTTGAAATTTTCATGACTTCATTCTTGAAGCTAATATATATTTTTATGAACAAATTTAATAAAACAAAAAGGGTTTGTAGAGGAAACTATTAAGATTCTAAAAATATAATAGATATCTTGTTATAATTTTAATAGGTAATTATTATTAATTTTCTACATACTCTATGCTTGATTTCATAATAGATATACATATTAAAAAGAATTCATAAATTTCAAACTATTTATCCTTTATTAGTTCCAAAAAACATGTCACATTCTAGGATTCATTGGCTATAGGTTAAAAGAAGTTTTAAATTTTATAATTTTTTGACCAAGTTAGGTTGGATGAAAATTTACTTTTTAATATTTTTAAAAAGTCAGAATAAAAAACCATAAATAATTAGTTATTTATTAAAAAAATTCAAAAAATATGCGTCACAATTGCTTGTGTGTTCTATACTTAAATACAAAACTTGAAGGAAAAATAGTTTCTTTTGCTTATACTTAGGTTGGCCGAAATGACACTTACTTTTTACATATCTTTGATTATTTTAGTAGTGCTTCATTGAAATATCCAATTTTCACCAAACTAATTTTAAAATTTTCAAAAAAAGTAGTAGCTTATAAACTACATTTAATTTCCTACAACTTTTATTAATACCTTATTTTAGATTGTGCATAAAATTACTTAATTTTGTTATTAGCATTTTCATTGCCACTTAGGGGTATTGTTTGGCCCATCATGATCCTGCACTCACCCAACACCTAATTGTGAAATCCTACCTCAAAGAGAACCATAAAATATCCATCTTAAACCCTACAATAAATCCAAATCAAAGCAACATTTAACAAGTCTCATAATCCTACATCGTATACCTAAATAGTACACCCAAATCAATGTATCTTGAATTAGGCTTCTAAATATGTAATCCTTCGTCTTAAGATCTATAAAACTTGCATCTCAAATCCTACAAGGCTATGTTAGCAAGAAAAATCACATACATGGATGAACTCTATCTATAGACATTTGAATTGGATTTATGTATATTTTAATGATTAGAAACTAAATAAATGAAGACAATATGAATGTACCCTTAATTCTTACATTGCAATATTAAATATGGCTATTTTTTCTTGTGATAAATTTTCTCCATACTTGTCATCATCTTTGGCATAATTCTCCTATAGCATATAATAATATGAGTTACATTGAATTTCATGGTAACATCCATCAAAAGTAGTAGTGAAGTTATAAGATCAGTCATGGGTTTATACAACATGCAAAAATTGGTTTGTTGCATCAACAAAAATAGGTTTCATATACATGTTCTAAAAACCAACATGCCTACCAAATCAATTACCTTGAAAAACATTTTTCCATTGTACCTTACATTGCATTCCTCTACAATTGCCTAAAAGAAAAGAAAAGAAAACCTTATTACTTGCATATCGAGTTTATAACTTGTTTTATATAGCTGGTCTATTGATCATAATGTATGAAACTCTTTCTCTATCCTTTTGTTGTCTGGCCCTAGGGGAGGTTCAATGTATGTGTACTAGTCATTGATCCTTCACATGTATACAGTTGTACTATTTCTTCAAAATATCCAATGTATGGAGCTATTAATCTAGTAGTTTTGACTTGTATGTGTGTATGGTCTGACTTTGTGATGCCTATTAATGATGTGCTATGTTATTATTTCTTGACTATTACATGGGGAGCTACAATGCTTTGGTCAATCAAACAGTGGAAAGATGTTTCTTTTTCGCTTATGACCTTGTATGCTTTATGTATTTAATTTCAAGCATGTCCCTCTTTCTCTTTTCCTCTTTAGTTAGAGTTACCCTAGAATAGGTATGGAGTTGGCCGTTGATTCAAATATTATCGTACTAGGAATTCCTTTGCCTTGATAACTTTCCATTGTTGGTGTTTCATGTATGGTGCATTATTCCTTGAAATAAGAACCTCTAAAAATATTAACAAAACCAATCCCACTTGAGGTTACCATCAATAAAATATATAGTCTTTGTTCATTTAGTTTCACCATTACATGTCAAAGAAGGAAAGAAACCACTAAAAGAGATGTCTAGGCCACATGATTTTAATCTACAGGCCTTGGAAAATGGTCACATATTATACTAATTGTTAATGAGATTATCGATGGGTAACTAGGATGTTGCATCATTCAGCAAGGACATCCTTATACCCACCTCTAAAGCATCATCCTCATGTAAGGTACAAAACCACTTAAAATGGTGTGTAAAATGTTTGAACAATTCATGGGCATGGGTGTTAACATGTTTAAAATTTGGGAAAATCTATACCATCCATGCATTACCCCTAATATTTTAGGTGTAGCACACAAAATCCCATCAAAGGTTTACACTTATATAATTGGCCACCACATTATAATTAGAAATTGGCATAGAGGAGTTGAATCCTATGCTCCCATTAAAAATCTTTAACCAACCTTGTAGACACCACATAAGGAGTACAGACCACACGATCATCACATCGATGCCATGTGGAACATTTTGATTCACTTTTAGAGAATAATATATTCCATTATAATAACATGGGTTTACCACTACCAAGGTGACATGTAGAGAATCGCTCACCTTTGAGTCCATATAGACCACTATAGGGAACTATGCGTCAATGGGATGAAACACTAGGGCCCACATGTCAACATTAGTTAGATGTCATCTAGCATCATGTATTAGACCACACATGCTACCAAGTATAGACAAAGTGTAATTGATGCACATGTGGACCAATAGGAACATTCCACACATGTAATACATGTCACCCACACATAGGCTATAGAGGTTTCTAGTTCAAAGGAATAAAGGTTGAGCATGTCCAATAGAGATTGGATAGTGTGTACACTAGGAAGGAAAATCTAAAAACACACACACAATGGCCATAAGGAAGTTGCACAAACAATGGAAGCACAACATGTGGCAAGTAGTGGTGTAGAATAAGTACATTGATAATACTAATGGTGGAGACCAAGGGGTATAGTGAGTAAAGTAGATGTGATGACTAATCCTTATGTTAGCTAGTAGAATTTAAGGATTAGTCATCAACCAACAAGGATGGCAAGAAAAGAAAACATAAGAATAAAACATTTGCATTAAGTCATAACTTGCATTAGTTATCAAAGGTCAAAGATCACTTAGATAACATCCACAAAATATTTGGTGGTTAAACAAATATGTAATTTAGTGCACTAGCAATATGAACTGGGGCAAGCATAGGCCAAACAAATTAGGGAAAGGGTTATAGGTCCTTCCATTAAAGTACTTTAAAGCATGAACCAAATACATATTCAAGATGTACCAAGGTAGAACTATAGCCATGAAACCACATATGCCATCATGATGCAGGGGCATTGTGCCCTCATTTTCCTTTCAAAGTCATTCTTTTCCACCCGCCACCATATGCTAGAATTTGTTTTTAAAAATATTAAAAAAAAATTGTTTCTTTTAACCTTTTGGCATGAAATATGCCTACTTATGGATGCATTAAATGAAAAATAGCATGGAAATGTTGCAAGTATGGGCCTAACCGGTGTTGTCATTGATGTCAACATACTCCTATTGAATTGATGATAAGGATTGGATGCGGTGTGTGCTGAGGATATTGAGAAAATTAATCCTAATTAGGAACATAGAAGAATAGTGAAGACAGTGAGGTAAAGATCTCAGATAAGATTAAGATCAGAGGATGCACTTCAAAGGGTTTGCAGATATGTGTCTTAATATGATCCAGTAAAGATTTTAGAGGTTTGAATAAGGATCTAAAGAAGTTATGGCTACTTAAGTAAAACTGGTTCTGGCAGGTGTTCAAAGGTGACAAAGTGACATAGATAGGTCCAGTGAGATCAGGAAATGCAATATCTTGTTTTGCAGATTTGGTGGCATGTTTAGGAAGTCAATGTGAATTGACAACCCAATTGGTTTATGGTCTTGAGGTCTGCAAGCATCTATTCCAATATGACAGTGATGACAAACTATGTTCTTGAGGTTCTAGATGAAGGAGAGAATGATTTTAGTGAACAGAAGTAGTGTGGATGTTATTGGTGATTTAGGCAAGCTTGTGGAGGTCTTTGGATTGTGTCCAGTTTGTGTTGGTGATCCGTGTTGAAGATTGAGCTTGTAATTGAAGAATTACTTCCAGATGATGATGTTCTTCCTAAGTCTGACTGACCGGATGAGTTACACATCCTATGGATGATCTTGAAGATGTTCTATGAAGAACAACATGTTCCTAAAGAAAGATTGAAGTCTCAGATTTGTGTGGCCGACAGTGTGTTGATCCATGTGAAGTTTTTTTATTAGTCATATTGTATTTATGTATTTGCTCTGAAATGTTTGCCAACTTGGATGATTATCCCTAAGTCAATGTCTTGTATAAATAAGGAATTGTAAAATCATTTCAAAGTGTGTAAATGAGATGAGAGTGTGGTAGAGAGAAGAAGAGCGAAAGGCAGAGCAAAAGTATTGAGCTTAAATGGAACTAACTCAAGCATGGTGAAGATGCTATTCTTCAGTTCAAGTATGTAATACTTATTCTTTAGTAGAAAATGTGTCTCCCATAGGTAGTGGGCCTCTTGTGAGCAGTGTGCTCGGGTAGTGAGCCCTAATTGGCATGTGCCATTTTGTTCTTTCTATTCTTTTAACAAAGAATACAATCTTGGGTTAGTTACCTCGTTGTTTTTTCCTTAACCAGGTTTTCCACGTCAAAAATCTTGGTGTCATATGTGTTAATGTGTTTTTGCTCTTGAATTGTTGCATTATTTTTCCATGACTCATTTATTATTATACTACTGAATTAAGAAAAGGATTTAAGTGATTAATTGGAAGAAAGTTTTGGACAATTGATTCACCCCCCTCTCAGTTGTCTATCCTAAATCTAACAATTGGTATCAGAGCTAAGTTCCTCTAAAAGAGCTTAACTACTTGAGGAGATCCAGAATGTCATCCTACAAGAAGGATAGTCCGAGGTTTGATGGAACCAATTTCACTCTTTGGAAAAGTCACATGGAATGTCACTTGCAATGTATGGGAATGCAGTATTGGATCATGGCTTCAAATAAATATGATCATCCACAGAATAGTCCGCGTATCGTAGATGAAATTAGAGATGCTGAAAATAATCTGTAGACTAAAGAAGCTCTTCTAAGTGCCTTATCTAATTTAGAGCTGATAAATGTTGTTGATCTAAAAACTGTATATGAGATTTGGCAAAAACTGGAACTTCTGCATGAAGGAGACAAGTATGTTAAATGTGCCAAGCTACAGAGTCTGAAAGGAAAATTTGAAAACCTGAAGATGAGAGAAGATGAAAATATCACGTCATTTATGCCAAGAGTAAATGAGCTTGTTTGTGGCATTAGATGTGCTGGTGGAATCTTGGATGAAGATGAGATTGTTGGCAAAGTTCTCAGATCCCTTCCTGATTCTTACAAATATAAGGTTGCTACTATTGAAGAATTCTGATCCTTTTCAGGTATCACAAGAGATCAATTGGTTGGTAAATTGGTTGCATTTGAATTGACCGAGTTTAGAGATGCCCCTCCCAAGACTAAATCTGCATTCAAAGCCAGTGCCTCTGTAAAAGGAAAACAAAAGTTTGATCCGGGAGAGAATTCTTCAAAGAAGCTATCATGGTATGAAAAAGCAAGAAAAGACCTGGAAGAAGATGAAGCAGAAGCTGCTCAACTTGATGCCCTATTTGCAGAAAGACTGCCAAGAGGATCTGGTAAGTATGAGGGGAAATTGCCTTTTAAATGTTTTAACTGTAATAAGATTGGTCATTTTTCCTCAAGGTGTCCAGAAAGATTTTCAAGGCCAAATCCTAACAGATCAAGGTTCCAAAAGAAATGTTACTATGTTCATGGAGATGATAATGATGAAGGAGTAACAAATGATGAATTAGAGATAGGAAACAAATCCAGAAGTGACTGGGTGTTTATTGCCATCAAGGAAGAAGATCCATTGCCCTCTGAATATGTCAATCATAAAATTGTAGAAAGAGCTCTGGCTGCCCAAGTTGAAGAAAAGGATGATTGGGTCATTGATAGTGGATGCTCTCACCATATGACAAGTGACAAAAATAAGTTCATAGATTTGGAAAGGTATGAAGGAGGAGTGGTAAAATTTGGTGATAATTCAACTGGCAGAATCAGAGGTAGAGGAACTATTTCTTTTGATGGAAAGAACAAAACCAGTAATGTACTATATGTTGAAGGCCTGAAGCCCAATCTTCTCAGTGTTGGTTATTTGGTGGACAAAGGCTATGATCTCTAATTCAAAAATGGAAAATGCAAGATCTTTGAAAGTTTCAGAATAGAGATTGCATCCGGTACTCAAACTAAAGGTAATATCTTTCACTTGGTTGGCACTAGTAAAAGTTGCTTATTTGTTTAAATTGATCAGAGTTGGTTGTGGCATAGGAGAATGTATCATGTGAATTTTGACAATATCATCAAGATAAGCAACACTCAGGCTGTAAGAGATCTTCCAAGACTGGTGAAACCTACTAATAGTTTGTGCAAATAATGTCAGTTGGGTAAGCAAAGAAGAGTCACATTCAAAAGTAAAGATCAGTCTTCTACTAGATTATTGGACTTAATTCATACTGATTTATGTGGTCTAGCAAGAATCAGGAGTGTGCAAGGTGATAGATACTTCATGTTATTGATTGATGATCACTCCCCGATGATGTGGGCAACCTTTCTGAAAGAGAAATCTGAGGCCCTTGAGAAATTCAAAATATTCAAGGCAATGGTAGAAAATGAAACTGGATTGAATATAAAATGTCTGAGGTCTAATAGAGGTTGAGAATTCACATTTGGTGAGTTCATAAAATTCTGTGAGAAACATGGAATAAAAAGTTGTTTGCTCCAAGAACTCCACAGCAGAATGGAGTAGTGGAGAGAAAGAATCAGATCATCTAGGAAGCATTTAGAACCACAATGATGGAAGCAAATGTTCCTCAGATTTATTGAAGAAAAGCTGTAAGCACTGCAATTTATACTCTCAATCGAGTACAAATCAGAAGCAATACCGGTAAGACTCCTTATGAACTTTGGTTTGGCATCACTCCCACTGTGAGGTATTTCAGAGTCTTTGGTAGCAAATGTTACATTAAAAGAGATAAAGATTTAGGCAAATTTGATGCTAGAAGTGATGAAGGAATATTCTTGGGTTATTCTACTCAAAGCAAAGCATACCGGTGTTTTAACAAAAGATTGAGAAAGATTATAGAAAGTAAAAATGTGAAGGTTGATGAAGGTGTTGAAAAACCCTCAAGGTTTTATGAATATGATGAAGATGATTAGAATAATGTTTTGATCCAAGGAGTCCAAGCCCCTTCTAAAATTTAGATTCAAAATGATCTGGTGAATCAGGAAGAAGAGATAAGTTTGAATGAACCTGTGCAAGAAATATAAATACAAGTAAGTCCCAAAATTCCCAGGTATGTAAAACTAAATCACTCTGAAGACTAGATCATAGGTGATAAAAGAAAAGGTGTTCAAACAAGAAGAAGGATTGCTCAAGATTCAGAAGAGTATTGTCTGATTTCAAAGATTGAACCTAAGACAGTGAATGAAGCATGTGATGCAGAGCGGAAACACAGCAGAAAACACACACATAATGAAAATGTTAATTCTGTCTATATCAACAAGAGACCATCAAATGTCTCTCCAAACTCCTTATCGGCAACATAACATCCTATCGGCAGTTTCTTACAGTCTCTGACTGATGCACTACCATTACACTGATGGCTTTTGCTTGCATATACATACTGTTGCCTTCTATCGCAGGTTCCCCCATTATACAATCATCCGCTTTGACCGTTACAGCCAGTCATCAATTGTATCAGGCACTTGTATGTTCTAAATGTATATTTTCTGATATACATTCTCTATATGCATTTGGTGGGGACCACTTACTTTCGGCATGACTTAACTCTTTGACGCATCCCTTATATGTCTCCCCGTCCTACCGATACAAACAATTCGTACATACAAAACTTGACTTGCTTTTCCTAGTGGGCTGAAGGGACTTTACCAGTTGTGGCCGGTCAGCACTTGTATCTCAAACCAATGTATGTCTCAACATACAAATGAAATATACAAATGGAATATACAATCAGCAACTCCCTATCGCCGGTCCTCTTCACCCTTATTACCAATCATTTCTTGCATCTGCTGACAGAAAACATTCCAACATTTATTTTCATCACCACCTCGGCCGGTCGCCCTTTGTATCATATGCAATGTATATTTTCATTCTATCTTTATAACATACAACAACGATATGCAAACGCAGTATACACACAAACTAACACTCACATACAATAGTGATATACTCACAAACTATCTATAACATACAATGGACATATACATAGGAAATGTATCTTTTCAGACAATTTCGACAGACACAGAAATTGTCCACTGATATACTTTGGTGATATACATAGGTAATGGATTTTCACATACGATTGCAGGATACACAGAATGTCCTCAAGTACATTGGCGATGTACACAGGAATTGTATATTTGGTGAATGATCATGAATCTAACCTGAATGGACTCTTACACATCCATTTTGTCACGAGATATACATAGGGTGATACACAGATGTGAGTGATATACACATGAAATGTACCTTCATACATTTGTGATATATATAGGAATTGCATATTCAGTGACCAACACAAATTTGACTCAACAGAATTTTATACATACCATTTTCCACAGTATATACACAGGAAGTTGCTCGCATGTAAATGTGATATATTCACATATTGTCTCCACATACAATTGATGTATATTCATCAAATGTACATTTGAACTTCCCGCTGATAACTTCCTCTGCGATGAATTCCACAATTTCTATTCTGTCAAGCTCATCAAACAAAAGAACAAAACAAAAATGGAAAACTATTTTACAAGTCCATTCCACTGATTTCATAGAAATCCACCAGTGGAATGGATTTAACCATGCATCTCGGCAACAAAAGAATTAAATTAAATACAATAAATAATATAAGGAATAAACTCGATATATAGAGAATAATGCGATACACTAAGAATTTACACAGAATCCAGATTTGGGAAAACACAAGATGACAGAATTTCTATTCCTTCATTTCTGCTACATACAATTAATCATTTTCAGGAAAAAAATGGAAGAACTCTATCTTTTCGACCACTTCTGCCCATTTTGTTGACCTGTCTCCTCTGGTTTCAAGATTTTGATTTAATCAAGATTATTAGCAGAAACCCTAATTAATCCCATGACACCTGTTTTGCATAAGACAACAAAACACCTAATGATGAGATACCTTGGTTTAATCCTCCACATAGCCCAACATGTCTAAAATGTCAAATATGATGTTTACAAACGTAAAATGCCAACACAAAATGTTACATTTGACTTAGACATAAAAATGCTACATAGTAACATGAAATATCTAAAACATAGTAAAACCTTATTGTGCATATTTATCCTGTTGGAGGGGTGCTCCTACACCATACTCCTTAGAAGAAGAGATCTCAAGCCCCTTTGAGATTAGAGTTTGGAGATCTGTACCATGATTTGTGATCTGATCTGCAGTCATCCAAACTGCCTCTAGATCGGGTGTCCCGTGCCAAGCCACCAAATATTCCATGTACTCTTTGTTCCTTGTCGTCTTTGTCACTTTTGAGTCTAATATCTTCTTCACTTTTGGTGGATCATGCTTAGGAATATCATCTTCTACTGGATCCTGTAATGATTCCTGTTCTACATCTACATGTTCCCTATATGGAGTTAAATCACTTACATTGAAAATGGGTGACAATCCAAGATCAGGAGGGAGTTGGATCTCATAGGCATTCTACCCACATTTCTTCAAAATCTGACATGGTCCAATCTTCCTCTGCATTAGCTTGGTATATTGACCTTTTGGGAGGCTCTCCTTCAAATTAACCCATACCAAATCTCTAACAGCAAATTGTACATCCCTCTTTTTCTTGTCAGCATATGTTTTGTATTTTAATGTAGTTTGTTGAAGCTGGTTCTTGACTTAATCATGCACTTCTTTGATGGCTGATGCAAAAGCTTCTCCATCTGCACTAATAGGCTCTCCTATAGGTAGATCACTTAGCTCCAAAATACCTCTTGGATGGATACCATATACTACCTGAAAAGGTGACTTCCCCTGTACTCCTATTGATGGTGTCATTATAGGAGAATTTTGCTTGTGGTAGGATATTATCCCACTTCTCTCCATGCGCCTTGTTAAACACCTTAACAGATTTCCCAATGAACGATTAACAACTTTAGTCTGCCTATCTATTTGAGGATGGTAGGCTGATGAGAAGGACAAATTGGTTCCAATCTTCTTCCAAAGAGTCCTCTGAAAATGGCCAATAAATTTTACATGTTTGTCGGAGACTATGCTCAATGGCAATCCATGGATCCTCACTATTTCCTTGAAAAATAGGTCTGCAACGTATGAAGCATCACAAGTGGTTTTGCATGGCAAGAAATGTACCATTTTACTAAATCTATCTACTACCACAAAAATGCTATCATATCCTTTCCTTGTCCTAGGTAAACCTAGTACAAAATCCATGCTTATGCTCTCCCATGGCCTAGAAGGAATGGGTAGTGGCTGATATAAACCTACATTTGTGGATCTCCCTTTTGATTTCTGACATACCACACATGCTTCCACAAATCTTCTCACATTTGATTGTAGCTTGGGCCAATAGTAATGCCTCTTCACAAGATCAAGAGTTTTATCCAGACCAAAATGTCCTACCATGGTGGTGCAGGGCACCTAGGAGCATCTTGATTCCTAAAAGCATTTTGGTAGCATTTTGATAAGTTAAGTTTCTTGTTCAGTATGTTTTTGTAATAAGGCTTTTTAACCATGGATGTAAGGTCCTTTTGTGTGGTCAAGATGATTGGGAAATCATATAAACCTCAATCATTCTTAGTCCACTTGGACCCTAGTTGTGCCACTTAGGCCTAGTAGGTCTAAAGAGGTTTTCTTTGAGTCTATTTGCTAGTTTTGTGTTTTTGCATGGTCTAGAGAGTGTGTTAGTCATTTGAGATCCATTTGACAAGTTGAACCAATTGGTATCTTAGTGTTAATGCAAAAATACCATAGTGTCAAATGATGCCAATGGTGTCAATGACACATTTGGCTGGTTACAACTCATTTTGGATAGTTGAAACTACATTTGGAAGTTGTCTACCAACTTGGATCAGTGTATATGGTTGTTTTCTCACTCCAGGATGAGAGAGGAGAGTCTGTATGGAGTTTTGAGCACAGAAATCAAGAAAAGTAACTATTTTTCCTTACATTTTTGTTGTTGTACGGACTGTACGGATTGGCAGAGCAGATCAATGTAGTTTTTCACAAACTAGGTTGAGTTTGGATTCCAATGCATTAAATTTGAGGTCTTGAAGTGATTGTAGGAGGGATATATTGCATTTTGTTTCCAAACTGGTCTAAAACCCTATTTTCTAGGGCTTGTCATACAAATCCGGCCTTAGAATGCATTCCAACCAATGAAATCTCATGCAAATCAGTGAAATGCAAACTAGGGTTGTATATTGCATGATTCCAAAAGCTTTTTGCTGGGAAAGGCAGTCTTCTATTTTTGAAGTGATGCCCTAGGTCAAATCCCTATGTATTTGACCAAACAATGTGCTATTTGGTGATGTAGATGACAAAACCTGATAGGTGGATGCATGCATGGTGGTTTTTTGTGATGTGTGCATGTTGTAGAAGAGTTCCAAATCCCTGTCCTAGGTCTATGACCCCAACTTAGACCATTTGCTTTGTAACCTAGCCCTAACTTGATCAATTAGGCCTAGTGACCTAATAGGTGTTTTGAGTTACTAGAGTGGAGTTGAGACTGGAGGTTTGGGAGTTTATTAGGGTCCCTTAAAGGGTATTCAAATCGACCATTGGTTTGCCTAGTCATTTGGGGTTTTGTCAAGTTGTGTAGAGAAAACTAGTTTAGGAGGGCTAGTAGCCTCACTAGGCCTAGTCAAGGTTGAAGAGTTGTGGGAAGTTGGGGATCAAAACAACTGTTGGTAAAGAGTTTACAGACCTACCTTAAGGTGTGAAAGAAGCCTTAGGGGTTGGACAACAGCGTAGACCACAAATCCTTCATATGCCCTTGAATGTGACTTTGGTTGGATTAGAGTAGTGAAGTGGGTGAGTAGTTGGAGAAGAAATAAACCTTATTTGCTTCCCTTATGCCTCTCTGCATTAGGTGGTATCAGAGCCATCAAAGAGATGGGAGATAGAGAAGAAGAGGAGGAAATTCCTCAAAGGGTGACTAATGTTGAATTAGCAAAGATAGTCAGAGAGCAAGCAGCCAAGAACAAAAGGATGGAGGCTGAGATAGAGAAGTTAAAGAAGGACAAGGATAAAAAGAAGAAGCCATAGGTCATCTTGGATTCAAATGAAGAGGATCAAGATGAAGAAAAAGAAGTGCCAATGGAAGAACCACAAGGAGGCATGTCAGAAAGACAATTCCTAGATGCACTTGGAAAGTTGAGTAGGAAGGACAGTAAGGTAGATTTACCTATGTTTCCTAGTAAGATGAATCCAGAGGAGTGCCTTGATTGGATAGAGGCAATGAGAACTATTTTGAATGTGAGGAAGTGGCAGAAAATCAGAAGGTGAGAATTGCCAAATCTAGAATGAAAGGGCTAGCCTTAAGTTGGTGGAACTTCATTCAAAATGAGAGGATAGAGGATGATAGGAACCCTATCACTACATGGAGGAAGATGGTGCTTGAAATCAAGAAGCAATTTGTTCCTGAAGACTATGAAGTCAACTTGCACAAGAAGTTGCAAAACTTGAGACAGAAGGACATGGACGTAAGCACATACACCGAGGAGTTTCACAAGATGTCTTTGAAAGCCAAGATGCCTAAGAAGCTTGCAAGGTATCTTAATGGCTTTAAGTTCTCCATTCAAGATGAATTAAGTCTCTTTAACCCTGAGACAGTGCATAAGTGTTTTCAAATGGCATTGAGGATTGAAGACAAACAAAGAAGGAGAGGTGATTCAAACAGCAGGGGCATAGGCAATCTGAATTTCAGAGGCAGAGGCAGATTTCAAAACAAGGAAAACTTTTCTAGACCCCAAGATGGTAGATCACAAGAGGGCAGCCAAGTGCAGGCTGACAGAAATAGTACTAATCAGGGTCAGTTTAGAGGGAGAGGTAATGGTAGAGGAAGAAGTGGAGGCAGGGGTTCCACTATGTTCACTAGAAGGTGTTTCTCCTACAATCAGATAGAACATCAGTCCTTTAGGTGCCCGGAGAAGATGGGAAACACTGCTGCACATCAGCAAGATAGAAGAGTGTAGCTCCTTCAAGAGGATGACTGTCAAAGCACCACATCATACCAAACTGCCTCTTCCAAGCCTGCAGCACCAGAGAGTGGAGAATGCATCATGTTTAATTGGTCTCTCATCATGCCAGCCACCAAGGAGCAGCCCCAAAGAAACAATTTGTTTAGAACCACTTGCAAGGTGAAAGGAAAAGTCTGCAAGGTAATAGTTGATTTAGGTTCTTCTGAGAATTTAGTTTCTAATGAAATGGTGACTAAGTTAAGATTGTAAAGGATACCTCATCCTAACCCCTATAGAGTCTTTTGGTTAACCAAGGACCAACAAATTGTGGTGAAAGAACAATGTTGGGTTGAATTCAAGATAGGTGAATATCATGATAGGATTCTTTGTGAGATAGTGGATATGGATGCATGCCACCTTCTTCTTGGAAGGCCTTGGCAACATGATACAAGTGCCCAACATGATGGTAAGCAAAATGTAATTCATTTGTCTAAAAATGGTGAAAATTTCACAATGACTCCTGTGATTGATGACAGCAAGGAAAAGATTATTCCTAGTTCAGTTATGTTAGTAGCTGAAAAGGAGTTTTTGGCTAACCTCAAGGAAGAGAAGGTGCCATGTTTTGTAGTGGTCATCAAGCCCAAGGATGCAAATCATAAGAAGATCAAAGTGCAGCAGCCTCTTAGGAGGATTGGACCAAAAGAAGTGGAGGAACTATTGGAGAAGTTTCATGATGTGATAGCTGATGAAAGTAAGGATGCCCTTCCACCAAAGAGGGAGATTAGTCATTGCATTGATCTCATCCCTGGATCCACTCTACCAAACCAAGCAACCTACAAGTTGACCCCAGATCAAAATGCAGAAGTGGCAAGACAAATCCAAGACTTGTTGGATAAAGGGCTTATAAGGAGGAGTATTAGCCATGTGCAGTACCTGCAGTACTTACACCCAAGAAGGAAGGCACATGGAGACTATGCACTGATTCTAGGGCTATCAACAAGATTACTATCAGGTATAGATTTCCAATGCCTAGGATAGAAGATTTAATGGATTGCTTGGGCAGGGCTAAATATTTTACCAAGATGGATTTGAAAAGTGGTTATCACTAAATCAGAATAAGGGAGGGGGATGAGTGGAAAACTGCTTTTAAAACCATTGAAGGATTATTTGAATGGGTTGTGATGCCTTTTGGCTTATCAAATGCACCAAGCACCTTCATAAGGTTGATGAATGAGGTGCTAAAACTTTTCCTTAACAAGTTCATTGTTACATATTTGGATGATATATTAGTTTTTAGTGACAGCAAGAAAGATCACATAAGACATATCCATCAAGTGCTTAGGAGGCTTCAAGAGGAGAAGTTGAGAATTAACCTTGACAAATGTGTCTTCCTACAAGAAGAATTGACATTCTTGGGGTTTGTCATCTCTAAGGGCAGCCTCAAGATGGATCCAAGCAAAGTGGAAGCCATTCTTAATTGGCCCACACCTACTACAGCCTCTGAGGTAAGGAGTTTCCATGGTTTGTGCAGTTTTTATAGAAAGTTCATTAGAGGGTTTAGTGCCATTTGTGCTCCACTTGTTGACACCATAAAAGGGGGCAAGAAATGTGTGTTTGTATGGACAAATGAGGCTAATCAAGCCTTTGAACTGTTAAAGAATAAAATATCAGAACAATCGGTCCTAGTGCTACCTGATTTTGATAAGACCTTTGTGGTTGAGTGTGATGCAAGTAAGAGGGCTATTGGGGGAGTCCTAAGTCAAGATGGGAGGCCTGTAGCCTTCTTTAGTGAGAAGTTAAATGAGGCAAAATAGAACTATTCTACCTATGATCTAGAATTATATGTAATGCTTCAATCATTGAGAAAATGGAGACAATATTTACTACTCAAGGAGTTTGTTGTTTTTATTGATAACCATGCTTTGAGCTTCTTGAACAGGCAACAGAAGTTAAACTACAAGCATATCAAGTGGATGGAGTACATCCAAGCATACACATTCTCAATTAAACACAAGAAAGGAGTGGCCAATAAGGTAGCTAATGCCTTAAGTAGGAGGAATCTTGTTGTTCAAACCATTCAGTTGGAGAGTACAGGTATACATGCCATTAAGGATCAGTATGCAGAAGATGAAGACTTCAAGGAACCTTACCAATCTTGCAAAGCCATGACAGGCAGGTATAACACTAATTTTTGTGATTTTTTGATACAAGATGGATTTCTTTTCAAAGGCAACCTGTTGTGTATTCCAAGAGGGTCTGTTAGATAGTGTATCATTCAGGAGAAGCATTGTGGCAGCATGGCAGGCCACTTTGGCATTGATAAGACATTAGAATTGGTTAGAATATACTACTATTGGCCAAGGTTACCATCTGATGTAAGAAAGTTTGTGGAAACTTGTCAAATCTGTCAAAGAGCCAAGGGACATACATCCAATGCAGGTCTATACACTCCACTACCTATCCCTTCAAAGCCTTGGGATTCCATTAGCATGGACTTTGTACTTGGTTTGCCTAGGACCAAGAATGGACATGACATCATTTTTGTGGTTGTCGATAGGTTCTCAAAAATGGCTCACTTCATCCCATGTAAAACCACACATGATGCCTCACACATAGCAAGTCTTTTCTTCAAAGAAATAGTCAGATTACATGGTTTACCTTTGTCCATAATCTTTGACAGAGACCCCAAGTTCATAGGACACTTCTAGAGGACACTTTGGAAAAGACTAGGTGCAAATCTGTCCTTGTCATCAGCCTATCATCCTCAGTCTGATGGTCAGACTGAGGTGATCAACAGGTCACTTGGCAACCTCCTAAGGTGCCTAACTAAAGAGTAGGGTGCTAGTTGGGATTCAATTTTGGCTCAGGTAGAGTTCTCATACAATGACACTGTCAATAGAAGCACCGACCTGTCACCTTTTCAAATTGTTTATGGCACTCACCCAAGGGGTATTTTGGAACTTAGAGAGGTTGGAGGACTAGAGAAGAGTAGTGCATTGGATGAAGACTTTGTCCAAGTGATGAAAGATGTCCATGAGCAAGTAAAACATAAATTACAGTCTACCTCTATAAAATACAAACAGTCTGTTGACAAAAAGAGAAGGGATCTGTAGTTCAAACAAGGGGATTTGGTCATGGTGCATCTGAAAAAGGAGAGGCTACCTATAGGTAAATACACCAAGCTACTTATGAAGAAGATTGGGCCTTGTGAATTGCTAAAGAAATGTGGAGAAAATGCCTACAAAATCAGACTTCCAAATGGCATTGCCTTGTCACCAATCTTCAATGTAGTAGACCTTTATCCCTATAAGGGATTTGATCCTCAGACAACTGTGGTAGAAGAACAAACTGATCAGACACTCCAAGACCTAATTCCTTCATCTCCTGATTAGATTGAATGCATTTTGGATCACAGGATTGCTAAACAGACTAGGAGGCACACCTATTATGAGTATTTGGTGAAATGGCTCAACAAACCTCAAGAAGATGCAACTTGGATGAGCAGAGAAGCCATTGAGAAGGTAGGCTTCACATTTAACAACATTCCAACTCAAGAGACTTGAGTTCTATTTGACAGTGGGTGTATGGTGCAAGGCACCTAGGAGCATCTTGATTCCTAAAAGCATTTTGGTAGCATTTTGATAAGTTAAGTTTCTTGTTCAGTATGCTTTGGTAATAAGGCTTTTTAACCATGGATGTAAGGTCCTTTTATGTGGTCAAGATGATTGGGAAATCATATAAACCTCAATCATTCTTAGTCCACTTGGACCCTAGTTGTGCCACTTAGGCCTAGTAGGTCTAAAGAGGTTTTCTTTGAGTCTATTTGCTAGTTTTGTGTTTTTGCATGGTCTAGAGAGTGTGTTGGTAATTTGAGATCCATTTGACAAGTTGAACCAATTGGTATCTTGGTGTTAATGCAAAAATACCATAGTGTCAAATGTTGCCAATGGTGTCAATGACACATTTGGCCGGTTACAACTCATTTTGGATAGTTGAAACTGCATTTGGAAGTTGTCTACCAACTTGGATCAGTGTATATATTTGTTTTCTCACTCCAGGATGAGAGAGGAGAGTCTGTACAGAGTTTTGAGTAGAGAAATCAAGAAAAGTAACTATTTTCCCCTGCATTTTTGTTGTTGTATGGACTATACGGATTGGCAGAGTAGATCAATGTAGTTTTTCACAAATTAGGTTGAGTCTAGATTCCAATGCATTAAATTTGAGGTCTTGAAGTGATCGTAGGAGGAAGATATTGCATTTTGTTTCCAAACTGGTCTAAAACCCTATTTTCTAGGGTTTGTCATACATATCCGGCCCTAGAATGCATTCCAACCAGTGAAATCTCATGCAAATCGGTGAAATGCAAGCTAGGGTTGTATATTGCATGATTCCGAAAGCTTTTTGCTAGGAAAGGTAGTCTTCTATTTTTGAAGTGATGCCCTAGGTCAAATATCCCTATGTATTTGACCAAACAATGTGCTATTTGGTGATGTAGATGACAAAACCTGATAGGTGGATGTATGCATGGTAGTTTTCTATGATGTGTACATGTTGTAGAAGAGTTCCAAATTCCTATCCCAAGTCTATGAACCCAACTTAGACAATTTGCTTTGTAACCTAGCCCTAACTTGATCAATTAGGCCTAGTGACCTAGTAGGTGTTTTGAGTTGCTGGAGTAGAGTTGAGACTGGAAGTTTGGGAGTTTGTTAGGGTCCCTTAAAGGGTATTCAAATCCACCATTGGTTTGCCTAGTCATTTGGGGTTTTGTCAAGTTGTGTAGAGAAAACTAGTTTAGGAGGGCTAGTAGCCTCACTAGGCCTTGTCAAGGTTGAAGAGTTGTGGGAAGTTGGGGATCAAACCAACTGTTGGTAAAGAGTTTACAGACCTGCCTTAAGGTGTGAAAGAAGCCTTAGGGGTTGGACAACATCCTAGACCACAAATCCTTCATATGCCCTTGAATGTGACTTTGGTTGGATTGGAGTAGCTAAGTGGGTGAGTAGTTGGAGAAGAAATAAACCTTATTTGCTTTCCTTGTGCCTCTCTGCATCACATGGCCCCACAATGTTTCCCCTAAATGATATTCAATCTCATTGAACACCTTGGAATACACAACTATCCACCTTTGAAAAGTAATCCATCTTGGATCAGAAATTCAGAGAACTCAACATGATATTTGTCACCAAAGGAAATACATACCTTATAGATTCTTCCAAAGTCTTCATCATCATCATACATGGCCTTTAAAGAGTCAATGCCAACACTTTCCAATTAAATCTGATTTATGGTTAGAACCCTCCTATTCAAAGCATCTACTACTTTATTCTTGACCCCTTTCTTGTGCTTGAGTGTGAAAGTGAAAGCTTGCAAAGTTTCCACCCACTTCATATGCCTATGGTTCAACTTTTCTTGACTATTTATAAAACTGAGGGCCTGATTGTGTGTGAACACTATGAATTCTTTTGGCATCAAGTAATGCCTCCATTTCTTGAGTGACTATACTAGAGCATACATCTCCAAATCATACGATGAGTATCTTTTCTTTGCATCATTTAGTTTCTCATTGAAAAATACAATAGGCCTACCTTCTTGACTAAGTATGGCTCCAATTGCCATGTGGCTGGCATCACATTCTACTTGAAAAATCTTGCTGAAGTCAAGAAGTGCAAGAACTAGTTGCTCTGCCACCTTCCTCTTCAATGTTTCAAAGGAATCATCTGCCTCCTTTGTCCAAATGAATCTGCACTTCTGTCCTTTTTTTATGGTGTCAAGAATGGGTGCACAAACATGACTAAACCATTTTATAAACTTCCTATAGAAGGTTGCTAACCCATGGAAACTTCTAACATCATTCAAGGTTTTAGGCATTGGCCAAGACAATATGGCACTTACCTTCTCTTGATCTATTTTCAGTTTGTTATGCGAGATAACAAATCCCAAGTAGATGATCTCTTCCTGCATAAATAGACACTTTACTAAATTGAACATTAGCTGCTCTTAATATAACCTTTTGAGAACCAATTCTATATGGGTGAGGTGCTCTTCCCTCATATTACTAAAAATCAGGATGTCATCTAGATATACTATGACAAATTTTCCTATGAATTCCCTTAATACCTCATTCATGAATCTCATAAAGGTACTAGGGCATTGGACAAACCAAAAGGCATGACCTTCCACTCATATAACCCCTCATTGGTCTTAAATGCAGTTTTCCATTCATCACCAGGTCTAATCCTAATCTGATGATAGCCACTCTTTAAATCTATTTTGGTGAAGTATTTAGCACCTCCTAAACAATCAAGTAAATCTTCTATCTTAGGGATTGGAAACCTATACCTGATTGTTGTCTTGTTGATAGCCCTTGAATCAGTGCAAAGTCTCCAAGTGCCTTCCTTCTTTGGTGCTAGTATAGCTGGTACTGTACATGGGCTTAAACTCTTGCCAATTAGGCCTGTCTCCAACAACTCTTCAATTTGCCTTGCTACCTCTGCATTATGTTATGGAGTGAGCTTATATGTTGCTTTGTTTGGAAGTGTAGATCCTGGGATCAGATCTATACAATGGCTGATGTCCCTAATAGATGGTAGGGAACTTGGCATTCCATCAGAGATAATGCCTTTGTACTTGTCCAATAGCTCTTGGACAACTAGGTCTATGAATTTTTGTCTCTTCTCTCCTTTGACTTGTTGCTGCTGTTCTTTGTTTACTTTTAGGCAAGGAATTAGCGCATATGTAACTGCTCCTTCTTCTCCTATCCCTTTCATGAATTGTTTGCCTTCTACCATCATCACTTTGACTTCTTTTCCTTTTGATTCCACCTCATTCCCCTTTAATGGTAGTAATTCTATCACCTTACCATTCTTGGTGATTGAATAAGTGTTTCTGACCCCATCATAGTATGCTTTCAAGTCATACTGCCATGGTCTTCCAAATAGGAGATGGCAAGCATCCATCTTGGCAATGTCAAACAATAACCTATCCTTGTATGGTCCAATTTGAAATTCTACCCAAGCCTGTTCCCCTATAATTGTTTGCTGACCTTGGTGGAGCCATGAGATCTCGTATGGAAAAGGATGTGGTAGTCTTTTAAGCTTAAGTTTTTCTACCATTTCACAAGACACAAAATTTTCAGTAGATCCAGAGTCAATTAGAACTTTACATACCTTTCCTCCTGCCTTGCAAGTAGTTCTGAAGAGAGACTTCCTTTGTGGAGGTTCTTTTCTAGGCACCTTCATGGTGGTCATTGCTCTTCTAATCATCAAAGATTCTCCTCTCTCAGGATATCCATAACTATCAGCAGCATTCACACTTTGATTAGTGCTTGAGCTTGCTACACTTTGATAGTGAGATTCTTGGATCAGATTGATCCTCTTTTCTCCTATTGAACTTGTTGCCTTTGCTGGACATCTGCTGGCTATGTGGCCTTCTTGATTGCAGTTGTAACTTCTGATAGGTCCTCTGCCCTGAGATCTTCCTCTAAATGGTGGTCTTCTACCCCTAAAATTTTCATTTTGATTATAACTTCCCCCTTGATGTTGACTGCTGTCTCCCTTGTTATTCTCTTGATTGGATTCACCTTGGTATCCAAATCCCTTGCCTCTGAAAGGACTTCTTCCTCCTCTTTGATGTCTTCCTTACCTCTATTGTTTTGGTCATGCCTTCTCTTTAATTTTTCTTCCACTTTGAGTACCAATTGGTAGCATTTCTGAACTGTATCTGGATTATGCAGATTTAGGTCTTCTTGGATGTTAAACCTCAACCCATTGAGGTACCTTGCTAGCTTCTCTTCCTCACCCTCTTTTACCTTTGTTTTTACACATAGTTTCATGAACTCTTCTGTGTATGAACTAACATCTAATTCCTTCTGCTTCAAATTTTGTTTCCTCTTATGTAGTTGGATGTTGTAATCCAATGGGACATAGGCCTCCTTCACTAAAGCCATCATTCTCTTCCAGGTTGCAACTCTGTTCTTTCCCTCTTTCACCCTGTCATCTTGGATGAAACTCCACCAAGTCAGTGCAGCTCCTTTCATTTTGGATTGAGCCATCTTCACTCTTTGGTGGTCTGGTATTTCCTCGGTCTCAAAGAAATTATTCAAGGAGTCTATCCACTCCATCACCGAATCAGGTTCCATTTTTCCTGTAAACACTGGCAGGTCTATTTTCATATCCATGGTTCTTCTTTCCATGGACTTGAGGGCATTGAGTAAGGGTCTCTTGTCTGCAGGAACCTCTATCTCTTCCTGCTTAGGGACCTCCTCTTCATCCCTGTCTTCTTGCTTACTAGAATCTTCTTCCCCTTTCTCTACTCTATCCCTCAACTTCTCTAGTTCTTCTTTCAATGCCTAATTCTGAGCTCAATCTGCTCTGCTCTCTGCCATGTGCTTTCTTATTAAGGCCGTCAACTTAACGTTGGTCATTTTTGTTGGGTACGTTTCTGACCCTTCTCCTTCTGACATCTTGTCTTCTTCTTCTACCCAAAGAACACTCCTAAGCTCTGATACCACTATGATGCAGAGCGGAAACATAGCGGAAAACACACACATAATGAAAATGTTAATTCTGTCTATATCGGCAAGAGACCATCAAATGTCTCTCTGAACTCCTTATCAACAACATAACATCCTATCGGTAGTCACTTACAGTCTTTGACCGATGCACTATCATTACGTCGATGGCTTTTGCTTGCATATACATACTTTTGCCTTCTATTGCAGGTTCCCCCATTATACAATCATCCGCTTTGACCGTTATAGACAATCATCAATTGTATCGAGCACTTGTATGTTCTAAATGTATATTTTCTAATATACATTCTCTATATGCATTTGGTGGGGACCACTTACTTTCGGCATGACTTAACTCTTCAGCGCATCCCTTATATGTCTCCCCGTCCTACCGATATAAACAATTCGCACATACAAAACTTGACTTGCTTTTCCCGGTGGGCTGAAGGGACTTTACTCGTTGCAGTCAGTCAACACTTGTATCTCAAACCAATGTATGTCTTGACATACAAATGAAATATACAAACGGAATATACAATCGGTGACTCCCTATCACCGGTCCTCTTCACCCTTATTACCAATCATTTCTTGCATCTGCCGACAGAAAACATTCCAACATTTATTTTCATCACCACCTCGGCCGGTCGCCCTTTGTATCATATGCAATGTATATTTTCGTTGTATCTTTATAACATACAACAACGATATGCAAATGCAGTATACACACAAACTGACACTCACATACAATAGTGTTATACTCACAAACTATCTATAACATACAATGGACATATACATAGGAAATGTATCTTTTCAGACAATTTTGACAGCCACAAGAATTGTCTGCTGATATACTTTGGCAATATACACAGGCAATGGACTTTCACATACGATTGTAGGATACACACAGAATGTACTCAAGTACATTAGCGATATACACAGGAATTGTATATTCAGTGAATGATCATGAATCTAACCCGAATGGACTCTTACACATGCATTTTGTCACGGGATATACACAAGGTGATACAAAGATGTGACGGTGATATACACATGAAATGTACCTTCATACATTTGTGATATATACAGGAATTGTATATTCAACAACCAACACAAATTTGACTCAACAAACTTTTATACATACCATTTTTCACAGTATATACACAGGAAGTTGCTCGCATACAAATGCGATTTATTCACAGACTGTGTCCGCATACAATTGATGTATATTCATCAAATGTACATTTGAACTTCCTGCTGGTAACTTCCTTTGCGACGAAATCCACAATTTCTATTCTGTCAAGCTCATGGAACAAAAGAACAAAACAAAAATGGAAAACTATTTTACAAGTCCATTCCATTGATTTCACAGAAATCCACCAGTGGAATGGATTTAACCATGCATCTCGGCAACAAAAGAATTAAATTAAATACAACAGATAATATATGGAATAAATTCAATATATAAAGAATAATGCGATACACTAAGAATTTACACAGAATCCAGACTTGGGAAAACACAGGGTGACAGAATTTCTATTCCTTCATTTCCGCTACATACAATTTATCATTTTCAAGAAAAAAATAAAGAACTCTATCTTTTCAACCACTTCTCCCCATTTTGTTGACCCGTCTCCTCTATTTTTGAGATTTTGATTTAATTAAGATTATTAACAGAAACCCTAATTAATCCAATGACACCTGTTTTGCATAAGACAGCAAAACACCTAATGATGAGACACCTTGGTTTAATCCTCCACATAACCCAACATGTCTAAAATGTCAAATATGATGTTTACAAACATAAAATGCCAACACAAAATGTTACATTTGACTTAGACATAAAAATGCTACATAGTAACATGAAATGTCTAAAACATAGTAAAACCTTATTATGCATATTTATCCTATTGGAGGGGTGCTCCTGCACCAACATGCAATGATGAAAACTAGACTAAAGCAATGGAGGAAGAGATGATGCAAATTGAGAAAAATCACACTTGGGATCTTGTTCCCAAACCTAAAAACAAGAATGTGATTGGAACCAAATGGGTCTTCCGAAATAAACTAAATGAAGATGGTGAAGTAGTTAGAAATAAAGCCAGATTAGTCTACAAGGGTTACTCCCAAGTAGAAGGAGTTGATTTTGAAGAAACTTTTTCTCCGGTGGCAAGAATTGAAGTAGTCAAATTATTTATTGCTTTTGCTACCTTTAAGGACTTCAAAGTATATCAGATGGATGTGAAGTCTGCCTTCCTGAATGGTGACTTGGAAGAAGAAGTTTACATTGAACAACTGGATGGATTTCAATTATCTGATCATGGTGATATGGTCTGCAAGTTGAAGAAAGCACTTTATGGACTCAAGCAACCCCTAGAGCCTGGTATGAAAGATTGGATAAGCATCTTTTGAAGATTGGTTTCAACAAAGGTACTGCTGACAGTAATTTGTACTTGAAAATTGATCATGAAAATATTTTGATTGTTGAAGTGTTTGTTGATGATATCATTTTTGGAGGAAGAGATAGTATGTGCAAAACTTTTACAAATCAAATGAAAAGTGAATTTGAGATGTCCATGTTTGGGGAAATGAATTTTCTTTTTCGGTCTGCAAATCACTCAAACAAAGAAAGGAATCTTCATTTCTCAGACTAAATATGTGAAAGAATTGTTGAAGAAATTTGGGATGGAATACTCAAAACCAATGAGTACTCCCATGGCAACCGGATGTAAATTGAGAAAAGATGATGAGTCTCCTAAGACTGATCAGAAAAAGTATAGGTCAATGATTGGAGGATTATTGTATCTCACTCAAACCAGACCTGACATTATGAATGCTATTGGTCTTGTTGCTAGATTCCAAGCTGATCCTAGAGAATCTCATGTCATGGCAATTAAGAGGATTTTTAGATATTTAAAAGGGACAGTTGAGTATGGTTTGTGGTATCCTAGAGATCATGATTTCTCTCTTCATGCATACACAGATGTAGATTGGGTAGGAGATGTGGATGACCGGAAGAGTACCAGTGGTGGAACATTCTTTTTGGGGAAGAGATTGGTTTCTTGGCTGAGCAAGAAATAAGAGGCAATATCTCTGTCCACTGCAGAAGTAAAATATATTGCAGCAGCAGGTAGTTGCACTCAAGTATTATGGATGAAGCAAATGCTAAGAGATATCAGAGTGGAGTATGAGGAACCTATCACAATCTTCTGTGATAATTCAAGTGCAATAAACATATCAAAGAATCTGGTGTTGCATTCAAAGACTAAACATATATCCATCAAGTTTCACTTTTTGAGAGAGAAAGTGAACAAGAATGAAGTCAGATTGGAGTTTGGACCTTCCAAGGATCAGATTGCAGATATTTTTACTAAACCTCTACTTAAGGACTCTTTTGAGTATCTTAGGGAGAAGTTAGGGGTTATTACCGCTCCGGTTCTGAATTAAGGTGCACTGATGTGCATCAGTCTAGTGGATCTCACAGTCATATTTTGTGGTCTAGATTGATGGTGGGAACCTGCTACTCAGGGGGAGCAGCTGATATGTTTCTGAAGTAATGCAAGTATGTGCCCTTTGCCATTGATGTCAAAGGGGGAGAGAAGACATGTGAAAAACAAGTCATTGCTAATCAAAAGGGGAGCAATAAAGGAAGAGAAGACATTTGAGTAGTTGTTGATAGGGGGAGCTATGTCAGTAAGGAGAAGTTCTTGTCTTGATGGTTAAAACAGTTTTTCACATCATATGTTGCCATCAATGACAAAGGGAGAGATTGTTGCAAGTATGGGCCTAACCGGTACTGTCATTGATGTCAACATACTCCTGTTGCATTGATGATAAGGATTGGATGAGTTGTGTGCTAAGGATATTGAGAAAATTAATCCTAATCAAGAATAGAGAAGAACAGTGAAGACAGTGAGGTAAAGATCCTAGATAAGATGAAGATCAGAGGATGTGCTTCAAAGGGTTTGCAGATATGTGTCTTAATATGATCCAATAAAAATTTTTGAGGTCCACATGAAGATCTGAAGAAGTTATGGCCACTTAAGTAAAACCGGTTTTGGCAGGTGTTCAGAGGTGATAGAGTGACACATATAGGTCCAGTGAGACTTGGAAATGCAATATCTTGTTCTGTGGATTTGGTGGTGTGTTTAGGAAGTCAATGTGAATAGACAACCCATTTGGTTCATGGTCTGGAGGTCTGCAACCATCTATTCCAATATGACAGTGATGACAAACTATGTTCTTGAGGTTCTAGATGAAGGAGAGAATGATTTCATTGAACAAAAGTAGTGTGGATGTTCTTGGTGATTCAGGCAAGCTTGTGGAGGTCTTTGGATTGTGTCTAGTTTGTGTTGGTGATCCACGTTGAAGATTGAGCTCGTAATTGAAGAATTACTTCCAGATGATGATGTTCTTCCTAAGTCTGGCTGACTGGATGAGTTACACATCCTGCAAATGATCTTGAAGATGTTCTATGAAGAACGACGTGTTCCTAAAGAAATATTGAAGTCTCAGATCTGTATGGATGATAGTGTGTTGATCCACATGAAGTTTTTTTATTAGTCATATTGTATTTATGTATTTTCTCTGAAAAGTTTGCCGACTTGGATGATTATCCCTAAGTCGATGTCTTCTATAAATAAGGAATTGTAAATTTATTTCAAAGTGTGTAAATGAGATGAGAGTGTCTTAGAGAGAAGAAGAGTGAAAGGCAGAGCAGAAGTATTGAGCTTAAATGGAACTGACTCAAGCATGGTGAAGATGCTATTCTTCAGTTCAAGTATGTAATACTTATTCTTTAGTAGACAATATGTCTCTTGTAGGCAGTGGGCCTCTTGTGAGCAGTGTGCTCGGGCAGTGAGCTCTAATTGGCATGCGTCATTTTGTTCTTTCTATTCTTTTAACAGAGAATACAATCTTGGGTTAGTCACCCCATGGTTTTTCCCTTAACTGGGTTTTCCACGTCAAAAATCTTGGTGTTATATGTGTTAATGTGTTTCTTCTCTTGAATTGCTGTATTATGTTTCCATGATTGATTTATTATTATACTGATGAATTAAGAAAAGGATTTAAGTGACTAATTGGAAGAAAGTTTTGGACAACTGATTCACCCCCCCTCTCAGTTGTCTGTCCTAAATCTAACTGGAAAATGGGGAAGAGAGGTTTGAGTAGGAAATTTAAGTGAAAAATAGAGTGGTTGGACATCTATCACATGATTTTGGGCACTCAAACCATTGAGGTGGGATTTTTGGGGAAGTTTCTTATTTTTGGAGGGATTTTTCATTGAGGAAAGAGAATAGAGGAGAAAAAGAAAAAAAAAAGGGAAGGGAGCAGCAAAAAGAAAGAGAATTTCTTGCATATACATAAGAGGAAAAGCAAGGAAGATAGAGGTGCATTGGTTGCAGAACAAGAAGAAAGGAAAGAAGAAAGAGAAAGAGATGCATAATAGAACATCATTTGCTTCCCTTTTGTTTTAGTGATTAGCTTGGGCCCAAATTAATGATTTGGGCAAGATTTGTGGCTAGTCTTTAGGAAGATGTGTGAGCAGCAACATGGAGGAAGAGGGCAACTTTTAAACAAGGTAGAGGGGAGATTGAGAGGACTTTCGAGGAGGTTAGTGAGAGAGAATAGCAGCAAGCAAATAAAGAGCATCAAAGTTCAAACTAGTAAGAAAGAGTCCAACAAAGTCACTGTGAATGGACTACCAAAGGAGGCTGGAAAATAGACTGGCATAGGGAAGACCTTACCTTATCTCAGTTTATGTATATTTGAAAGTTGAACAAATGTAAATTTGTGTATTTTCTTCAATGTCAACAGAGAGAGAAAATGCTTATTTTCATTGTTTCCCATGTGTTTTAAATGGTGTAGGTTCATGTGAGAATATTTGCAATTATATATGCATGTGTATGTGTGTGGTTTTAACTTGTAGTAAATATTTGAGTTGGGCATGGGCCATAGAATTAGTGCTGAGCTATTGTAGGCTGCCTATAGCAAGGGAGAATAGGGTGCTGATGGGGTGTGGTGCCATTAGTGTGGTATCAGAGCACAACTACAACTCTAGGTAGAAGTGAATTTTTTTTGGAGTGAAGTTGAGTGAAGTCCAATGAAGCATTGACTATGTGTGGGTGTGTATCACCTAAGCAAGGTAGATTGCAACTAGGAGAGTTGCAGTGATAAGAAAGAGAGAAAAGTTTATGACAACAAGATGCTACCAAGGAGAAGAGTGGAAGAGGTTGCAACAGTAGCAACTACAAGAAGGATAAATTAGATAGTGGAGGCCCTAAGGGGAGTGCAAGAAAGAATGGATGTAATAGAAGGTAATGGGAGATGGGGTAGAGCACAAGAAGGTGTTGACAGTGAGAGTGAAGGTGTTGATAGTGAAAGTGAGAGGGTATTAAACATAAGGTGTCAACACCACTTGCTACTTCTACATTTATTCTCTCCCACACGCAATTTGGTCATGGCCATGTTACAACCAAATTTGAATAAAAATTGAAGCCTTTGGTCATCAAGAATAAACTATAACAACAAAACAATGCAAAGTGGTAATTTGTAATAACAAAGGGATTAATTTGTACTATTAGATACACCATAAAAAACCACTCCTAAATCAAGATCAATTTGAAATATAAGAATTAACAATGAACACAACATAAAAGATTTATGCAATATGACCACTATAAATAGGAAAGTTCAAATCACACCTTTGTATTCCCTTAAAATTATTATTTTTTCCTAAATTGACCCTCAGCTATTATTCTAGAGATCAAGTTATTTAAAAAGAGAGATTGTAGGGAAACGCGAGATAGGTCCAAATAAAGACATATGTGTGAGATTCAAATGAAGCATGCACTAATGATGAAATGAGTAGACAACACCAGTCTAATTGCAAAAGGAGTGATGAGGAGATGAATCAAATAAAAAATGTGGATGTTAAGAGAGAGGGAACACTTGAAAACAAAGTGCCTCACATAAACAACCCAACATGTTGCCTCTTTAAAAGGTTTCAACCCCATGATCCTTTTTTTTTCAAATGAAACAACTTTACCAACTACTTTGCATATACATGTACAATTGTAATTGACTTTTGATCGATCTTATTTTGACTACTTCCAAATTTACAACTCACTGGTTGGATAAGCTCTTTGTAAACAAAGGAAGCTTCTTAATTTGAAGAAGGAAAATATTGCATTTAAAAGATGTAAGAAGGTAGTAGAAAAATAAATAAGAGTAGGAAGGGACAAAGCATTTGCATCAGTATTGAACTCACAAAGTAACTGGGAAATATAAAGTTTTCCAAGTCTCGATGTTGTCTACAGGCTCTCCAAAATCTCATTAAAAGGCTACGAATCCATGTGCAATGGTAAAATATGTATTCTTTTTGCGACCCACATGAGTAACAAATGTTGGGAAATGAGGTGTCTTAACCTTGCATATTTCCCATGAATAGTTATTTTTTATTTAATATTTTCCTACAGCTGTTAAACATTGTTGGTGCTTTGAAAATTGGTTTATTAGGTGTCAAAAGATGCCCACATGGTGGTATATTATGGAAGGCCTATTTTTAGGCATATTATGACAGATTCTATGACATCTGTAAGGGTCAAAAATAGGGGATTTCATTTTGGACGTGAGAGCTTATTTTTAGACTAGAATCTTGGCTGAGAAGTTTTGCACATGGTTTTGTAAAACCACAGATGGTTTCTTGTATAGCCAGAAGTCTATAAATTGGAGTCTTGAGGAGTAGTTTGTATGTGTGTGAGTTTCCAAGTACTGTTATGCTACTGGAATGCTATAAGAAATCTTCCAAAATTGTTTACTGGTGATACTCCTGTAATAAACTTGCTCTGCAAGTGTATGTAATCTTGTTGTTGGATTTGCAATACATTGAGCAGGATTTTGGAGTGTGGAGTTTTTCACCTGAAAGGGTTTTCCCCACGTATAATTGGTGTTTTGTGTCTCTTTGTTTATTTCATGCTTTGAATGTGTTTTTGAAATTTCTGTAGCTATTAGATCAGTTTTAAAAAGTTTTGCATAATGTTTCTCCTCAAAGATTGGTGTAAGAAGTTGTTTCCACTACTTTAACTTCCTTACAAGTGGTATCAGAGCTTGATCACCTTTGGTTTCAGTTGTGGGTTGTTGGGTTTTTTGTGCTAATCAAGGTTTGAGTGGGAGCTTGTGTAGAGGATACTTTGTGATCTTGTTGTAGATTTTTTTTTCAGACGGCGAGCATATCTGGGAGGATTAATGTAGAGAAGTTTTCTTGCACCAACTTTGAAATATGGAAGTTGAAGATGGAAGATTTGTTGCTTGACCGGGATCTATGCGATGCAGTGGATGAAAATATCCATAGGCCTGTGGATCCAGCTTTGGCTGAAAAATATGATATAATGGATAGAAAACCTAAAGGTCTCATTAGATTGTGTCTTGCAGATTTGATTCTGATAAATGTCCACGAAGAACCCACTTCGAAGAAGCTTTGGAAGAAGTTGGGTGAGATATATGAAGTTAAATCTCTAATAAATAAGATTTTCTCGATGAAGTTGTATTCCTTGAGAATGGAAGAAGGTGGATGGATTTCTGAGCATCTGAAAACATTCAATATGTTGGTGACTTAGTTGACCTTAGTTGGGGTGAAAATGGATGAAGAAGAAAGGTGCCAAAATTTGCTGTGTTTACTGCCAGACTCATGGGACAACCTAGTTATGGCTATTGGGAGCACTGCAGTCATCTTGACGATGGAGGATGTTGTTGGTTCTCTACTTTCTAAAGAGATGAGAAGGAAGGTCTCTTTGAATGCTAAAGAGGCTTTGAGTGTTCAAGGAAGATAAAAAGAACGAGGCAAAGATGAGAAGCAGTGTGGCCATTCAAGTCCAAGAACAAGGGGAGATCAAAATCTCCTGGTAAGTCCAAGGCAATATGCTAGAACTATGGCAAATTTGGACACTTTTGAAAGGAATGTAAAAAAGAGAAGAAAAAGAAGAAGCGAGATTCTGAGTTTGACTCTAGGAAAGAAGATGGAGATGCCTTTATTGTAGCCTTGGCCACTCGTGCAAGTGATAATGCATGGTTGATAGACTCAGGTGCATCTTTCCACATGACTCCTAATAGAAATTGTTTTAGTAAGTATCAAAACTATGATAGTGGTAAGGTGTATTTGGGTGATAATTCTTTCCTCAAGGTTGTTGGCTATGGTAGTATTCATGTGAAATTTTTTGATGGTAGATTTAGATTATTTGATGGTGTCTTGCATATCCCAGGACTAGCAAGAAATTTATTATCTATTAGCAAGATAATAGATGTAGGTGTGAAAATGGTGAGAGGTACTATGGTGATAGCAAGAGGAAGCAGATTGGGTACATTGTACCATCTTGATGCATGCACAGTTGAGTGCAATAACACTTCTAAAAAAATTAAGCTAGAAACTACTTCGCTGAAAAAAGAGATGTTTCATCTTCTATGGATAGTCGTAGCTTCTGGGTACCCAAGGGTGCTCTGTCTACCGAATCAAAGTTGCCTGCAGAGAAGACCATGTTATGGCACCAAAGACTTGGCCACATTGGAGAGAAGGGTTTGAAAGCCCTGAAAAATAAGAACCTTGTTGAAGGTTTGAATGATTGCAATCTAGAGTTTGATTTCTATGAACATTGTATTTATGGCAAACAGAACTGCATTCAGTTTTACTCATTTTCTCATAGGTCTTCATGTATATTGGATCTAATCCATTCAGATGTATTTGGTCCTGTTGATGTTGCTTCTATTGGTAAATCAATTTATTATGTTACTTTCATTGATGATTTCAGTAGGAGAACATGGGTATATTTTTTAAAGAGTAAATCTAAAGTTTTCAATCATTTTAAGGAGTTTAAGGCTATGGTAGAAACTTAGACTAGAAAGAAAAGTAAATGTTTGAGGACTGACAATGGTGGTCAGTACTATTCTGCAAATTTTGACATATTATGTACAAATTGCAAGATTAAAAGACAAAAGACAACTCCGTATTCTCCTTAGCAAAATGGAGTTGCAGAAAGAATGAATAGAATGTTGATGGAGAAGGCTAGGAGTATGTTGAGTGGAGCTAGTCTAGAACAAAAGTTTTGGGCTGAAGCTATTGCCACTGCTTGTTATTTGATAAATAGATCTCCTACATCAGCACTTGTTGATAAAACACCTATGGAGGCGTGGTCGGGGAAAAAGCCTTCACTTAGACATATGAGAGTTTTTGGTTGTGAGGCATATGCACATGTGCCTAAGGAAAAGAAAACAAAGTTGGATTCTAAGGCTATCAAATGTATCTTCATCAGCTATAGCTATGGTGTGAAATTATACAAGATTTGGGACCCTATTGTACATAAGGTAATTTATTCCAGAAGTGTTGTTTTTAGAGAGACTAAATCATCTCTTGTTACTTTTCAGCCAGAATAGTATAAAGAAAGTGAACAGAAAAAAGATGTGATTCAAATTCTTTCTATGCCTAAGAATGTTGAATTGAGACCCCAAGATAGACAAGAAGTTGAGGAGAGCTCATCAAGCTCTAAATCTTCAAAAGAGGGAGAAGAGGAGGAAGAAGTGGAAGAACCTCCACCTTAGCTTGTTCGAAGGTCAACAAGGCATAGGCAACCACCTGAAAGGTATGTGTATTTACCTGATGATTGAAAGTGCATATTTGCTTTGACTACTAACATTGATAAACCGAGATCTGTGCAAGAGGCTTTGGGTATGAATGATGCAGAGTCCTAGAAAATTGTCATGGATGAAGAGATGGCAGCCCTTGAAAGAAATGATACATGGGACCTAGTACCATTGCCTGAAGGATACAAATTTGTTGGATGTAAATAGGTGTTTAAGAAAAAGATTGGTTCAGATGGAAATGTTGAAAAGTATAAGGCACGATTGGTTAGAAAGGGATACTCTCAAGTTGAGGGTATTGATTACGATGAGATCTTTTCTCTTGTTGCTAAAATAACATCCATTCAGTTTTTATTATCTATTGTAGCAGCTTATGACCTAGAGGTTGAATAAATGGATGTGAAAACTACTTTCCTTCATGGTAATTTGGAGGAAGAAATTTATATGACATAGTCAGAGCACTACGTGGTGAAAGGTATAAGCAAGTTAGTTTTTAAGTTACAAAAATCTCTGTATGGCCTTAAACAAAGTCCTAGGATGTGGTACTAGAAGTTAGATACTTATGTGTTGAGTTTGGGATTTGTGCGGTCTAAATCTGTTCACTATGTATATTTTAAACTTGATGGTGATTGTTTTTTGGTAATTGCTTTATATGTTGATGACATATTTATTGGGAAAGGCAAAGGTTTGATTGTAGAATTGAAATCTCAGCTCACTGCAAAATTTAAAATGAAAGATCTTGGTGCAGCAAAGCACATACTTGGGATGGAGATTAGAAGAGATCGTGAGAATAGAAAGCTATGGCTTGGCTAGAGTAAGTATGTTTGTTCAGTTTTACAAAGGTTTAACATGTAGGATTGTAAACCACTTTGTGTTCCTATTAAATTGGGAATGAAGCTCTCTATTTCACAATGTCCTACATCCCCATCGGAGATGGAAGACATGAGCAGAGTGCCTTACCAGAGTGCAGTTGGAAGCTTAATGTATGCTAAGGTCTGTACAAGACAAGACATTACCCAAGCAGTGGGAGTTCTTTCTTGTTATATGTCTAATCCTAGAAGAGTGCATTAGGATGCAGTTAAGAGGGTCTTCAAATATTTGTGGGGTATAGCAGAGTACTCTATTTGTTTTCATGGTATAGGAGATCAGCATTCCTAAAGTATTCATGGTTTTATGGATTCAGATTGAGTTGGAGATGTTGATAGCAAAAGATCCACTAGTGCATATGTATTTACTCTTAATGGTGGTGCAATCAGTTGGATGAGCAAGCGACATGCTATGGTTGCTTTGTCCACTATTGAGGCAGAGTACATGGCAACTACTCATGCCTGTAAAGAAGCCATCTGGCTGAAGTGTTTGTGTTCAGATATTGGATTGAAACAGGGTGCAGTTACAGTTTATTGTGACAGTCAGAGTGCAATTTGCCTTGTGAAGAACCTAACTTTTCATGCCAGAACCAGAAACATTGGTGTTCAGTATCACTTCATGGGAGATATGGTCGAGGATGGTAGGGTGAAGCTGGAAATGGTAGGGACTATGGCGAATGTTGTAGATGCAGTAACTAAGCTCGTGAGCACATCAAAATTCAGGTGGTGTTTTGAGTCTATGGGCCTTTTGGGCCCTAGTAGTTGATCCATGATGGCGTTATTCCCTTGGCTTTTGCAAGGTATTCAATAAGTGGGAGAATGTTGGGAAATGAGGTGTCTCAACCTTGCATATTTCCTGTGAATAGTTATTTTTTATTTAATATTTTCCTACATCTGTTAAACATTGTCGGTGCTTTGAAAATTGGTTTATTAGGTGTCAAAAGATGCCCACATGGTGGTATATTATGGAAGGCCTATTTTTAGGCATATTATGACAGATTCTATGACATCTATAAGGGTCAAAAATAGGGGATTTCATTTTGGACGTGAGAGCTTATTTTTATACTAGAATCTTGGCTCAGAAGCTTCACACATGGTTTTGTAAAACTACAAAGAGTTTCTTGTATATCCAGAAGTCTAAAAATTGGAGGCTTGAGGAGTAGTTTGTATGTACATGAGTTTGCAGGTATTGTTATGCTGCTGGAATGTGTTGATGCTAGTTTTAGCACGCAACAATGCAGGTGTGATTGCTAGTTTCACACCTCTCTTGAAAAGTATCCTACCCTAGGTAAGACTACTCCAAGGATAATACAGCTATGTCTTAGCTTGCTTGGAATCTCTCAGTTGGTATGTTCTAGCCATGCCTAAAAGGGGTCTTACCTATAATCTATAGATTTTCAAGTTGGGACAGCAAACACACGTAAATTCTTTTATGATATTTAGCTGATAAACAAGATAAAATGCTGCTAAAATTCCTAATCTAACAACTAACGATGGTTTTGAAGAAAATGCAAAAGGTTAGGGTTTTTAGAAGGATCCTAAGTGACATTCATAATGCACAGGTTATCTTTAGTAGACAAATACTCCAAAACATTAAACCAACTTCCTGAGTTACCAAATTGAAATGGGTGTTATAGTGCTCCGGAAAATGGTGCTATCTTCAATGGAAGTCAATATATTTTTAGATTACATTCATTTGTTAAATACCTAATAAATGGCACAACTTAACTTGTGAAATGCAATTAAACTTTAGCACAAACAATTAGTCCAGACTAACTTTACACAGCTATCTAGCATTAGCAAATAACTAAAAGTATAGACTTAAAGGATTCATCAGATACTTCAGCAAACCATGAACATTACAAAAGCACAATTAACTAACTATGGGAGAGCAAGAAGCAAACCATGAAAACCAAAATCAACCAACACAAGATACAAATTCTCAGAATTACTGCAAAAAATTGCTTTGCATTACTTCAAATGGCATAGAGTCAACAATTTGGCATCAAATCTCTCTTACCAATGAGAGAAAAGGATGGCCCTTTTATAGACAAAGCACCATATCGAGTTATTCAATGGATGGTGGAGATTAACTTGGCACCAACGGTCTAAATTACATGGCATTTAATGAGATACATCAATTTGTTACATTTTTAGATTTGCCTTTGTCTTGTAGGAAAAAGACAAAATACAGCTTGCAAATACATTGAATCTAGACAAAATGGATACCCATTTGGTTGTACATGATGAAAAGTCAATTTTCAATGCCTAATAAATCTAAAATAGAGTCACATGACACTTGGAAACTTGAGCTGATGTGGATTCACGAGATTTCAAGTGTTGACTAGATCAAAAAGAAGTATTTTGGTGAAGGTATATGCAACTAGATGCTACTGGACTGATTCTTGGTGACTGGACTGCTGGGACAGATGTACGCATGTCTTGGTGATCCAATCCAAGGTCATTTGAGTGGTATTTTTGAGAAAATATCAAAAATATAATTTTTTGTATTTTCTACATTGTAGTAAATTGCATTTTCAGAGGCCTTCGGAGCAGAATGGGGGCTTGAAACATTCGGGTAGCTCAAACTAGATAATTAGTTTATCTTTCCAACGAGTCCAAGAAGTTTAAATTCTGATAGAATAGCTAGGAGTTATGACCCCTAGACTGGATCACTTAGACATTGGACTGGATCTACAGAAACAATAGTGATTTGGCATGATCTTCTATGTCTTTCAGCTCCTGAGACTCATCTTTATCATCTTGGACATTATACTGACTTCCTTTTGCATGTGCAGTAGCAATTTGGTTGACAGAATGTCGATTCTGCATCTCTGGATCAACAGGGTACCTCTGTATATTCATCCTTCCAAGACAGCTCCAGTTGGCTCCTTTGTGCTCTTAGACCTACAATAAACAAGACCAAGCATCAATTTCATCATAAAAAAGTCATTTTCCATCAATTTGGATCAAAACATGTCCATTTACAGTCATGGATTAGTCAAAAACAACTCATTGTCAATGCCACCTTATAAAAAACCTCTTAAATCTAGTGATTTTCACATGATTTTTTGCATTTTTCATCATTTTTGAGTACCCATTTGGACAATATGATGATTAGGAAAATTTTTGGGGTGAATAGAATCCATTTACAGACTTTTACTTCATGTTTTTCTAGCATTTTTTGTAAAAAGTAGGATTTTTGGGGGTCACGGACTTTTCGTGTGTAGTGGCATTAATTGTCATAAAATGTGCCAAAAATCTACACAAACTTGATAAAATGTTCATCATGATGTGAAAAATAGATATCTAATTCAAATCCATCAATAAAATCCAAGTTGTACCTTGAAAAACTCAAATTTTGGGCCAAAATACCAAAAAGCGCTAATTTTGGGGTTTACCGACCTAGTGGGGATTTTGGGGTCTACCGACTAAAAGTCGATGCAATGCAATTCTAGTGTAGGTCGGAGAGGTTCATTTTTAGCACAAAATACTTTTGCGCTACTTTTGGGTGCCACCGACTTGTGCGAGTTGGGGCTCGGACCGACTAATAGCATCTCATAAGGTCGGTCAGGGTGGATTGTAGCGCAAGTCAATAAGGTCAATTTTTAGCGCAAAACATAAAAGGCTTAGTTAGTGGGGATTTTCAATGCAACCAACTAGCGTGGGTTTTAGCATCGATCGACCTGCGCGACTTAAGTCAGTGGAAGGCCATTTTAGCGCAAGTCTACAAAGTGGGTTTTTAGCGCAAAGGTCGGTATAGGTTGTTTTTAGCGCTAAGGTCGGTAGAGGCTATTTTTAGTGCTAAGATCGATAGAGGCTATTTTTAGTGCTTTTTGCAGTTGGGGTCATTTTTAGTGCCCAATTTTGAATTGGCTAGGGTGAAAGTATATTTAAAAATATATTTAAGCATAAGTTTAGATATTTCTTATAATTTAAATATTTTTAAATATACTTTCAGGATGTTTGAGATAGGTTCGAGATCCATAGGATTTCATATATAGATTCTAGAATTTTGTGATTCCACCAAATTTTAGACTTAGCTGTTTTTTAAGATTTTTAGGGTTTCAGACTTAGCCAAATCAGGGCTTCAGGACCATGCGACGGGATGAAAGTACATGAACCCCTTAGTGAAATCTTGTGGAATTTGACATGATTTTGCAACTCTAAGACCTGGAAACTAGGAATTTCAACATGAAACATCCTGCAGAAGCAGTTTCTAGGGTAATATACAGTGACATAGGATTTTTGAGCAAAATGCAGTAACACCCAATTCTAATGCAGAAGGTAACAAATGACTATTTTTTAAGCACAAGACTACTCAAGACACTTCCAAATCAATCATGAAAGACATCAAATCACTCCAAACATGCAAAGTACTCAAATCTGAAGCAAATCTTGCATTCTAAGCACAATTTCACCTTCTCATCATCATAAGGCAGAAAGGTTGATAGTCCAAGCCAAAGCAAAAGAGGGGGTCTCCATTTGGAAAAATGGGGTGTGTGTGCAAGGCACAACAAATGGCAACTTTGCTGGGAAATGCACCAGAGCATTTCTAAGATAACCATTAGTTCGAACCTAGAATCTCTGTGTTTCCAACACATTAGATGAGAAAGCATGATACCTTATCAAAGAATCAAAGACCACTAACTAGTGCAACCATCCATATCCTAAAAACCTGAGTGTATGCAATTGTATTCATTCCCATCCCTTGGCAACTAAGTTCATCCAAGATCCTTCGTGCTAAGCTATGAAGTTGGGATTATTTTACCACCAAGAGAATACTTCTAATGTTGAGATGTGATGAGTCTTGATAGAAGCAAATGATGATTCTTCCAGTAACAACTCTTCTATAATGATATTCTTTCTTGATAATGCCTTTGATGATCTCTGATGCTAATAATCTTTAGATAATAGTCTTCATGTGAGAGTATTCAAATGATAATCTTTATATTGATACTTTGTAGTGGGTCTGGTGTTGAAAAACACCTTTTATTTTTACCCAGTAGGCTAGCAGTACTTAGTAGCACCTACCACTCTCATCTAGATCTGTAGAATTGGTGTTGGTGGTAAAATTGGGGACCCAAACTCTTCACTTACACAAGATCACCCAGACTCACTTAGCTACTTCAGGATTATTTAAAGTTAGAGATATATGGTTAGAAAATACTTCAGGTGCACCAACTAACAACTCCTTTCTAATGAACAAACATCATATTTCCTGGTATAACAGCGGAGCCCACATCAAGGCCTAAGAAGAACTTTGTCTTCTCAAAGAAAGACTGCAGACTATTTGCCCAATAAGGAAGCACCTGCAGGTCTGCACAATTGCCACCACATTCAAGAAATGGAGAACCCAAGCAAAACAAGCGCAGAAGCGAAAAGCAAATCAAACTACTCTAACCAAAGCAAACAGAAAATAGAAAGAACAACTAACAACTAACAACTAAGGAAAGATAGAAAGTAGAAACTAAACTAAACAACAAGAAACTAACTAAAACCTAACTAGAAACAAGTAAGACTAGGTACAAAGATCTTGGATAGCAGGTATTTACACTACCTCGTGACTTATTTCTCAGGACATGCAGAAGTAACAAGGTGCAGGTCAGTGTCCTAAGTTTGGCAAATTCATCTTTGTACTCTGAAAAATGAGGTAGAGGCATGCTAGGTTCATGTTCAAAGTACCAATTATGCAGGATCAGCAATTGGGGGAGCTCATTAGGGCCATGATCAATCCAAATGCAAGTTGCCTTACCTAAATCACCATAATCAAATTAATAATTAGAACTGAGCGGAGAAAGGGAAGATACAACCTGATTTATAGTACTGTTGATCGGAGATGCAAGTTCAACACCTTCTTGCATCACACTCAATACCTTCTCATCTTCAGGGGAACTCAACTCATTGAGGGTCATATCTTGTGCATTAGGTACCACTAGATTACTGAATGCTGTAGCAACATCCCAAGCAAACAGGAGGTCTGGACAACCTTTCTCAGGATGTGGATCATCTAGATGAATTCTGCATGAATTGGCCAAAGCAAAGTTTGTCGTGTGCAGTGAGTTCCCATGCAAAAGCATATCCTTGCTTATTTTTAATATCAACTCAATCATGTGATCAAGTGACTGACATGAAAAAGCTTCCAAGCCATCACTCTACATGACTATTTGATTTTTATTCTCAGATTGCAGACTTATACTTTGATTTCTTATCATTGGATTAGCATCAACCATGTAGAGATCTTCTTCATTGCATGTGTAAATAGGAGTAGCATGGGGAACATGCGTTATACTTGAATCTATTTCATCAAAATCAGTCACAGGCTCTGATAAAACTTCCTCTGCACTAATCAACAATCTTCCTATTTGAATTAAGGGCCAGCATTGGGTTGGCAATTCACTGTCTACAGTAGCAACAAGGTCTCTTTCTTCTTGCATAGTTGGATTTATGATGTCAGTGCTGCCTTGAAGTGATGCATCATATTCTTCTTCTTCATTTGACTCAGTTGAAAACTATATGGAAGTAACTACAGTGATCTGATATGACTGATCTTTGTAGTTCATCATGCTGATATACTTAGAAGCTTGATCATTTTTCATCCAACAATCAGATTGTGGCTCAAGCATGTCAATTGGAACAATTTTCTACATTGTTGTCCATGACTGTTCTTCATTTGGAGGACTAATTTCTTCTTGTTCTTGCACGTATTTGATATGATCTAACTGTTGTTCCAACTCAGAATTATCATCCACCTGCAAGGGACTGCTGTTTTGTACCTCTGTAGCAGCAAATTCAATCTTAGGATTTGATGTCTGTGAAACATTTGATTGTTGATCTATATCTTCAACATGACTATTCATCAAGTCTAATTTATCATCTACCTTGTCCACATTCTTTGTATCATAAATTTGATCTTGTGCATTACTCTATTCACTGCCCTGTGACTGAAAATAAGATTTTTGCCATACTGGGACAGCATATTCTGTGACTAAATAGTCTAGATCCAATGGTTGAAAACCAAGCTTTATCCAGGCAGGGACCTCATATTCATTAGTTGGGTGACCTGTAGACCACATGCATTGCCTGCTCTCATCATTTCAACATGTATTTTTATGAACAATTTAAGGGACTTCAATTTCTCCAATGTGTAGATTGCCCTGTTGACTGTGATCATTTATGAATAGAAGATTTGCAACTCCTTACAAGGTCTTGCCCTATATATGTCTGTCATATCCATATCCTGCTTTAGGCTTGTAAACTTCAAAAATAGGAAACAATCCCTTCAAATGCAGATCCATTCTTTGGAGAAAAGTCAAACAGTCAATTTTGTCATGCAGCTCTCTAGGATGTATAGTGCAGACCTGTGGTGACCTAAAATCAAGCAATGTGAATGGATGATACTTTGCCTTGATTTGCCTATCAAGCACTTCTTTGAAAAGTGGGATATCAACTTTGAAGTTCTCTTCATGATATGACTGCTAAGATGGTCCTCTGAAGAATGAAGGGATTTCATGACTGAAACCCTTATGCATACCCATTCGAACTGATTCTCTTGAATAGTCAATTCATTTTAGCATGTGCAATGAACACCAAGAAAACTAATGGCCTGCATAAAAATATTTGTCCAGCCCTCCTTCTAGCGCCAATTTTGTTGATGGTGGTTTTAGCACGCAACAATACAGGTGTGATTGTTGGTTTCACACCTCTCTTGAAAAGTATCCTACCCTAGGTAAGACTACTTCAAGGATAATACAACTAGGTCTTAGCTTTCTTGGAATCTCTTAGTTGGTATGTTCTAGTCGTGCCTACAAGGGGTCTTATATGCAATCTACAAATTTTTAAGTTGGGACAGCAAACACACATAAACCCTTTTATGATTTTCAGCTGATAAACAAGATAAAATGCTGCTAAAATTCCTAATCTAACAACTAATGATGGTTTTGAAGAAAATGCAAAAGGTTAGGGTTTTTAGAAGGATCCTAAGTGACATTCATAATGCACGGGTTATCTTTAGTAGAAAAATACTCCAAAACTTTAAACCAGCTTCCTGAGTTACCAAATTGAAATGGGTGTTACAGTGCTATCTTCAATGGAAGTCAATAGATTTTTAGATTACATTCATTTGTTAAATACCTAATAAATGGCACAACTTAACTTGTGAAATGTAATTGAACTTTAGCACAAACAATCAGCCCAGACTAACTTTACACAGCTATCTACCATCAGCAAATAACTAAAAGTATGGACTTAGAATATTCATCATATACTTCAGCAAATTATGAACATTACAAAAACACAATTAACTAACTATGGGAGAGTAAGAAGCGAACCATGAAAACTAAAATGAGCCAACACAAGATACAAATTCTCAGAATTACTACAAAAACTTGCTTTACATTACTTCAAATGGCATAGAGTCAACAATTCGGCATCAAATCTCTCTTACAAGTGAAAGAAAAGAATGGCCCTTATATAGACAAGGCACCATACCAAGTTACTCAATGGACGATGGAGATTAACTCGACACCAACGGTCCAGATTACATAGCATTTAATGAGATACATCAGTTTGTTACATTTTCAGATTTGCCTTTGTCTTGTAGAAAAAAGACAAAATACAGCTTGCAAATACATTGAATCTAGACAAAATGGATACCCATTTGGTTGTACATGATGAAAAGTCAATTTTTATTGCCTAATAAAGCTAAAATAGAGTCACATGACACTTGGAAACTTGAGCTGATGTGGATTCACAGGATTCCAAGTGTTGATTGGATCAAAAAGGAGTATTTTGGTGAAGGTATATGCAACTAGATGTTTGATGGACTGATTCTTGATGACTGGACAGCTGGGACAGATGTACGCATGTCTTGGTGATCCAATCCAAGGTCATTTGAGTGGTATTTTTGGGAAAATATCGAAAACATAATTTTTAGTATTTTCTACATCGTAGTAAATTGCATTTTCAGAGGCCTTCAAAGAGGAATGGGGGCTCGAAGCTTCCAGGTATCTCACACTAGATAATTAGTTTATCTTTCCAACGAGTCCAAGAAGTTTAAATTCTGATAGAATAGCTAGGAGTTATGACCCCCAGACTGGATCACTTAGACATTGGACTAGATCTGTAGGAACAACAATAATTTGGCATGATCTTCTATGTCTTTCAACTCCTAAGATTCATCTTTATCATCTTGGACATTATACTAACTTCCTTTTCCATGTACAGTAGCAATTTGGTTGATAGAATGTCGATTCTGCATCTCTGGTTCAACAGGGTACTTCTGTATGTTCATCCTTCCAAGACAGCTCCAGTTGGCTCCTTTGTTCTCTTAGACCTATAATAAACAAGACCAAAGATCAATTTCATCATAAACAAGTCATTTTCCATCAAATAGGATCAAAACATGTCTATTTGCAGTCATGGATCAGTAAAAAATAGCTCATTGTCAATGCCACCTTCTTATAAACAACCTCATAAATCTAGTGATTTTCACATGATTTTCTGTATTTTTCATCATTTTTGAGTACCCATTTGGCCAATATGATGATTAAGGAAGTTTTTGGGGTGAATAGAATCCATTTGTAGACTTTTATTTCATATTTTTCTAGCATTTTCTGCAAAAAGGTGGGATTTTTGGGGGTCACAGAATTTTCATGTGCAATGGCATTAATTGTTGTAAAATATGCCAAACATCCACACAAACCTGATAAATCTTCATCATGATGTGAAAAATAGATATACAATTCAAATCCATCAATAAAATCCAAGTTGTACCTTGAAAAACTCAATTTTTAGGCCAAAATACCAAAAAGCGCTAATTTTTGGGTTTACCAACCTAGCGGGGATTTTGGGGTCTACCGACTAAAAGTTGGTGGAATGCAATTCTAGCATAGGTCGGATAGGTTCATTTTTAGCACAAAATGCTTTTATGCTACTTTTCGGTGCCACAGACTTGCGCAATTTTGGGCTTGGACCAACTAATAGCATCTCATAAGGTCGGTCGAGGTGGATTGTAGTGCAAGTCGGTAAAGTTGATTTTTAGCGCAAAACATAAAAGGCTTAGTCGGCAAGGATTTTCAATGCAACCGACTAGCACGGGTTTTAGCACCGATCGACCTGTGTGACTTAAGTCAGTGGAAGGCCATTTCAGCGCAAGTCTACGAAGTGGATTTTTAGCGCAAAGGTCGATATAGGTTGTTTTTAGCGCTAAGGTCGGTAGAGGCTATTTTTAGTGCTAAGGTCGATAGAGGCTATTTTTAGCGCTTTTTGTAGTTGGGGTCATTTTTAGCGCAAGATTTTGAATTGGCCAGGGTGAAAGTATATTTAAAAATATATTTAATTATAAGTTTAGATATTTCTTATACTTTAAATATTTTTAAATATACTTTCAAGATGTTTGAGATAGGTACGAGATCCATAGGATTTCACATGTAGATTCTAGAATTTTGTGGTTCCACCAGATTTTAGACTTAGCCATTTTTCAAGATTTTCAGGGTTTCAGACTTAGCCAAATCAGGGCTTCAGGACCATGCAACATGATGAAAGTACATGAACCCCTTAGTGAAATCTTGTGGAATTTGACATGATTTTGCAACTCTAAGACCTGAAAACTAGGAATTTCAACATGAAACATCCTGCATAAGCAATTTCAAGGGTAATATCTAGTGACATAGGATTTTTAAGAAAAATGTAGTAACACCCAATTCTAATGCACAAGGTAACAAATGACTATTTTTTAAGCACAAGACTACTCAAGACACTTCCAAATCAATCATGAAAAACATCAAATCACTCCAAACATTTAAAGTACTCAAATCTATAGTAAATCTTGCATTCTAAGCACAATTTCACCTTCTCATCATTATAAGGCAGAAAGGTTGATACTCCAAGCCAAAGCAAAAGAGGGGGTCTCCATTTGGCAAAATGGGGCATGTGTGCAAGGTACAATAGAATGCTGCTAGAAATCTTCCAAGATTGTTTACTGGTGATACTCCTATAATAAACTTGCTCTGCAAGTGTATGTAATCTTGTTATTGGATTTGGAATACATTGAGCAAGCTTTTGGAGTGTGGAGTTTTTTAATCTAAAGGGTTTTCCGCATGTATATCTGGTGTTTTGTGTCTCTTTGTTTATTTCATGCTTTAAATGTGTTTTTGAAATTTCTATAGCTGTTAGACCAATTTTAAAAAGTTTTGCATAATGTTTCTCCTCAAAGATTGGCATAGGAAATTGTTTCTGCTACTTTAACTTCCTTACAACAAAGTCTACACTAGTCAATCCTTAAGTAATGAGTGTTCTGCACGGGAAAGGAAAAGTGGGGAAAGTACAAGGGAAGTGTTTACAATAGTTAAAAAGATGGAGTACATCCTATCCTTCACTTCATTGATGGAGTACATCGACATTGATGGGGGACGCGGGGTGATGGCGGCCCGAGGGATTCAATCTTGATTTCATCTATTTCCACGAGACTCTTAACTTCCAGAGAAAATTGTATTCACATGGAATGGAAGAAAGTTGTGGAAAATGGGAGGAGATTTAGCATGTAGTGTTCTCTCATCTTACTTTGTCTTTTTAGTTTATACTTATGCCCCAAATAATTAGTAAGGGATTATGCCTTTTCCATGTGTGATGTTACAGAATAATCTAGTTATGATGTTAGTGGATACATATCTTCTCACGATATGGTGTTGTGTTATGTCATCTCAAGGTGGAGCCAAGTTTTTCTTAGTCAAACAGAATTGGATGGAAAACAATAGTGAAATATGGACCATCTATGGAATAAAGCTAGTGGTGGTTTATGAATGCGGGAATAAATCAATTCATTTCAGATATGCCTAATTTCTATCACATCTCAGTTTTGCACTTAAAAATTTGTAATCACGGTGCTTTAAAGCTTGAGTGGTATGGTAAGTTCACATTTCATGAAATATAATTTTATCAAGGTCAGTAGGGAAAACATGAGTACATAATGTTAACTCTGTAGAGACCTGGACTCTACTCAGGGTTAGTTTCATAGCTCAGGATCAATCTCACATGTAGATCTGATCTCTAGTGTATGGTACTAACCTGGGCCAAGTGTAGACTTTTGGAATTTGGTTCGGTTTGATACTTGCTCTCTACTGTCATGTAAGGATTGGCAGTATTTAGAAATACTTTGGGTAGATAGCTAAATTGTGATGGTTTAACAGTCTTCGACAATGTTAGCAAACAACAAGCAAGTGTACAAGTGATTTAGATTCAATTTATAATATAATAACTATCCTTTTTAGTGCTTCAAACTCAAATGTTCCTACAAATGCTTCTTGCAAATGCTTAGGTTATTCTAATGGTCTTTTGAAGATTCCATTGTGTTCAAATGAATGTCTTTAAATACCAAGACATAATGAATCATCACACAAAAGTGAACCAATTTAGCTGCCAACGATTATGAGGAAAGGATGATAGTTGACAATTTGAATTTTAAACTTTTGAATTTCAAGTCAAATCACACTATGTGGAATTAATCATGCATTTTGTGGAAATAACCCAAGATAGGGGAAAGTAGGAACTCTAGGAAAGGATTAAGTTTATGCAATTATGGCCTAATAATGAGGTGAATGTCTAGAGATGTGCAAATAGGGTGTGGATAAGGTCAAATGTATGAAATTTCATGAAGTTGAGCATAAAAGAGGATGGTAGGGATTAGAGAAGGACCCAAATATGGCACACACTTGTGTCCAATGTTGCTATTTAATCATATTGAGACATTCCCTTAAAGTGGGCCCAAAACTAAATGGGAAGTCACATGGCTATGTTAATTTCACTAGGAAAATCTACCCTTGATTTAAGGTGTATGTGAATCTTAAATGAACATGTCTTTTAAAGTATATAAGCACTCAAAAAGATACATCTAAAGTAAATATTTAGACATAAAAGGATAAATTGGGGTGAATGTGAAGTAATGAACCCATTTGATCTCTTTTTGTCCATAGGAACCTACAAAACTAAGAAAATATGTGTAATGAACCACTTCTATATCACAAGTGAAATAGGCACAAATTACAAACTCACTTTATTTGTCTAGAGAAATGAAAAAGTAAGAATAGGGTTAGAAAATTTCTACTTGTACAAAAAGTGGTGTTAAAATGCTTTTCCATGTGTGCTAGTAGTATGATGGTATGGAATATTAAGATAACATCGCAAAAATAAAACTTCATTGTTTATTTGATGAGTGAAAAGTAGTAATATAGTTCATCACCACCCAACACATATCTAGGAATCACATCCTTGTTGGGATTAGTTGTTGCATACACCTTGCAAGTCTTAATGTTAAGAAATATTTATTTAATTGTATTTATGTACTAATTGTGTTCCTAGAGGAAATGGGGTATCTCACTTATAACTTGGTCATTATGCCATGTGTATTCCTTGGTATAATGTGTCTGTAAAAATATGTAATCTAGCATTATGTCATGTAAGATGTGTAAGAGCATTTTTGACACTGTAAGTGCATGAGAGATGTTGCAATGTGTGCAAGAGCATCTAAGGGGATTCTTTATACCATATTTATTTTATTGGAATTGACCAACCCAATAACCTTGTCCATGTGTTTTGAATATGACTAAGATCTTGGAAATGTTATATCATTTTTTCTTACTTATGAGTATTAGATATTATGTAGAAATTATTTGTGACCAAGTTAAATATTATAAACATATTATTGGTAGTAATAAGCTAATTTACATTGCATCCTTGTTGGATTTAAACTTTCCCAAATCTTTAGTGACTATGTGAAATGATATAAACTTTGTTTAAGCGTAATTGTGTACTTGTTTCAATTAAATTGTACTTGATATAGGAAAAGAAGATATTCTTGTAGTCTAAAACTACATGATTATCATCTTATAATGTATTTTGAGTATGATTATTATATGGTAATCAAGGATGGGTGCTCACATAGTATGGAATATGTATGTCATTCATTAAGTAAGTGCTATATAATTGCAGGATATATTTTAGTAAAATTTATGTTGAAGTTAAATATAAAAGAATAATAAATTTATAATAAAGATAAGGTGGTACATGAGTGCGAAAATTGACAAAGTTAAAAGATAAGAGATTAAACATATAAAATAATATTATCTCTTCAATTTCAAATTCATGGTATATTTCATAAGAAATATATATAGTTCTGATCATGTTATTGATTGGACAAGTGTTTCTATTGACCTTACTTGTGAATTTACCTTAAACAAAAGATAATTATTGAAGCAAGATCTATAACTTTATAAAATATAATCATAGATGAGCTAAAATCAAAATGGAGACATTATTATTTTTGCAATATTGCATGAAGAATGAATGTATTCACAGTCACTATTTCCATTTATTGATTATGTGTTTTGTAAGATGTGATACAAATGTATCTCATGCTACTAAGGGAAATAATTGGACTATAGGGGGAGAAATGTTATGGGACCTTTTCCCCAAAACGGAAAGGAAAGTTATTATGTGAATGATCCTTTGAAATTATAAGGGAATAAAAATTATTTGACCCTTCAATTGAAAAATGGAGTTAGAAAAATAATGGTTTTTATGTCCCTTTAGTTGAAAGGAGAGACAATAAAAAATATTTTTAAAAGATCCCTTTGAAAAGAGAGGAATAATAGTATTTATAAAATAAATTAAATAAAACCTTTTTGAAAGGATGTTATGGTTTGAAAACCACCCCTTAAGGCTTATATAAAGCATTAAGGTAAGACTTGGAAAGGGCATGAAGATCACTCAAGGAAGAAGGTGGTTTGGTGGGCTATGAGTATTCAATAAGAGACACAAAAAGTAATTTCAACTTAGGGTAAAGAGTACCCATGGAATTATCCTAGCTAGGGCTTGTAGTGAATAGGAACACATTCTTTCCTTATATATATTCTCTATATTACACCATAGCTACGAGGGCCAAGATCATTGAAATATACTCCTATAGTAGGAGTGGCTGAATGAAGCAATTTTATTGAGATTTAAGTATTGAAATTGTTTTTGATAAAAGGGGTAAAATGAGTTTTGAAGGGCCCTGAAACCCTACAACAAAATTTTGCCCCAAAGATTAAACATTACTGGATAGAAGCCAAAACACAAAAATATGAAACAAAACATAAAAACAAGCCTATAGATATAGCAATCTATAGAAACTGCCAACCAAGAGTAAGCAATGAAAAAACTAGCCAACTCATAGAGAACCACCAGCTTGGTCACATATTCTTGAGTGTCTTAGCCATTGCCAACTCTTTCTTATAGAATTCCACATGAAGATTTACAAATCCCAGGAGCTCATCCTTTTTTGCTTCAAACAATTTCTTTTTGCTGCCCTGAGTCTGAGAGCTTGGGCCTCCCTACTCGTTAGTCTTTCCCTATTTACCACTGCTTCTAGTCTTCTACACATTATCCCCTTCATCTTTATCCCCACCCTTTCCAGCAATGTGCTCTTCTCTAAACTCTTTCAACTTTTTAGTGAGGATTCTAATCCCCTCGACGTTGTTTTGGTTGGTGCACTTTCTAGTTTCCAACATTCTCTCAAGATTCTACTTAATTTCTTTCATTTCCTTCTCAATTTTATTCAAATGACTATCATAGTCATGGTTGTAGGTCATTAGATCCTTCTCTAGCTAATTCACCCTAGGGATGGCCTCCCATGTAAGCTAAGTCTCAGAGTCTAGCTTGTCATCAATCTCAACCCCGCTACCAATCCTCTATTGCATAGAACTCAATCTAATGTTTATCCTATTTATTTCAATAAAGAACCACTTAGTCATTCGGTGTTGACTATCCATCGCCTCCCTAAACATCCCCAGGGCCTCCAAAAGCTCCTCCCTACTGGCAGCAGAGGAAAGTAAAAAAGAAAAATTCTTGGGAAGATTACTTGAGGGGTCCAGAATCTACAGAAAAAGAATCCCTACCCCAAGTTTATTTGTCACAGTACCTTTACTAAAATATTGCTTAACTTTGGGACTCGTATCCCTCCCTTTTTGTATCTTCTCCTTACTTTTTCTTTTCTTTAGCTCACTAGCTTCCTTTTCTCTAGAGACATCAATAGTTTTTTGGCCCTGCATTCCCTTCTTCTTCTTAATAGTTTTGTGTTTATACTCCTTCTCCTCAATATACTTCTCATCCATCTCTTCCTAAAAGGGAGAACCAATAGACCAAGACACATCATCCTTCTTGCTCTAGCTATTTGGGGTATTCTTACCAACACTCCTCTTCCTCTTTCTATAGGTATCTCCCTCCTCAGCCTGGGAGGAGCATGGAGTGGAAAGAACCTCCATCTAATCCTCCTCCTTGACCCAGTTAGGGTCCTGCTCCTCCTCACCTGCTTCACCATCATTCGACATAGAATAATCCACAATAAGACTTTTTCCTTTCTTGAAGGTATTGCCCTTAACCTCCACATTAGGTCCACTATGGTTTAAATATGCTCCATTATAATAAGGATTAACCCCTCATGTAAAATAGGAAGTTTAGGGTTTCTTTTATTTTCCTTAATGGCAAACTCCATTGAGGACAATAGATAAAAGGGGAAGGAGACTACCAATTTATGCCTAAAATGATTCAAGAGCGTAAAATGATAACTATAGATAGTGGTAGACTTACCTTTGAGGGAGATGTACCACATGATCACCTTTGCAATCTCTCCCCAAATTGTCTTGATGGAATTTCATTCATAGCCTCTAGAATGGAATTTGATGAGCTGTTTTCTTTCATTACCTTTAAAGAAAACTTTAAAAGCCTTCTCACTAGCTTTGCAGTCTTTAAACACCATTTTTCTTTCCTCTGATAGACCATTTATTTGCACTATAAAACCCTCACTAATCTCCATTTCAATCCCATACACTTTGACTTTCCTATCTCACCACCCTTTAACAAACAAGTTGGTGGCAATCGGGTCAGACCGATGCAGCTTCTCCATGAAAGGGACGAGTTTCACATCCATCATCACTTTCTACAGTTGAGGTCTTCTATGGACCCCATTGCATGAATACAGCTTTATTCATTTCTCCTCCTATCCTAGTCACAACAGACTTGTCTCTTTTAGAGTTCCAGTACTACTCTTGCAAAAGAAACTAGACCCACCCAACCTTAAATGAGAAGGTCCTCAAACTACCTAGAAAGTGTGTGATTTACAATAGAGTAATCATAAGATTAACTCCCATATTAAAAAATAAAATCTTTAATCATAATTGCCTTCATTGGATATGATGGACTTCACTTCTTTAAGCAAGTTTGAGTACATTTCCCATCATTGAAGAGCATGGGAAATGATTCCCTCATTACCCATGATGTCGGGTACCCCATTTCCCGGTCATAAAATATGAGATATAAGAGACTCTTCAAAAGAATTAATCATATTGATCAAATCCTTTATTAACATTTGAATAGCCCAGCTAGGGGCTTGGATGTTCTTAAGGCATTTTATAATGTTAAGTGAATCCCCTTCAACCCAAACTTTCTTATAACCTTTGGAATAGGCTAGATTGATACTATAGTAGGTCAAGCCATAGCTTCAGCATAGTGATTAGACTAGATACCCAATGGGAGTACCACAACTGAAATAAACCTACCTTTCTCATCTTGTAACACTCACCCACTACCAGTCGGCCCAAGATTTCCTTTGGCCACCCCATCAAAGTTTACCCTGACCCAACCCATAGGCGGAGCCTTCCATCTAACATGATCTCTAGCTTTTTTACCTTCTTAAACGAGGTAGAGATATCTACTTGTAAGCTCCAATTTAGGGACACTTGCTTATCATAGTTCGAGATAATCTCTTTTGGGCCCAACTAGTTTTTGTCCATCATTCCTTGCATAAAGTTCTCCCTACTAGCTCTAATAATCTTTATGAAAACCCCATCAACAAGCACCAATGTCTCATAAAAGACCATGTTGTTCCTCTCTTTCCAGACACCCCAAGAAACATGGGGGAGAATGAGGGCTCAAAGGAACTTCAGAGAGGAATTTAGGGATGGGCCTTGCCATTGAGCAATCAGGTCCCACAAAGAATTAGGGAAAACCCAATCCTATTTCTAAAGAGAGAGGATCTTGCCCCATGTCTCTTGAGAAATCGCACCCAACTAACAAGTGGATCACCAACACCGATTGGTTTAAACACAAGGCATGCATATTAGGGATGAAAAAACCATGTTTTCACAGGTTGTCAATGGTAAGAACCTTATTTTGATCCAAGTGTTAGAAAAAAAATGTTGATTTTAGGAGTTAGGTCTGAAATCCATAGATTAGCCCAAAGGGGGTGGAATTCTGAACATGAAGTAGCAGCTTGAACCCAAAATCCACTGAGAAGTTGCCTAAAGGGGAGAGCTTCCACACCAACTCATCCTCCATCTACATGCAAGGTAGGTGGAATCGAGATAGGAAGACCTCGAGGTCTGTTAGAATAGGGTGAACCTCAGAGAGATTCTTCCACACCCCATTATCCATATAATTTTCCACCCATTGACCCAATCTTCTAATTCATATCTCCTTGACAGGTCTGGCCCACTCAAGTTCAGACATAGTAGTATCACCATACCAAAGATTCTCCCAAAATTGTATAGAAGCTCCATTCCCAACCTTCAACATAATGCCTAGTTTGATTAAGATTCTATTGTCCACAATATTTCTCCAAAGGCTTGATCAAACTGGAAAAGACTCCTTGTCAAGATCTAAGACCTCATGAAAATATTGGTTGACAACAAGGTATTTCTGATTCACAATGTCAGTCCACTCATTCTACTTGTTGATCAATCTCCAAGCAACCGTTGCCATTAATGCTTGGTTAAAATCTTTTATCTTCCTAATACCGAGGCCGCCCTACTTTCTAGGATTAGGGTAAGTGCAAGAAGATGGGTTCACTTTTAGTGGAAGAAATCTAAGGCAAAAACCTTTTAGAAGGATTAAATTTGGCACTATGGCTAATGAATTTTTGTTCAAAATTTTTGGATGAAATTAAAACCCATTACAAATGACAATGTCTATTTTTCAAATATGTAATGTTTAGAAATTTTCAACATATTTTTCTATTTATTAGCTAATTTTTAAACAAAAAAAAACTCTGATTTTCGGAAGGAATGGACTTTGGCAATATGGCTGATGACTTTCTTTTAGAATTTTTGGATGACATTAAAACACATTATATATGATAATGTCTGCTTTTCAAATATGTAATTTTTTAATTTTTTAACATGTTTTTCTATTTTTAATTAATTTTTAAACAAAATTCTTCATTATTTTTTTAAAAAATAGGGGTAAAAACTTTATTGAGCCAAAAAATCAATACAAAGCCAAAGAGAAAAGCAAACCCCAGGGGTCAAGGAACCAAGTCCAAGAAATTAGAACACTCCCAAGAAACATCTCATGTCCTCCATAACCCAGTCTTCAAGAACCTGGGAAAGACCCTTAGGAAGGATTTCCCAGTCCTCCACATTCCAGATACCCATCTGCTCAGATGCCCATCTAGCCAAGCCATCTGCCACTTTATTCCATTCCCTAGGGATGTGACAAAAGGTGATAGACTCCAAAACACCACTCAAAGCAATGATTTGCCTAACCACAACCGCTAGCTGCCAATTCACATCATCAAGACACCGCTTATTCAGCATATAAATAACAACATGAGAATCTTACTCAAAAATGATCTGCCTCCAACCCAAGGTGCAAGCCCATTCCAGAGCCAGAAGGATGGCCAAGGCCTCCATCAAGTTATTAGTTTTCTGACCTTTATATAAAGAAAAAAAGAACACCACCACCCCCGAGCTATCCCTGCCAATAGCACCCACCCTAGCATGCCCAAGATTACCTCTAGATGACCCATCTGTATTAATTTTTAGCTCTCCTAGAGGTGGGGGTACCAATGCCCACTTCACTAAATATTCTCCCTGCCACACCTTCATTGTCCAGACAACAGGTTCCTCTTACAACCAATAGAAAGACCCAAAGTTCTAACCATACCCAAATCACCAGGGTCCACAAGAACAAACAAGTCAAACTCAGAAGCTAGGGTCTCCTAGAGGACCCCAATGATTCTAAATCACAACTGACCCACTAGCAGCTTCTTATTCAAAAAAATCTCATGGTTGCATTCCAACCATATCTGCCATATAATCATGCTCGAACCAATATCCCAAGCTATTTGAAGAAAAGAAGTTTTAGCTAGAGAATTCCCATGTCCCTTCCAAAATTCATCCAAGGTGCACACATGTCTGCAAGGCCAGCTCCAGATGCTCCACCAGTAGTTCCAGATCATTCTAGCAAAGGAGCATTGAAAAATGAGATGGGAAGTACCCTCTTCATGGAAATTACACATGATTCACATAGAGGGCCCCTAAAAACTATACTTCCAAAGATTCTCCCAAGTAAGGCAACGTCCTTGAACCACGAGCCAAGAGAAAAAAATTCTCTTAGGCCAAAGAAAATTTTTTCAAAACCTATTTCTAGATACCCTCGAGCACCCAAAAACCTAATTGTCCAACACCTAATAGCCAGAGGCAACACAAAATTTGCCTTTTGGATCAGGTCCCTAGGCTAGAACATCCCTCCCCTAAAGAGAATTACAAGCCTGACCAGCCAAAGTAGCAATCAGCACTTGACGATCTTCCTCTGAACCCCTAGGGGACCACTCCTATGGGTCCTTCCACTTGTGTACAGTAACCTAATCAAGAACGAAATTTGAAATCCACCACCCAACTCCAACCAACATCAATAAAGTGATCACATACAGCTTGCAGATGCAGGTGAGTTGACATAATAGGAGGATGTCCATCCCAAGGATCAAACTAGAAAAGAGCCTCTAGGCCACTATTACAAATCCAAAACAATACCTATTTGACCAACTTGGCACCTCTTTTAAGGGTACCCCAAATCATAGAACCCTTCCCTGCCAAGCTAAAAAAAGGCACATCAACACTCTCAACCTCCCTTAGATATTTTGAGGAGAGGATTTTAGCCCAAAGTTAATGTTGTTGAGAACACCATCTCCGATACAGCTGAGGAGCTCAAACCTGCCCATTCAAGTTAGTCCTTCTTAGACCTATCCCGCCTTCCTGTTTTGGCCTGCAAGTATCATCCCATATAACCAAACTCCACTTCCTATTAAGAAGATTTCTAGACCAGAGAAATTGATGACCCAGACTCTTGATGTCCTTGATGAAGCTAGAAGGGGTAGATAGTACAAAACACCTGTACAGAGGAAGAGCTTGTACCATCGACTTCAAAAGAGTCATTCTCCCTATAGTAGAGAGCCACCTACAAGGCCAATGGCTAACCAATATATGGAACTTATCAATAGTCTCCTGCTAAAATAGCCTGAGAAGTGACCAAACAACAAGTGGAATGCTAAGGTACACAAATGAGAGTGAGCCAATCTAAAATCTAAGAATACCAACAATTCTCCTTTGAATAAGCTTAGGAGTGTTAAAGAAATAAATAAAGGACTTCCCTTCATTAATACTCTATCCTAAAGCAACGAAATAAATATCAAGGATTTTCTGCCAAGTAACAACTTCAACAACTTTGGCTCTACCCATTAGAGTAGTAACATCCAAAAAATGAAGATGGGATTGAGGTGGAATATTATTTCCCAAATTCTAACCCTAAATAAGACCCAACTCCACATGAGATCTTATAAATCTTCGTAAGCCTTTAGCCAATAAAATGAACAGGTAGGGGGATAAAGGATCCCCTTGCCGAAGTCCCCTAGAAGCTTTGATCAACTCCATCGGCTCACTATTGATCAACATGGAGAAGGAAGAAGATGTGACACAGCTCCTAACCCATTCAATTCAGGTTTTGTCAAAACCAAAAGCTCTCAGAATCTTGAATAAGAAGGGTCATTTAACACGATCATAAGCTTTAGCCATGTCTAGTTTGATAAACATGGCCTTTTCTCTAGAGGATGTCATAGAGTGAATAGTTTCTGCTGCAATGATAACCCCATTGAGAATCTACCTACCAGCAACAAATCCACCTTGCTCTTTAGAAATTAACCTTCTTAACCAAGGCTTTAGGCATTCCACAATCAACTTTGTAATTATCTTATACACCACATTGCATAGGGCAATTGGCCTAAAAAGATCCAAAGAATTGATACCTTCCTTTTTAGGATGAGAGCCAGAAAAGTAGCATTCATGGCCTTCAACATTTGCTTATTCTTGTGTGATTCCTGAACTACCTCAAGTAGATCCATTTTGATCACTTCCCAAAATTCCTAGAAGAACTCCACTGAGAACCCATTTGGCCTTGGAGATTTTCCTTTTTTCATCTGGAAGACAATATCTTCAAGCTCCTGCAAAGAAACTAGATTAAGCAAAGATTCATTCATTTCACTGGTAACAAGAGATGGTATACTAGTTGAGAATTGTAGCTTCATCCTCATCTGTTGGAGGTGAATTTTTAGAAACAAAGCAGAAAAAATAAATAGCTTCCTTCAAAATTACAGTAGAGGAAGAGAGAGGAACCCCATCCGAAGACAAAAGAGAAGAGATAATATTACCCTACCTTCTATCTTTAACAGAGTTATGAAATAAGGAAGTGTTCCAATCTCCCTCCTGAAGCCAATCGATCTGAGACTTTTGCTTCCAGAAAATTTCCTCTCTTAATTCCCATTCTTCAACTTCCTTCACTATAGCATCTTTCAGCTTGCCATTTTCTTCAGTGAGACCTTGGTCACAAATTTGACAAGTGATAGAGTCCAAATGAGCTTTTACATTCTGCTTAGCTTGAAAAACATTACCAAAATGATGCCTATTATAGTGTTTCAACATATACTTAACATATTGGAGCCTCTTGGAGAAGGAGTACATTGTAGTACCATGCTCTAGCTTCCAAAGATGCCACCAACTGGAAACCAGATCATGGAGAGACTCATCTCTAATCACATGAGTTGAAATTTAAATGACTACTTTTTAGGACACCAGGATAATTCTACTATAAGCTTGATCATCCAATGATCAGATCCTATCCAATCCAAAATATTAGAGCTAATCAACCACCTATCACCAACCCAAAATCTAGACACCAAGAATCTGATCCAACCTTTCAGATATAGCACCTTCCCCACTTCTACTATTATTCCAAGTAAACACCCCATTGGTGGGCTTAATATCAACCAAGTTCAAAAGAGCTACATTGTCCTGTAGGAGATCTGAAGAAGGATCTAGACAAGCACTACCACCCCTCTTCTTCTCCAGTGAGGAGACAACATTAAATTCCCCCACCAAAATCCAAGGGAGAAAAGGGTCTAAAGAGCACACATATCAAACATAAGCCCATAACTAAATCTTACCAGGGATATTAGTAGGAGAATAAATGTTGGAGAGAAGAATTCTCTAACCCAACTTCACATTGGAAGCAACAAGAGAAATAGAATACCTGCAGGAGAGCCACCAGATTAGACTAACTCTACGCGGATCCCATTAACAAGCCACCCCACAAAAGCTACCATTCACTCCCACACATTGACATTAACCCCTACCCCAAATATTTGAAGCTACATTCATCATTCTTTCAACTAAATGTTTAGTTTCCTAGAGGAACAGAAAATCCAAAGAATGAACACGAATCAATTCCTGAATAGCCTTTTGTCTAGGGATGCTATTCATACCCCTCACATTCCAAGAGAGCTCAATCATCACTGAGGTTGGGAGAAGTGAGCGTCAATAGTCCTCACCGATCTAGACTCAACCAATGTCTCACCAATTAAATTAAGCTTTTCCTGGTCCTTCTTCCTTCCAACCTTAAGAGGTTTCGTAGGGGCCCCTTTTTTGGGGGGCTTTTTCTATAAACCCATAGCAGGAGAAGAAGCCTTTTTTCTACATGGTTCAACTACATTCCTCTCAACAGGGTGACCAGAGCTAGAAATAGTAAGACCTTCAATAACTTCTGTACCAAACCCAACTTGCCCTGAACAAACCCAAGGATGGGAAGATTAGTGTCCATCTGAGTCTCTTGCACCCTGAACTAAACCAGGCAGGAGCCAACCTCAGGTTGGTTGTTAGGATCTCTCTCCACTAAGGAGCCATCTATCACCTGCAAGTCTAGTGGAACCCCCTCTTCCTGAACCAAATCCTCTAAAGTGTCAAACCTGTTAAGAGTCTCCTCCTCCTGCCTATCCCTGAGGGTTCTCTTCTAACCTCTACCCCTGTTACGATGCTTAACTGGGACAAAATCCTCCTTATCAAGCACCACTCCCTGCATGGGTACCTTACCCTTATCCATCTTTAGGGTAGAGTGCGAAGGAGCATTACTCAAACCTGATGCATGGCAAACCTCGGGGCACTTACATTGAAGATGCCCATAGTCATGGCACAACTAGAATATGAAAGATAACGCCTCATAATCAAACTGCTGAGTCCAAGAATAAGAACCAATAGACATGTCTATGGAGTCAGGCAACAATTTTTTTAAATCAATTTCCACACACACATGATCAAAGGAAAGAACCCTCTTATTTAGTGTTTTTTGAGACATACCAATAGGCTTTCCATGTAGCAAGGCAATTATCTATAGTATATCACTTCTCCAACATTCAAGTGGAAGACACAAGAGATAAACCCAAACTGGTAATCTAGTGGGTAGTTCCTCCGCCGAGTTGAATCCAGCATGCCATGGTTTTATTAAGAGACCCATGTGGTTATAAAAATAATGCCCACCTTCAAAATCCCTATTCCAATCAGCAACACAAGAGAAATCTACCATAAATAAATTATTAGCTGCCAACATAATATCAAAATCCCCTCCTAGGTTCCAAGTCTTGCGAATCCAAGAGTTAAGAAAAGCAAGTGAAACCCTCATCCCCATAAACTTATAGATCAACACATGATTGTTGTAATATTCCACATCCTCAGCCACAGACTCAGGTTGGATCACTAAAACTGGGCATTCTTGGGATTTCTCCAAACACCCATTCACCTTCTGTAATCTAAAAGCACCGATTCTTGACGAGCCTGCACTCGATAAATTTGAGTCTATAAAACTCAGACCCCCACCCACCTAAGGAGAGACATACATCACCATGCAAAATCTACTGCTAAAACCCCCTTCACCGAGCACCATCACTAAAGGAGGTAATAAAAACCCAAACCTAAAATGAACCATGAGGGTTAACAACCCAAGGAAAAGAACTCTTACTCTACCAGACCCACACAACACCCTACTTGGAAACAAAACACACCACTAGAAACAACTAGATGACCCTATCAATAGCAAACAATAGAAAAGAAGCTACAGAAAGAGACACCGCCAATCAGCAAACAAAGGACCAGAAGCCCACCCCTGGTCGTAACCCCACCATGCTTCAACACCCGCCCCAAACACTTGAATGCAAAACCAGAAAAAAGCAAAAGGCTGAGCTAGGGCATTGAAACCCTAGCTCACCCTCACCTCACCATAGCATGCCCACAGTCTCATACTCTCCCATTCACATCACTTTCAAACTTAAAATCTTCATAAATTTGAAATGACATATATTATTTATTTTTTAATAACTTTTGATTTTGACTATTTTCTGAAAAATAATTTATGAATGACCAATCTAGACACCATTCTCTATATGATGGAAAAAACTATTTTCATTTTACAATTAGTTTAGATCAAATTATGTTGGTCGTACATGAGGGGTTTTAAAAACATTAATTAGGGCTAGAAAAAATTAATTAAAAAATGTATGTATCAAAAATTACAAAAAATATCCTGACCAAACTTCAACATCCTATGGATCTTTCCACAAAAGGAATTATAAAAATACATTCATTTAGGTCAAATTATGTTGTTCGTACACATGCATGCTTTAGCTAAAGACAAAGGACTTTTAAAAAAGAAATTTTGTACATCCTATAGTAAACCAACTTTTATCATTTGGGTATTAGAAAAAATTACATATTTAAAAACTAGAAAGAAAATCCTACATTTTATATTTTTACATCATATTGATATTCTATATGTAAGTGTGACAAATTTTCACTCCAAGTATGACAAAATTTGAAAAACAAGAAAAACACCTCCACTTTTTGGCAAACAAGTGAACTCATCTTCTTGCACTTACCCATTACAAACAAGGTCCCAAGCCTCTAGAGAGATCTTCTTATTTTATTTTGTGCCTATCCACAAGAAATTCCTCTCAATCTACTTAATTTTCTACATAAATTTACTTGACATTTTGAAAAGACTCATCACATAAACCGACATATTCTAAAGAGTAGCTTTAATCAGTTGAATTTTGCCAGCTTGGCTTAATAAAGGTCGCTTCCAGCTAGCTAGTTTTGCATAAAAGCGGTCCACCAGTACCAACAAGAAAGATTCTAGGACCTTTTTCTCATACAGGGGTAGGCCAAGCTAAGTAGAAGGGAACAACTCCACTTTGGATTGGAATATTTTAGTAATTTTCTCTTGCCTTAGTCTAGGGGTATTCATGAAGAAGAGCATGCTCTTGGGTAAGCTTATCTTTTGGCCCGAGGATTCTCCATACCTAAATAGGATTTGCTTAAAGTTCCTAGCTTCAGAGATAGAGGCCTCTCCCATGATGATGGTATCATTGACAAACTGATGATGAGAACAAGGATGGTTAGCTAACGAAGGGCAAATACCCTATAGGACCCCATTAGAAACAACTTTTAAGATGTTCCAATGTAGCACCTCTACCATAATAATAAACAAGAAAAAGGGAGATCAGTTCTACCTGCCTATTCCCTTAAGAAGAGCTGAAAAAACTACACGAGGTACCATTGATAAGCACTAAAAACTTGGGAGAGGAGATCATCTGAAATACCAAATTTAGAAATTTTTGATTGAAACTAAATTTGGATAAAACCTTCAATAAAAACCTCCAATTCATTTTGTCATAAGCCTTTAGGAGATCCAACTTGAGGAAAATCCCTTCCTTCTTATTCTCCACTAATGAGTAGATGTTTTCATGCACCGTGATAATCGAGTCCAAAATCTGTCTGATTGGCATGAAACTACTCTATTGGTAATAAATGGTTTTTGGAAGAATTAACTGGAGATGAGAGGTAAGAACCTTCAAGAAAATTTAATAAAGAGAATTACACAAGATAATCAGCTTGAAATTAGAAAAAGAGTTGGGTCCAAGTTTCTATGGAATGAGGACGAGGAAGGTGGTATTCAATTCCTTAAGAGATCTTTTGCTACTAGAAAACTCTTTCGTGGCCTCCAGCACATCTTTTTCCATGATATCCTAGAAATGCTAAAAGAAGAAAGGGGGAAAACCATCTGGGCTTGGGGCCATGTTCCCCTCATAGGAAAAGACTACCATACAAATTTCTTCCTCCGTGGTGCTACACACTAACCTTTTATTATCCTCCACCGAGAGAATGTTGGGAATGACCTCAATAACTTGATCTTCCACATCTTTGGGAAGGAGCTGATCCACCTTTAGCAGGTCTAAATAAAATCCCATGGTCACCTTTTGAAGCTCCTCCTCTTCCTTGATTTTGGTATCATTAGTCTAGATAATCCTTATGCTATTAGTGGTTCTATGTTTCAGGTAGGACAAATGGAAAAATTTAATATTCCAATCTCCACTTCTGAGCTAGACCGCCCTTGATCTTTGTTTCCAGAATTCTTCCTCCTTAGAGGTGATGTCATGCAAGCTAGCTAAGAGGTCATTTTCTTGAGCCTGAAGGATCTATCCATACCATCCATCTAAATTTGCTACTAGATCACATCATGTTTACTTTTGATAGTTTCCTTATTTTTGAAAATCTACCCAAAGGACTTTTTACTCCATTTCTAAATGTTGATCTTAATAATTGCCAACTTTTAAGTCACTCTAAAAATAGCTGATCCTTCAACAAGAGTCTACCACCATTCTTTTATTTTGTTCTGCAAATCAAGATGTTTGAGCCACATCTTTTCAAATCTCAACGGAAACCTCTTCTTCTTCCCCATTGTATCCACCAAAAAGATGGGGCAATGGTCTGAGCCTAATCTAGCTTGGGTCATCAAGGAAATAGAGTACTCCTTAAACCAATCCAAAGAGATGATGGCCTGACCCAACTTCACCTAAACAAGGTCCTCCCCCACTCTTCGGTTAGACCAAGTATACTCAGCCCCTTGGAGTTCCACATCAAATAAGGCTTGATCATTAATGAAATCTCTTAGATCCATTTTATTGTCCTCCAAAGATTGGGATCCTCCCCTTTTTTCATTTTCATTGAGAGGCATGTTGAAGTCACCCATCACCAGCCATCTCACTTTAGTATACCTATTTTTAAACTAACCCAACTTGTTCCACAGTTTTTTCCTTGTAGTTTTGATATTCAGAGCATAAACATTGTAGATAATATATAGGAGGAGTAATCCTTGATGTGGACAAATCGAGTGGACACATGATTATTATCTTCCAGAACAACTTCTCCCTTCACATAATGGGGGTTCCAGAAAGTACCAATCCCTCCTGAGGCCCCATCAACATTAGACCCTTGAAAGCCGCAATATTTAAAAAATATGTTCTTCATAATCATCATCTTATCAGTTTGCATTTTTGTTTCTAGAATCAACACTATATTTAGTTTATGATCTCTCACCATATTCATCAGGAGGTCCTATTTGTGAGAATTATTCATCCCCCTAATGTTCCATGAGATAATCTTCATGATAACTAATTGGGAGTGTCCTTGGGCACACATCAAATAATGTTTTATGCACTCCTACAATATAGCTTTAACATTCTCTTTCCCTAAGCTTAGTTAGAGACAGTCTTCCCTGGGTTTTTTGTGTTGAGCCACAATCTACTTTAATCTTATTACTAGTAGTCATTCTTTAGTTGTCTATTAGAAATGATTGGATTTTCTTATTCTTTTTCTGTTTGACCAAGACATAAGGCTCCTTTGCATGGCCCTCTTTACATAACTTTGATTCCTTCCCCCTACTCGCACTACACTATTCTAAGGTTTGAGAGGCTTGGGAGACCTCGTCCAACCTCTTTGGTGGAGAAGCTATGGCCTGAGGTGGATCCTCTCCCTTACATTTTTTAGTCTCCAAGGGGTTTCCCATCAGGGGCTGGTTAGATGGCAGCATCACCTTCCTTTCCTCTTGAATCTCTTCCTTTTCTCCTTCTGAGATGGGTATCTCTCATTCCACAACCCTATCACTTTCTAGAAACCCATTGTAGCCAAGATCGACTATAAATAAAGTTTTCAACCTTGATACCTCATCATTACTTGGGACATTTGGGGTTTCTTCCACAATCGGGGTGGTCGAGGAGTCTTTTTTCTCCCTCCAAAAGCTCTACATAGCTTTCTTAAATTTGAGAGGGAATTGCATTGCCCATTGTCCAACCTTCTTATAGTGAAGGCACATAAAAGGAATGGATTTGAATTCCACCAGTTGAACCAATTCACCAAATTTGGAAATAAGCTTAATAGAAGTGGGCAAATTAGCATTATGTTCCACACACACATAGATCCTGGCATAAACCATACACCATATGTTAGCCATCATAGAATTGATGGTAAGGAGCTGACCAAATGCACTTGCTATACCCTTAAACACCTATTCGTCCCAGAATTCCAAAGGTAGCCCATGTAGCTGAACCCAAATTGGGGCTACATAGAAGGAGCTCTTGTCAGCATCAAAACTAGTTTTACACTTTTTCAGAGCAAGGGTTGATTTCCCAAATAGCCAAGGCCCCCATGCAAGAACATTACATAGATCTTCTTTTTAGGAAAATTAGAAAGAGAAAAACCCTTTAGCTAATGTAACAATGTCAACTTGCCCTTTATTGATCCATTTCTTAATGGCCCAAGACCTAACCAACTCAATATTAGGTCTTGGCCCCAAAACTTTACCCACTAAGGTCATCTCTATAAGAGAGGCACCTTTGTCCACTATACTATTAGGAATAGAAAGTGAGCACTCACATGATATTAAAGGGTCTAAAGAGAGCTAGTTCAGCTCTAAGGTACCTTCACCTTTGGGGTGAGTTTTGAAAAGTGCAGTCCAATGGTTTCTTTGTGTCTCAGAGAACAAATCCATTTCTAGTTTGTTTGCTAACTCCTAACCCTCCAAACCAAGCTCTAGGTCACCAACCTTGGGTTTCTCACCCGCTGATGTACCACCTAGGTCCAAGGGATTATCCCCTCCCCCTGTCCCATCCGAAACCACACGAACAATTGGGTACTCCTCTTCTGACTGCATTCCATTAGCCGAACGACCTTCCACCAAGTACCTACCATTAGCATGGCTGCCATTTTCCTATAAACTACTAATTCCTACCATAACTTGTTTATTTGACAAGTATTGGATTTTTTTATGTTAAAAGCTATTTGGAATTATATATAGTTTTTTTTATCTTAATCTAATTGAATTGTGTGATTATGTTATCCTATTTACAATATTATATATTTTATTTAGAGTTCTTAGTACATGTGATTTACACTAGTTATTTACACTGATATTCATATCTTTGCATATTCTAAATTATTCTAGCTCCATTAACAAGTATAATAAAGCCATTGCAAGTAACAAAATAACTCTAGAGAAAAATAATATTACACATCAAATAATTCTTGTTCCTTATCCTCATGTGGTATTTTCTAGTTCATTTGTTCCCTTTATTGATAGTTCATTTCCTCATGACTTTTTGACATGTAGTGCAAATATCTAAATGTAAAAGCCCTCAAAACCACCACAAAAGTAAAATGAAGTAAATAGAGTAAATAATCCATTTAAATTACAACCTTGTAATAAAGAAAATAAAATGAGGTAATTAATCTGCTTAATTACAACTTCACAATAATGAAAGTAAAATGATGTAATTAATCTACAAAAAGATAAAAAGGTGTAATCAATCCACTTAATTACAATATAAAAGATGAAAAGGTGTAATTAATCTGCTTAATTACAATATCACAAGTAAAAGATTTAAGTCTCATAAATAAGATTCAACAAAGTTAATAAATCTTCACAAAAGAGAAACCTCATAAATAAGAATCCATAAGAATCATTAAATCTTGCAAAAGATAATCTCAGATCAATATAAATCAAATAAAGTCATTAAATCTTACAATTCATGTGCTCATCCTAGGTAAAAGCACTATAAAATTATATACAAAGTCCTTTGACAATCATGCCGTAATACATCCAATTACAAGTTTACAATAATCATGTTCAACAAGAATAAATAAATCAATATGCTCATTAGTCGCACGAACCAAGTGGTCCTCCACTTGCGAGCCAAGAGACAGGAGCATGGCCCACGTGTTTTTCCACCCAACCATGAAGTAATTACACTTCCCTAGATCTCTTTATGAAACGAAGGAAACCCAACACTGCACTAAATGTCTAGCTAGCTGGAAATAATTGGCAGGAGGGAACACTGATGCAACCCTGATGTCTAAATTTTTAATTCTAAATAATGAAATGAAGATTGTCTCACAATAGGATGTGGCAGAGATATATATAAATAAGTTTATTAGACAAAATAAACATCTTTTTCAATGTCATCTTATTTAGATCTAAAACTTTAAACATAGTAACCTAGTTTAATTCCTGAAAATAGGAAAAGTCATCTCTGATAATCCACATTTAGCATCCTAGCCCAGAAAGTAACCCAAACACATTCCTAGATAAAAATCTACCTTCTTTCCCCAAATAAACAAGTAAAATAATTAAATAAATAAATTAATGAATAAATAAAATAAATAAATCCAAAATCCCCTATGACCATTTCTAAACCCTTTCCCATGCATCAATCATGAAAACACACCTTTCAAACAATAATCCATCATTTGTTCATACAATTGCATCTAAAGGTTGTCAAATTGGTTTTATTTCCTAATTCATATTCAATTCAAATTCCATAATCTATTAAGTTTTCTAAGTCATTCAATTCAAGTATACTAATTCTCTTTAAGAAGTTTTAATAAGACAATGATATTTAGATCACGAATTTTACTCCATCATTCTAACATATAAAGAAAGATAATTTTAACATCAATTTATTCATTCATTTAGGTAAATATAATTTTGGTGTCTAAAATTTGATTATACTCCTTGAATGTAATTTGTTATCCAAAAGGTTGAAGAGAAATAATGTTTAACTCTTTCCATTCAAAACTGTTTCATGATTTTAATAATTCATACAGTTTTATTATAATAGAGGTTTAAACAAGTTTCAGCACTAAATAAGCATAAATACCAATCAGTAAATAATTATCTATGTTCTGTGAAATAACATAGCTATTTTAAAAGCATTTTAGAGAAACTACAGGAACCAGTTTTCTACAAGAGATAGTCTACTATAGGAGCCTGAAAAATGGGCGACAGGAACCTAAAACATAGGCTACATGAACTATGCAGATCCGACAACAATAAAATAATTAAAAGACAGCTATAGGAACTATTTAACTCAGGTGACAAGAAGTAATAAACTACTACAGAAATAAGACTGCTATAGAAATAAAAGGAACTTCTATAGGAACAAGTAAAAGACTGCGACAGAAACTTATTAAACCCTAACTACAAGAACACAGTATGGTTGCGACAGTAAAATTAATAATAGCTACAGAAAACACAGTATGGTTGCGACAGTAAAATTAATAACAGGCCACTTATATACTACAGAATTGTCAGAACATCCACAACACATAGAAAAGTATAAATTTCAGCAACAATAATCATGAGTTTAATGTCAACGCTTAAATGAAGGATCCTCTATTATCAGCCAAAATATAGAGGAAGAAATAGGCATAAGTTACCCATTAATAACAGTTTAAAGAATGATTAAAAGATCACAAGAACTATTTTTATAGGCTACGTTGGCAGGTTATTGAAAAATAGATCAGGTCGTTTATACAAAGCTATTGATTAACCACCAAGTAGAACAAGAATAGGAGGAGGTTAGTCTTTTTATGCAAAAACAAAAGGTTGACTCAGACCAATCGCAACAAGACAAGGAGGTCAATCCAAATATAAACACAGAAGAAAAAGATGATTGGTGATAGGGTTCAAATACGAGACCATACATAAATCAATGGTAGACCATAACCTAAAAGAATTCACAACATTTCTTATTCAAAGAAAACTTAAGAAAAATACTTGATTTCTTGTTGTTTAAGGGTCGATTCTGTCTCCTACCACCGTGCTTCTTATTTCTCTCCTGTTGTTACCTCTTCTCTCCTTTCATCGCTCAAAAACAAAATAATAATCTTCCTTCTGCTACTACATAAAAATGTGCTTTCTCTGCTGCCAAAATCATCGACGTCCAAGGTTAATCATCTCTGCCTTGTTGATTGCCAGAAAATAAAAGCACAGCTGATAAATCCCCTTTCTACTGAAACATTATGGTAGTTTATCTCTATCGAATACCTCTTCTTTTATCCCCAAAAACTCTTCTTATTTTTGGCATTTTAAAATATAGGTTTTCATTTGCTTTTTGATAACTAAAGTCTGATTAAGTTGCATGAGATTTTTCTTTTTTTCCAAAGCTCATGAATTCCTTTTTAAAATAGAATAAATAACTTATTTAAATTTATGTCAATTGCATGACAGTAACTTATTTTCATTTTAGATTTCTAAATATAATAATACTATTATTAATACAATTTATCTATTTTTTAATAAAACATAATTACTTAATCAACTCAGGAAGCATTTAAATAATAATAACAATATTATATATCTGTCTATTTAAACATAGTTGTTTTAAATCTAAAATAGATATTATTTTTCAAACAAAATATGAAAACACTTATTATTATATAAAAATGCACCATTTTAAATATAATCAGAAGGACCTTAATATTTATTATTAAATCATGCATTCGAAAAGGACATTTAAAACTCATTATTTTTCTAAATATCTAACCATCCATCGCATTGACTATCCACACAATTATTGAATAATAAACCATTCAAAATGTAATATGAGACTACGTGAGTGTGTGATTGCATCAGAGTTAACCATCTCAAATAGTTCTTGCCAAGTGGCTAGAACATCTCTACCTCAACCATGTTCTCATCTTCAACATTTTCACTCAACTCGACGTCAACAGGTTAGTTCCTAGAAACATAGTTGAAGCAAAACATTATAATCATATCGATAATATTTAATATTAAATCAACTTTTTAATTTATGCAAATATAACATCATGATAATTACCTTCACATATGTGGAACTTACTCAAAGTAAAATAATCATAGTAAATGTTTACTAATCTAGAATAATTGTATAGTCCATAAAAATGAGATGTGACATCCTTGCCCACTATGAAGAGACATCGTCCCAATGTCTTATTACACATCAAAAATAATGGATCAATCTACCATCAACAAAGTATCAAAGTATCATAAAACAATAGCAATAACTCAATTATCATTATGGTATCATAAATTCTAACAAAGCATAATAATGTCCTTTTACATCCTCCCATGTGGCACCATCCACCAAACTATTGGCCCTACTCGACCTTATACAAAACAATATCTAAATTTTGTACTTAACATTTCATCCATCAAATAAATCCAAGTATAATCAATCAATCAATTCACATGGCAGAACTGCCAATTCAATCTATATAATCCATCACATGGTACAACTACCACTGAATTACATTTATTCTAGTATAAGAGTAACAATCACATCTTTAATGCACACCAATAAGGCATATATCAATTCATCATAGACATGAATCAATCATCACAATGCACATGTAATTGCATGGTAACACAATATAATATCAAAAGATTAGTCCTCCAAACAAACATTGGTCAAGATCTTCAACAACAAGACAAAACTCCAAAGGTGCACCAACTAGATCATATCCACTTAGTGTGCAAACGACTCCTCTAAAAATATACCTCTCATATCATTCCTACCAATGGAATCCATTTCCTCTTTCATTACTTGTAACCAAACTTTATCTTCAACCTGATCTAGAATTCAAAATTTCTCAAAAAACTCTTCCTTGTCTTCCTCATGCTTTTGCACAATGCTAAAACAATTCAATTCTTCAATTTCTTTACTATTCTTTGCACTTGGTTGTTCACTATATTTAGATGTTTTGTTTCAATTCTTTTCCTTTTCCTTTTCCAATTAAATCCATTTATCCAACCACAACTCATTTCCAAACAACTTGTCATAGATTCATTTTTCAACTCTCTATTCCAACATGTCTTTTTACTATGATTTTTCAAACCACAAATTTTATAACGATGTAAATTCCAACAATTTTCTTTTCTATGTCCTTCTCTATCACAATGTGAACAATGTAAAATCTCCTTTTCTTGAAATGACTTCTTAGTACTTGAAAAAAAAATTGTCTTTTCTTTTCCTTTACCTCAGTACCTAAGACTTTCATACTTAGTCCCCAAAATCAACCCAATGGGCTCTTTGATTCGTTGCCCATGCTTACCCAAACCTCACTTATATATTCATTTTTCTTCAAGATTTTCAAACCAACTTTATCATCCAAACAACTAGCTATGATAGCAGATTCATCATGATTTTCATCCTTACATTCTTCAACAAACTACCAAGTGATTGATAAAAAGAACACAAATCATCTATGCCACATGAGACTTCACAAACTGACGGTTTGATTTCCAACATTCATTTTTTTTTGGCATGCTACAAACAATTGCTTTACTCATCAATTTGATCTTTCTATTTGAATTTTCTCCTTCTAGGTTCTTCAATTTTTCTTGCAATTATTCATTCCTTAAACAACTTCAACTCTTCTTTCACCAATTTTCAAAAGGTTATTTTCACAAAAAATTTCACACTTTTCCCTTCCTAACTCCTTTATTCTCCCATATATTGTATGTTACTCCTTTTAACATTCATCAATTCTTTATTCCAATTCTTCTATCAAAATTTCCTTTTCACCCTATAAACCTTTAACTTCATACAAAATGTCAACTTACTTCAAGTGCTCCATAGTGATACCAAAATCTATTTCAAAACTTTCTCAACACTTCAACAATGTTAATACATCTAACAACAATTAATGAACTCAATCTACCAAAGCTCTTAGTAACACACTTGCTATGAAATAGTATATTCTTTGCATCCTACTCCCTTACACAACCTATCAGAGGCTCGTCATGGACATGATAGAAAACATAACATTATACATGGCCAATAGTTTAAAACATTCAAGCATAGCCACCAATAGAAAATAAATAAATACCGAAGAAACGGAAATTTCAATTCCAACAATAAGGTATAAAATGTGCACAACTTCAATAGTAAATCCAGCATGACCATTGAGGTCATAAGATAAGTAAATACCAAATCTTGATGGCTATACTTTTATATAAATAAGAATAAAATTTTCAATGATGGTCTTTACAACATTTAGAGAAATTATCAAAGTTAAAAAGATAAATATCAAATTATAAAGTTTCACATTACATGAACTATGTGACTAATTCTAGCCACTAGAGAGGGAGTACAATGCTATACTACGTCTGGTACCAAAATTGGGGCGAGTTAAGAGAATACACTCAATCGTACAAACAACCTAGTCCTCTAAGATTCCGAACACCTCTATATCATAAGATCATTTCCACACAACATTGCTTAAGATACCTAGCAACAAAGATTGCATTCTGATCTAGGAAATCACAAGCAAATTGAAGAATGCCCAACCCAACCAAGTGCATCCCTATTAACCTACATGCATCCCCAACTTTAATGCAACATATCATTAACAAGATATGGCAGGGAATTAAATAAAAAACTAATTAATAGTGGGTAGGTTTTGAAAAGAAAACCTACTTCCCTATTTCTCCATATTTGGCAGCCATTCTAGAAGGTAACTTCTCAAAAGCATAGAAGGCAAAATAGCCATTCTCTTTTCAAACACAAATTTATAGCAAAATAAAACATTCATACAGTCATATACTTGCAAACATTCAACAACCAAGATTTAAGTTAGGACAAAATTGGGTTCACAAACCAAGATATCACAACACATCATTCTTTCCTACAAGCAATGGTTATCATTTATTTCCTTAAACTTCAATGAAGTAATGTAATACTATTTTTTTATAACCACATAATGAATCCATATTCATGATCATGCTCTCAACAAAACAATGCAACATGCTTTTCAAGCTAGCATTCAATAGAAGGAAAAATAAAATAAGTCAAACATATGATCCAACAACCTCTTTCACATACTAATGCATAACCCTAAAAGAAGAAAAGTACCTAGTTCATTCATAATCAAGAACAAGCATAAGGGTCTATCTAACCCTAAAAAAAAGAAGGCACATGCTATTCAAAGCAGGCCAACACACAAGGACCCACACATGCTCGATCAAACTGAGCAACACACACACCTAGAGCTCCCAATGCTGGAATCACACTTTGATACCAAATGTAAAAGCCCTCAAAACCACCACAAAAGTAAAACGAAGTAAATAGAGTAAATAATCCATTTAAATTATAACCCCCCAATAAAGAAAATAAAATTAGGTAATTAATCCACTTAATTACAACTTCACAATAACGAAAGTAAAATCATGTAATTAATCTGCAAAAAGATAAAAAGGTGTAATCAATCTGCTTAATTACAATATAAAAGATGAAAAGGTGTAATTAATCTGCTTAATTACAATATCGCAAGTAAACGATAAGTCTCATAAATAAGATTCAATAAAGTCAATAAATCTTCACAAAAGAGAAATCTCATAAATAATAAACCATAAGAATCATTAAATCTTGCAAAAGATAATCTCATCAATATAAATCAAATAAAACTTCATTAAATCTTACAATTTGCATGCTCATCCCAGGTAAAAGCACTATAAAATCATATACAAAGTCCTTTGACAATCATGCCATAATACATCCAATTACAAGTTTACAATAATCATGTTCAACAAGAATAAAGAAATCAATACACTTATCAATCGCATGAACCAAGTGGTCCTCCACCTAGAAGTTGAGAGATGGGAACATGGCCCACGTGCTTTTCCACCCAATCATGATGTAATTACACTTCCTCGGAACCCTTCATGAAACAAAGGAAACCCAGCCATGCACGAAATGTCTAGCTACCTAGAAATAACTGGCAAGAGGGAACACCTAATGTAGCCCTAATGTCTGAATGTTCAATTCTAAATAATGAAATGCAAATTATCTCACAACAGGATGTGGCAGAGATATATATAAATAAGTTTGCTAGACAAAATAAACATCTTTTTCAATGTTAGCTCGTTTAGATCTAAACCTTTAAACATAGTAACCTAGTTCAATTGCTGAAAAGAGGAAAAGCCATCTCTGATAATCCACATTTGACATCCTAGCCCAGAAAGTAACCTAAACACATTCCTTGATAAAAATCTACCTTCTTTCCCCAAATAAACAAGTAAAATAATTAAATAAATAAATCAATGAATAAATAAAATAAATAAATCCAAAATCACCTATGACCGTTTCTAATCCGTTTCCCATGCATCAATCATGAAAACACACCTTTCAAATAATAATCCATCATTTGTTCATACAATTGCATCTAAAGGTTGTCAAATTCATTTTATTTCCTAATTCATATTCAATTCAAATTGCATAATATATTAAGTTTTCTAAATCATTCAATTCAAGTATACTAATTCTCTTCAAGATGTTTTAATAAGAAAATGATATTTACATCATGAATTTTACTCCATTCTAACATATAAAGAAAGATAATTTTAATATCAATTTATTCATTCATTTAGGTAAGTATAATTTGGGTGTCTAAAATCTGATTATACTCCTTAATTGTAATTCGTTATCAAAAAGGTTGAAGAAAAACAATGCTTAACTCTTTGCATTCAAAATTGTTTCATGATTTTAATCATTCATAGAGTTTTATTTTAATAGAGGTTTAAATAGGTTTCAACACTAAATAAGAATAAATACCAATAAGTAAATAAATGTCTTTGTTCTATGAAATAACATAGCTGTTTTAAAAGTGGTTTAGAGAAGCTACAGGAACCAGTTTACTATAGGAGACAGTCTGCTACAAGAGCCTGAAAAATAGGCGACAAGAACCTAAAAAGTAGGCTATAGGAAGTATGCAGATCTGGCAGCAATAAAATAGTTAAAGATAGCTACATGAACTATTTAACTCGGGTGACAGGAAGTAAAAAACTACTCCAGAAATAAGACTACTACAGAAATAGAAGGAACTACTACAGGAACAAGTAAAAGATTGCGATATAAGCTTATTAAAACACAACTACAGAGAACACAGTATGGCTGCGATAGTAAAATTAATAATAGCTACAAAAAACACAGTATGGTTGCGACAGTAAAATTAATAACAGGCCACTTATATACTAGAGAATTGCCGGAACATCCACAACACATAGAAAAGTATAAATTTCAGTAACAATAATCATGAGTTTAATGTCGATGCTCAAATGAAGGATCCTCTAGTATCAGCCAAAATATAGAGGAGAAACACACATAAGTTACCCATTAACAGTGGTTTAAAGAATGATTAAAAGATCACAAGAACTATTTTTACAGGCTACATTGGCAGGTTGTTAAAAAATAGATCAGGTCCTTTATAGAAAGCTATTGATTAACCACCAAATAGAACAAGAATAGGAGGAGGTCAGTCTTTTTATGCAAAAACAAAAGGTTGACTCAGACCAACTGCAACAAGACAAGGAGGCCGATTCAAATGTAAACACAGAAGAAAAAGATGGCTGGCGACAGGGTTCAAATACCAGACCATACAGAAATCAATGGCAGACATAACTTAAAAGAATACACAATATTTCTTATGCAAGGAAAACTTAAGAAAAATACTCGATTTCTTGTTCCTTAAGGGTTGATTCTGACTCCTGTCATCGTGCTTCTTCTTTCTCTCCTATTGTTGCCTCTTCTCTCCTTTCATCGCTCAAAAACAAAATAATAATCTTCCTTCTGCTGCTACATAAAACCATCCTTTCTCTGCTACCAAAATCATTGAAGTCCAAGGTTAATCCTCTATGTCTTGTCGATTACCAAAAAATAAAAGCACAACTAATAAATCCCCTTTCTACTGAAACATTATGGTATTTTATCTCCGTTGAATACCTTTTCTTTTATCCCCAAAAACTCTTCTTATTTTTGGCATTTTAAAATTTAGGTTTTCGTTTGCTTTTCAATAACTAAAGTTTGATTTTTTTTTTTTAAATGTGCCTGGTAAATTTTTTAACGTGACTGGTGACACTAGTACGACACGCCCTCCAGCTCCACATGAATGCTTTTGCCTGGAGCAATGAATTGGTGAGGCCACAACACGGGGGACCTCATCCCCTAGTAAGAACACTTCAAATCTATGAGCTTGTTGGCCCGGCAAAGGCGTAAAGCCTGCGAGCTCGTTGGCCCAGTGGGGGTTTGAACTTTGGTGGCCGCCACTACAACCAAGTGACTTAACCACCGAACCATGCCCTTATCGACAATAACTGAACTCTGATTAAGTTGAACTCTGATTAAGTTGCATGAGTTTTTTCTTTTTTTCCAAAGCTTACAAATTCCTTTTTAAAATAGAATAAGTAACTTATTAAAATTTCTGTCATTTGCATGACAGTAACTTATTTTAAGAAGACAAAAAAACTCTATTTGCTCAATAAAAGATTCTATGGGAAATATTTTACAGGAGGATTCTCTCATTCAAAAAGAAGGTATTAATTTTTTCAGAAACTTCTCTCTAGAGAAACAAATCAGATTCCCAATTCAATTGTAGTAGAAGTTATAAATCATATTCCTAATCTGATTTCTCAAGAAGATAATCTGGAATTGATGAAACATTTTACTCTAGAAGAAATCAAGGCAGTAGTCTTCTCCCTAGATCCAGACAAATCTCCTGGCCCAGATGGTTTTACTCCTCTTTTCTTTCAAAAATGTTGGGAGTTTGTGGGAAAGGATATTTGGCTGGCTGTAGAAGAAGCTCGAAGAAATATAACTATTTTGAGAGAAATCAATTCTATATTTATTGCTTTAATTCCAAAAGTTGCTTCTCCTTCCTCCTATGCGGATTTCAGACCCATCTCACTTTGCAATACTTTTTATAAAATTATCTCTAAAGCAATTACCTTAAGGCTTGCTACCCTTATTCCAAGAATTGTTTCTGATGAACAAGGAGGATTTGTCCCAGGCAAGGAAACATCAGAAGGTGCTTTGGTTTCTCATGAGGTACTACATTCAATTCATCAGCATAAACTCCCTACTATGCTGGTTAAGCTGGACATGTTAAAAGCTTATGATAGAGTGTCTTGGGATTTTTTGTTTCAAGTTCTCCTCAAGTTTGGTTTTTCTCCAAAATGGTGCAAATGGATTTCTTCTTGTATCTCTGGTGCAAGTTTTTCAGTATTGATTAATGGCTCTCAATCTGATTTCTTTAAGTCCTCCTGAGGAATAAGGCAGGGAGATCCTCTTTCCCCTTTCCTTTTTATTTTAATGGCTAAAGGATTGAGTAGATTAATTACAAGACAAAACTCATTAGGTCTCTGGAAAGGGATAAATATTCCTCGAATTCCTTTTTCTATTACGCATGCTTTGTTTGCAGATGATACTTTGTTGTTTGGGCAGCCTGTGATGAAGGAAGCTAAAGTTTTGAAGGATGTTATTTCTAGGTATTGTCTAGTATCGGGGTAGAAAGTGAATCATAGTAAGTCTAAAATTTTCTTTTTCTTTTCATCTTCTTTGGTGCAAAGAAGGATAGCTAAGTTTCTTGGTTTTCAAGTTGATAATTTACCTTCAAGATATTTGGGAATCCCCCTTTTTTCGGGTTCAATTAAAAATATGTTTTGGGATAAACTTATTACAAACATTAAAGCAAAAATATCTTCTTGGAAAGGCAAATGGCTGACCTTGGTAGGGAAAATTCTGATGATCAAAACAGTCTTATCAGCGGTTCCAGTTTATTTACTTTCAGTTCTGAAGGTCCCAAAAACCATTCTTTCTCTTATTGTGAATATTTTAAGAAAATTTTTGTGGAATGGCTCTAATTTAAATGGGTGAAAGATACCTCTAATTTCATGAGATAAAATTTGTATTCCTAAATAGCTAGGAGGATCTGGGATTCATAATATTGCAGCACAAAATAAAGCTCTTGGAGCTAAACTGGTCTAGAATTTATATGAAAAATTAGATTCTAAGTGGGGAAAAATAATGTATGCAAAATAACTAGATTCATTTTCACCTGAAAGAATATTTACTATTCTCAACCCAATCAAGGGTTCTCACATGTGTAATTTTTTGATAAATTGTTGAGAAGTTATTTCCCCTTTTTTATCTTGGATTATCCATGATGGAAACTCTGCCCTTTTCTGGGATGACTCTTGGAATAATCATCGTCCTTTAGCTAAAACAGAAGGTCTTCAAGAAATCAAATCTTTTTTGTGTCAGGTTTAGGGAACAAAAGTTAAAGATTATTTTGAAATAGATCATAATTCAGAAATTAATAAAGTCAAATGGAAAGATTTTGATGATTATTTGGTCCCTCAAGAGCAGAAGATTTTGCTCAAAAATATTCTGAAAGATAGAAGACTTTTTATCTTAGGTGAGAAGGATAAACTAGTATGGGCTCCTTCAAAATCTGGGTGTTACACGGTTAAACAAGGTTATCTAAGTATCACTAGCAAGGATTCTAATCCAAATATTATTTGGCCCTATAAGCTTTGTTGGAGCGAGCCTTGTCTACCTAAAGTAGGAGCTTTTACCTGGTTAGCGCTGAACTATTGAATCCTTACTAGTGATAGGTTAGTTAAACTTGGGATTACAAATTCTTTCTTATGCCCCTTCTGTCATGAGGTGGAGGAATCAGTGGATCATCTTTTGCTGAATTGTAATTTCTCCTCACAAGTTTGGTATTAGCTTCTTTCAAAATTGAGTTGGTCGGGTCCTCTTCCTTTTTCTTTACTTCAAGTCTTCCAAAGTTGGCCTATGTTATTTTCAAAATCTACTTTTTTTGTATTATGGCTTGTCTCGCCAAGTATTGTCATCTGGTCATTATGGCTAGAAAGAAATAATCAAATATTCAAAAAAATAAATAACCCTCTCCATATAATTATGGGTAAAGTTGAAAAAACTATTTCTGAAGTGATTTTAGCCTCATTTCTTTCAAAAAAGGAGGGGTCTTTAATCTTCACAAACTGGGATGATATGATATTAAAGAATTGGAAGCATTTAAGGCTGCCTAACTCTAATTATTTTCTGTCAGAAGCTAAGATTGATCGATCCTCTATCCATTGGATCCCTCCGCCTGAATCTTTTGTTAAACTCAACTTTGATGGTGCAAGTAGAGGCAATCTAGGAAATTCAAGTGCTGGGTGTGTTATTAGAAATCATCATGGAGTAGTTCTTAGCACTTTGTCAATGAAGCTGGGTACAATAACAAATAATGAGCCTGAGGCTTTGGCTTTTAATAGCTGGTCTGAATTTACCATTAAAATGTGGCTTTAGAAGCCTTATCGTGGAAGGTGATTCAATGAATATTGTTCGAGCTTTTTCAAGTAACTCCTCTCCAAGTTGGAAAATTGATTACATTTTAAAGTCTAGAAGGGATATACTGAAGCATTTCCATTCTTTTCAAATAAATCATACTTACCATGAAGGTAATCTATTAGCAGACTTTTTAGCCAATTTTGCATTTAGTTCTAAAGATGATGTTATTGAATGGGATTCTACTTCCTTTCTTTTGATCCCCGGAGTTAGTTATATTTTGGAGAAGGACAAATAGGTTTAATTTGGATCCCTGAAATTAGTAATATATTGGAGAAGGACAAAAAGGTTTAATTTGGAATAAATTTGGTAGAATTCATTACACTATCCTTTTTTATTTCAATCACTACTCTATCGGCCATCCGTGCTGATAAGCTGACATCTTTTAATCGCTTTCAAATATCTTTTTGTGGAGAGTGTAGTACTTCGATGTATCTCTTAAGTGCAGGATGGAAGACTTCGCACAAGGGAACTGGCAATTCTTTATCTTTTATAATTGATGTGTTTTGTGTGTTCATTTAACTTGGTAGTATAATTTGTTTATGTTCCTATAGCTTCTTTTATTTCTTACTTTTGATAACCTTCAAGTTTTTGCAGTTTAGCATGGGCTCTATCCATCGGAACTCCAAAATTTCCTGGCCTATTCAAAACTGGGAATGACCCCTTCTTGGTTTTTTTAACCCAACTTCATTGCAGGAAGTATTTAAGATTTATGAGGACTTTGTTGGAAGAGTGATCACTCAGGTTTGTGACTTACGAGTTTTAAACTCTCCAGTTGCTACCTATCCATCTCAAGCTGCTTCACATTTTCTTTCTAATGTGATAGACCTTTTGCAAAGTGGAGATAGGGTAAGGGATCTGGGTATAATGTTTGTTCAGAATGTTCATTTCTCTGTTGATACGTTTAATATTGCTTTAGAAGATTATGATCTGCATGAAGGTTCTGCTCTTGTGGGAGGGTTATTTGATTGTAGGTTGCTATTCTGCACCCCTGAACTCCACTGTCTCTTCAATGGTTTTATGTATGGTCTCTGAAATAACTGTGTGGCTTCCTTTTAGAACTCTATCCATTGTCATAGGCACGAATTGGGGAATCACTTGACAGTTAAAGCTTCAAAATTTTTTAATGAATTGCACTTTTTGTTGAATTATGTTCCTCCTCCACCGCCTCCTCCTCCTTAGCTCACAGAAAATGAGGATCAAGAAGAGGATCATGTCTTCCAGGTTATAGAAATTGTAGACTAATTGGGACTTCCATCATGTTTTGGTTTTTTGTACTAAGTTTTTTTGCTGCTCTGATCAATGGTCGACTCCTCCAGCTGCCAGGTAAATATTTTTTGATATTAGTATGTACTTTGCTAAGAACTGAGTCACAGAATGTTTCTACTGGATTGACTCTTTTTTCTGAGTTGATTTTTGCTATTTTTTGTCATAAATAGGCTATAATCGGAGGTTTTCTTTGCTGATTCTTTCCTGCCAGTATGCCTCCTTGAATTTGGCATTTTGTATTTCTCCTTATTATTAATATATTTCAGTGGTTTATACCACTTTTTGTTGGACAAAAAAAATACTATTATTAATACAATTTATCTATTTTTTAATAAAACACAATTACTTAATCAACTCAAGAAGCATTTAAATAATAATAATAATATTATATATCTATCTATTTGAACATAGTTGTTTTAAATCTAAAATATATATTATTTTTCAAACAAAATATGAAAACACTTATTATTAGATAAAAATACACCATTTTAAATATAATCAAAAGGACCTTAATATTTAAAATTAAATCATGCATTCGAAAAGGACATTTAAAACTCATTATTTTTCAAAGTATCTAACCATCCATCACATTTACTATCCACACAATTAATGCATAATAAACCATTCAAAATGCAATATGAGACTACGTGAGTGTGTGATTGCATCAGAGTTAACCATCCCAAATATTTCTTGCCAAGTGGCTAGAACATCTCTACCTCAACCATGTTCTCGTCTTCAATGAGTACCTGCATTCATTTGCACTCAACTTGACGTCAAGTGGTTAGTTCCCAAAAACATAGCCTAAGAAAAACATTATAATCATATCGACAATATTTAATATTAAATCAACTTTCTAATTTACGCAAATATAACATCATGATAATTACCTTCACATATGTGGAACTTACTCAAAGTAAAATAATCATAGTAAATGTTTACTAATCTAGAATAATTGTATAGTCCATAAAAATGATATGTGACACTAAATATTTTGCGTTTTCTTATTTTGTGTTATTTCATAATATATAATTTTTCTTTGTTTTACATGGACTAGAAAGATCACAAATTTAGTACCATTGTAGTAACCTAGTGTAAATACAAATACAAAATAAACATAGAAAACTGCCTAAAAACATATATTTTTAATTTAATCTCTATGAAAATACATATACTTAGGAAAAATACATAAACTTAAAGTACTCATTCACAGCAATTACTCTGCATAACCCTTGCTATTTGTTGTCCATAATTTTGAACCTAGAAAATATTAAAATTTTTCCCATCAACACATGAAGGTGGTATAGATAATGCTAAATTGTCTACAAATGTGTTGATCAAAAGAGTTGAGAAGGAGAAAAGGATAAGGGAACAATTGGAAAGTGGAAAATTTCATGACTTATATCAAATCTCTCATTGATAGTACTGTTGAACCCCTTGATGCATCAACTGTAACTCCCACCAAAGCCTCTCTCAAAGTAATAAACTCAGAGGTTATAGATAAAATTAGCAAATATTAGGCCTATGGAAGGGTAGAAAAAAATTAGGTGGACAAGATAACCATTACCAGTCTGCTTTATATTGAAGAGGCTATTAAATTGTATGAAAATAAACTCACAAAGAATAAGGAAATCAATGTTGATATTTAGACTGCCAAGAAAGAAGAATCTATGATTATGGTTATTGTCAGAGATTTGCAAGAAATGGTCAAGGTTGATATGAGCATTTGGGTTTCTAAGAAATCCATCCAAAAACATGAGGAGAATAAAACCATCAAATGGTTAAAAGGAATTGAATGAAAAATCTCAGTGATCAAGCAATCTCTAGCTAAGTATAAGAAGTTTACTAAAACCTATGATTCGATTTTAATGGATATTCGAGCAAACCACCCCTTTATAGAAGCTGACATCTTGAATGAAGATTAAATCAACTTAGATGAGTTTGAAGTTGTGAATAAAAATCTTAAAGATTTTACTTCAAAAGAATTGTTTAGCAAGGATATCATAGACATGAATACTATGGAGAAATTGAGCGATTTTTCCACTTCCCTAATTTCTTTTAGAAAAGAATGTTGTGATTTCCATAGAAAAATTGAAGACATTGGAGAAATATCAAGTCCATGCAAAAATTGTGTCTCAGCACCATGAAAATAGCCAATGGAAATTCTATAACACCAACAATAACAAATTTCATGAATTATCAAAAATGGCTTCTTCCCAAGAAAATTCTCCAACTGATGAAGCAATCAGTGAACGAGATTCTCAAAAAGATAAAAGAAGTGGAAAGTTAATATGTTTCTTTTTTAAATCTCTATTTGAAAAAGTGACTTTTAAAAGTCTTATTGTAATTATAAAGTAAACTTTATTCTTATAATAAAAGAAAAAGAAAAAGAAAAAATTTCATTTTAATTATTTTCCTTTTTCAAGAAATAGTTACAAATCAAGAAACTGTTTCATTTGTAAAGCTATTTAAGGTAGAGGGGAGAATCGAAAATGATCTATTTTTGGCCAACCTTTCATTCTATAAGATTAAAACTTTCTATAAGGGTTATCCCTTTTCTATTTTCCATTGCTAGAAGGTATTTTCCATAGACATTTGTAAAAAATTCAAAGAAGAGACTTTGGGCTCTCAAGTTTTGGATATCAAAAATAGAATGAACTTTAAGTCATTAAAGTCTTCTTATGTTTAGTTTACAACAACATTTTACAAATTTCCTTCATAAATTATGTATGGAATACAAATAGTTTTTCAAAGATCTTGAATTAAATCTTTCATTTTGATATCTTTATTTTTATGCTTAAGTAATATTTGGTGAACACCTTTTAGATCCTCATCACTAATTTCATTCTTAATCATAGATCTAATAGTGATGTGTTGTGCTCACCACTTGTAATTTTCCCCATTCTATAGAATAGTTTATACGTCTTTCTTGCTTTCTAGTTAAAAGAATACCTAAAAATCCTTAAAATTATATCATAGAAGGGAGATTACCCTTTAAAATGCAAAGGAATATTGTTCAATTCATAATAATCTCTCCAACTATGGTAGACTTTGTCACTACTCATTAGCTGAGTTAGGCAAAGAATTATAGTGACAAATTGCACTACACTACATTAGGATAACCTTGTTGTTACTTTAAAATGCTAAATCTCTTAGAGGGTTTCTATCCTTAGGAGAGCCAGTTTTATAATCTTGAGGGTTTTATTTCAAGTACCCAAGACACTATAAGAACATCCACTTTCAATGAGAAAAATAAAGTTTTTGGTTTGTAATATTCAACAATGACTTTCTCTCTTCACTATCACTACCTATTTTATTTAACTCAAACAATCCTCAATCAATGGAAATCAATTCCTCAATTGATGGTTTCTAATTAACTAACAACTCGCCACATTTTGTCGGTAGGAAACTAACCCATCACTAGCTCCTTTGCTAAGAAAAAATACAGTTACATATAATTATAAGATCACCACTAATAAAGTGTCCTTTTCCTAATTAGAAACTACCTAAATGAAAAACCAAGCTATGCCAATAGGAGGACTTCATCACCAAGCTCTAAGTAAAGGACTTTTTATCTACCAATAAGGACTCTACCAAGAATAATCTCTAGGTACTCACAAAGTTAGTCCTACGGATCTAGTAAAATGAGAACATTACATAGAATTCAGCTATATCTATATATATCATTGGAGTTATCTAGGTGATCCGACAATAGTATGTCCCACTTTTTATCCTATGTGGGTCTTTGAAATTAACATTTTTTACCATTTTTTTTACTTTCTTTCGCGTATAGAAAGCAAATTGTTAAGAATTTGAAGATGGTGTGAGCTAGTTATTTTTTAGATTTCTTTTGTAGATTCTAAATATATGTTTTTAAAATTTTACAAAATCATTTGTCACATTTTTAAAACATTTTTTAGTAACTTATTTTTTATACTTTACATTTTTTAATGAGTGATATTATTCTATAATGCATATTTTTTTAGTAGAAATAAGATAAATTCATAATTTATCAAACATAGATCACTAACACACATATCTAGTGCATACATATTTTTTTCATAATTTTTATTGCATGTTTTTTTATTAATTTTAATTCAGATTAATTATAATTTAGAGTAATATTATTCTATAATGCATAAATTTTTTGTATATATCCAAAAATATTTTTTTGTTTAGACAAGGACATTGATATAGAGTGTGCACATATTTTAGGGAAAAATTTTCTACATTAAAAAAATCACTTGTATCAAATAGAGACCTTTTCTATTTGGTAGAAAACTCCTATTCATTATAAAATAAAAATGAATATAATATTAAACATATTAAAAAATATATAATTTTTCCCATAAGGGCGTGGTTTGGTGGTCGAGTCACTTGGTTGTGGTGATGGCCACCAAGGTTCAAACCCATGCAGGGCCAACGAGCCTGCAGGTCATGCATGCCTCCGCTGGGCTGCCATGCTCACATGCTAAGTGTGTCTTCGTTGTGCTAGCATGCTCGTAGGCTATGTATCTACGATGGGGCAACAAGTGCGCGGGTTTGACCAAAGGGTGATAATGCCCATTGGGGATAGAGACCCCCTAATTGTGGTCTCAGATGATAAAGCCGATGGGAAGAGATCCCCCATAAGGGTCTCTCTGGGCTCGGACTAGGCTAAAAACCTGGGTAACCCCCAACAAAAAAAAATTATACTTTTTAAAAATCTTACTTTGAGGGATACTATCCTACAAAATATCATTCCATGGTTACTTTGTTTGATGTTCCAACCTTTTCTTTAAAATATAAATTTCTTCCCAAAACTAGGTGAGTAGAAGGAGGAGGGCATCATAAAGACCTTCAAATGAACGTAAGTACATTCATTCAAAGGTACATTGATTTGAAGGTCCCTTCCACAAGATATTTTAAACATGAAACATTTAGAAAAAAATAAAAATGGATTTCATTCAAGCTTGCCCACCTTCATTTGAACCCAGTTCATTCAAAGGTGTATGTTCATTCAAAGTTATTTTGTAATTTTTGACACCTTGGGATCATTTTTTTGTCCCATACCACAATTTGAACACACTATTGTGGGATCACTTGACAATAGAAAGTATTTTTCCTTAGTCAAACCACTTAAACAATAAACACACAAATTTTAGCAATTCCAAAAGAAATGCATATATTTTAATAAATAAACACAAGAAATTTCTTTGCATTAGCGAGAAAGAGATACATAAAAATCTATAGAGAATCCATTATCCAAAAAAGAATATGGTCTAATAAATAAATACAATAAATCTCTTTATATAATCTTGAGTAAGTGATACATGAAAATCAAAATATAGATCCCATAGCCTTAAAAAAAGTTGATAAAATTGTTTATTAAAAATAACTTCAAAACACTCCAAGACATAAATGTATAATTTGTCAACAAGTACAATTTAAGAAATACATAATTTTTTTAAAAAATAAAAAAAACATACTAAAAGATAGCCATAAAAAAAAAAACCAACCATTTGCACATGTTGTACATACCATGACATTATCCTCTAGTAGACTAAAATAAAATCTTGAACCTAGTTCTTTAGGGCCAAAACAATAATATATGAAAACTCTCAAACCAAGGACCTCATCAAACCTTCCTTTAAAGGTTAAGATGATTGAGAAATATTTTTTATTTGTTATCAATTTAAGTATATAAAATATTATGCTTTTGAGATGGAAAAACTTACAAATAGAAAACCAGATCTCTTGATATATAATAGTAGAGTAAAATTTAAAAATATATCAATCTTTACATGATTTCCATTTAGTAAAACCTTTGAATTATTTTATGCAAAATTTTTCATTTAAATGTAGCTTTTTAAGTCCCTATACACATGTCCATACATAATCACTTAATCTAGAAACCTTCATAGACATTTAGAAAGTATTTTGTACTACATTATATTTTATACTATATTATCCAAATCTTCTCTAAATGAAATGTAATAATTTAATCAACAAATTCACTTATATGATTTTAGTTTTCAAATAATCAACATTTCATTAGCAAAATTGATTAATATCATCCACAATAGTACCAAGTAAATTACAAACTTCTTGTTGAATACAAGATTTATTTGTAAACCTCCAATAGTAAATATCTTAGTTTAAACCATTTGGACATTTGTAACCTTATGCATCATGTCATACGATTTACTTGTAATATTGTCTAAATCATTAAATTTTAACTTCATAGACTCTAAAGATGTAATAGAACTTTAAAAATAATCTAGCCACTAGTGAGTTCCCCTTAAGCAAGAAAATCATTATTTTCCTTTCATATAGGCATCATAGAACCCACATCATCATTTACTTTGTCAGAACCATTTTAGATAGTGAGGAGAAGATCTATTTTAGTTTCCTTAATGTAACACAAAATGCAAAGGTGGTTAGTTTGCATTCATAGCTTCAAAGTGTTCCAAGAAAATAATCACAAAATATAGGTGCAACACAATTTATGCCAATATTAATATCAAACCCTTACCAAAACTAGTATAACACTATACAGAGCATATAAATGCATTTTATTTACAATATAGAAAGATATAAATCAAAACTTTGCAAGAATATCCTACATGCTTGACCTAACATTGTCCTAGCACAAGATATTTGCAAACTTATAATGTAGGATGAATCAAAAACAAAAACACTTTTGAGTGACCCAAACTTGTCCTAAAAAAAACTATTTTTAACTCAACAAGTAATATCTTGAGTAAAAAAATTACAAGTCTAACATATATTATTTCTAACAACAAAAGTACACGAACCGTTGTGCTAGATTTTTCCTAGAAACAAAAATATTTGTTTCTTAGCTAATATTATCTCTAGAACAAAATAACTATGACTAAACTAATTTTTTTTACTAGAACACAAATACTTATACTTGCAATGATATTTCTCTCAAAACAAAAATATTAAGGATTCTCACTTGAAATCTCTGTAGGAGAAAATTACTTATGAGCCCATGCTAATACTAGACCTAAATGGAAAAGTATCTAACAAATTCCTAAACTAACTTCAATATAAAATATTTATGAGTCTAAGCCAAAATTATAGCCAAAATAAATCCCAAATATATTTAATCTTACCCCTACCAATAGTACTTAAGTAAAACTTCATTGAGAATCAATCAAACCAGTAGAAAAGATAGAATACTTATCCCAAGAGAAACAAATTAATGTTTCACACCTAAATTTCCCCCTAAACAAAAGCATTTGAGATCTAAGCTAGAATGATTCCTATGGAAAAATGATTTATGACTTTGAGATGACATTGACATTAAGAAGGAACTATTAATGTGTTGAACACACCAAGATACTGAGAGGGGGGGTGAATCCGTATCTAAATAATTTTTAATTTTAGCAACTTCAACTTATCCAAAGTAGATTAAAACTTAATCATCACAACATGAACATGAAAGATTAACACAATGAACATCAACACATGACACCATATATACATGGAAAACCCTAGAAGGGAAAAACTACGATGAACATTAACTCACAATATACGAAGCTCAAATAACAACTTTATTTTAGGGATACAACCCAAAGAAGCTTCTACTCCATGAAGAACTTTGATTTAGGGTCACTCCCAAGGAAGCTTCTACTCCCTAAAGACTTTGTTTTAGGGTCACTCCCAAGGAAGCTACTACTACCTGAATTGAGAACACACTTACAAAAGATTACAATATGATAGTCTTTCTACTATCTGAGAACTGACATTGAAACTCACTTTTGATGATTGCACTTCTATCTCTTCACTCTTTCTTCTAATGATCTGATCAGTTAGGCACCCTCTACACTTGATCACTATCACATATAAGTCTTCAAGATGAATTAGGACAACATCAATAACTTCTTCTCTTTCTCCTTCAATCACATATCAACAATGCATTCATTTTGCCTTTTATCTGCTTGCGAGCTTTTTAATCAACTTGCAATCACACCTCTCATCACTAAATTTGATTCACTATTTATACATGATATTACATTGATTACATTGCTTGTTGGCAAGATACATCATGAAAAATACATTTACAAGTCAGCCATACAACACACAATATGAAACGTGTAGATGATAGGCCCTAATTGAAACCACGCATTATAGCAGAAAAAGATCCACGCCTTGTGGACCCCAACACTTGATTAACTAGGTCTAAAACATCCTTCATAGCTTCAAACACCAACCTAGAATAACATCTGCACACTCCACTCATTTGGAAATAGCACACCTTTAAGGAAAACACATGAAGACTTGAAGTATAATGGCCACATCAACTTGAAAACCTTGTGTGGTATAGGAAACAAGAAGGATCTTCATGAAACTTTTCTATATGAGTCCACATGACCCAAACACTCCTTTGCAACTGCACATCAGATAATTGTGTTGTACAACTTCAATCATTAAATCTGAGAACAATCTATCATTTGAAAAACACTACAACATGTCATTTGAAAAACTGAGCTGCGGACCACCAAGAACCTTGAAACTTCAAGGAGGCATGTAATACACATCCATAAACATGTCCTCAAAACCATAAGGGAAATCATCCATTTCCAGAGGAATGTAAATCATTCCAACAAGCCTTCAACACTAGCATACTCTACTAGAACACATGTCAGTACTCTATTATGCATAATTTCATAGCGGAAGGACAAATGATCTAAAAACTTGGAATTATCACCTTCATAGCATCTTGAACAAAATTCCAGAACTATGTGGCTATATATGCAAATGTGGAGGAATGCGGAGCATTCCACTATCCTACACATAACATCTTCACAAAGACAACACTATCTTCAATCAGTCAACAACAAAACATTCTTTCGGTAATGCAATCAGCATGGAACTTGGAACATACATACTTTAGGCCATCAGTAGCATCAACAATGCATCTAATCATCTTCATGCTTCTAATTCCCATATTAATATGAACTATATCTTCTCCCTTCTGTTGTTGGATGGAACATGACATCCAACCATGAACACCATCACACCACCATGATAGTGTTGACATCAATGACAACCTAGTGATAGTGTTGACATCAATGACAACCCTAGGAACCATATGTGTAACAATCTCCCACTTTCGCATTGATGGAAACACATCTCTGCTTCTCTCCCCCTTTGATATCAAGGACAAAGGGAAACTACTACCTCAATCAGAGACCACATGACTTCTTCCTGCAGCAAACAAACTCCCCCTAACATCAACAACCACTACCTGCTCCTCCTGAGAGGTAGCCACCATCAATTCAAGAACAAGATATAACATGAACTCCCCCTTGATAGATGAACCATTATGTATCTAGAAAGGAGGGGTAATTACCCCTAACTATTGCCAAAGATCCTCAAAAGTATCCTTTGCCAGTGCCTTTGTGAAAATATATGTTATTTCATCCTTTGTTGGAACATATTCCAACTTCACTTCCTTATCTGCAACCTTATCTCTCAAAAAGTGATACCTGATTGCTATATGATTGATTCTAGAGTGAATCACTAGATTCTTGAAAATATTGATAGCACTTGTATTGTCACACAAGATAGGAATAGGCTCATGAATCATACAATATCTTTTATTATCACACAAGATAGGAATAGGCTCATGAATCATTCTAGGTTGATCTTGTGCTCAAACAGGAACGTGGATCCAAAAATACATACAATAGTATTCATATAGTTCAGCACTAAACATTCAAACACTTAGATTGATTGTTCATTTACAATATATCTTCTCCGCAAATAGATCTAACGTGAATGTCAGCTTGTCCCTTAAGAACACACTTGACTAATTCAACTATCACATCATAACTTTCATTGTGGACCACAGGAGACTCTATGATTCATAAATAAAATTCATCATTGTCCTCTTGACATACCTTCAAATCCATAGGACATAATAGTCCTTTATAGAAAAATGTAGATCTTGGAACTGTTGCTCTGTGACAATGAAATATTGTCAAACTGGAAGTTGGTACTGGAGAACATGTAGAATATGATCTGTTGAACTTCAGGAGATATAACTTTGGATTTAGGTAGTCATGGTATGTATATTTTCTGCCTCAAAACTGCAAGACAAAATATGCCACAGTAGAGGAATGCGGACCCTTTTTCTCTGGTATAGTGTGCACTATTCCTGACTTAACTCTATTCACTCGGACTTAGCTATTTCACCATATGACTTTTGGAGTAAGTCAGGACTTGAACACTGGAACAAGTGATCACTAGGTAGCTATGACTAACATACCTGAACTACAAGTAATGATCTTCAACTGCGGAGGCATACTGACCCAATCTATGATACTTACTTTGCATACTGCCCATACTTAGTCATTTATTCTTCCGGAGTAAAGTCTCTTTGCCATGCCAGTGGAATCACTTTTCTTTGTTGTCATTAATGACAACATTCAACATTCAACAAAGCAGTGTCTCTTGGCAACAATCTCCCCCTTTGACATTGATGGCAACACTTAGTGAAAAATGCTCATCTGCTCCCCTTTACTATATACACTCTAGTTTTCTTTTCCCCCTTAGGCGTTTGCCCATTTTTCACTGATTTCTTCTCCCCCTTTGACATCAATGGAAAAGGTGTGTGTACATGAGTCAAAATTGTGTCAAAACTATAGAACTATCATACTCTACTGCATATGTACACAAATACTAAAAAGTGGAGAGAGTGTCAGAGTATATGGCTTTCAACTATACTCTTTCTCCATCCCACTTAATTTTAGCATTGTCCAAGATGTGACTGATCCCCTTCACATGAAATACCAATTCCTCAGCCTTATCAATAGTTGTAGGCACATCTGTTATGCCCTTCACCTTTTCTGCTTCTACTAGAAAACTAGTCATAGAATCAATTTTAGTGCTTATCAACCTTTTCAACTAACACATTCTGTTTTTCATTTCTTCCTATCTACTGAGAAAATTACTTATTTTGTTTTGAGTATTTACAACTTGTATTTCCATGTTGCTGATAGAGTCAACTACAGAATCAAAGGTCTTGGCAATATTTGTCAGTTGAAGCTCCAAGCTTTTGACCTTCTCTTCTATTTCCTTAGTGTTCTCAGGCCATGACAAACAAAATTTGTATATATCACAGGCTTCCTTGATTGCATTCTCCATATTCTTGATACTATTTTCTAACAGAATCTTGTCACTGTCTAACTTGGTTTTTAACTCTACTAATCTTTTGTCTTCAAATTCCTTTCTAACCTTAATGTCTATAGACTTTTCAAAGGATTCAAAATGAGTACTTATAGAATTTATTAGACCTTTGAGCTGATCAGTTGATGACACTGATGTATCTTTTGGGAATGAGGGTATCATCTTCTCCAGAATACCAGATGTTTCATCAATGAGTTCATTGTCTTGTATATGTGTTTTTAGTATTTCTTCCTAATCCTTAGCTTGCATAATTGATGCCAAGTTGAATTTTTGCATTGGAGACATAGAATCTAGATTTATTGGTCCTTGTAGAAACTCAGGTAAATCTAAGATTTGTGTTCTTTGTTGCTTTTCCAAAAATTTTCTAGCATAGTCAATTGGAACTAGTTTTGCAAAAGTGTCTCTTTCCATTTGTTCTTCACTAAGTGTAACCCTCTTTCCTTTCTTCTCTTCTACTGCCTTATCTTTCTCTACTTCAATTGTGGCTCCTGCAATGGATGAGGTCCTTGTTCTTTTTCTAGGGTTAGATGCTGGTTTTTCCATTTCAAATCTCTCATCCCTCCTTTCTAGAGTATATGATGTCGATTCTACTGGAGCACTTGTGAACTTTGATCCTCCTATTTTGGTTTTTGCCTCACTTATTTGTTCATCTGATGTTTTCTCTTATTGCTCATGTTCCCTAGACATTCTGGAGGATAATTTTGAGAATGTCCTAAATCTGTCTTCTTTAAGATCTTTCACTTTTCTCAGCAGTACATCAACTAATTCAGTCAAAACATCTTCTGTAACTTCATACCCTAAAGTAGGGACCCATATAGTTCTTGGTTCCATAGTTTCCGTGAAGCAATTGTCTTTGTCTACCATGAATATAATGTCATTTTCATACTTTGTCACTACATTTAGAGGTATCCAGACTCTACATGCCATTTTCTTTCGAAAGTTCTTGAAGTATCCCCATAAGATTACATTCTACTTGTCTGCATTTCTTAAACTCTACAATTGATTTCTTATTTGAGTGACAACTGGTATGTGATCAAGCCAAACAATGTCTCCCAAGTTGGGTAGTTCTTTCAAGAAGTAGAATAGTAGACAAGTGATCAATGTTCCATATTTGAAAGGATGACTAATCTCTTTTATTTTTTTCAAGTTCTCCATTAGCTCACTCTAGAGCAATTCACATAGGTCATAATTAGTATTGTTTTTTATTATGTCATATGTTGTGCATATAGATAGTGCAGACACATAATTTTCCCTGTTGGAAAAGTATATTTTGTATCCAATAATCATTAATGTAAACTTGACAGATGGATCCTTAATATCTTTCACCGTGAGGGCATTCTTATCAAATTTGGCTACTGTTAGCTGCATTACCACATTGTTCTTTATTTTCTTTAGACCTAGAGTTCTTCTAGTGGAACTCATACAAGTTACAGCCTTGATAGCTTCTTTTGTTATCTTCTATGGTTCATCAAGCCATAGAAACTCATCATGGAGCCTGCTTAGAATATAGCTAACTCAGGTACCATTTGAGATCACGTGAAAACCCAACCATGTGTGGGTAAAAGCACAAACTTGTGTCACACTTTATAAGGACATAAAAAAAATCTCAACTTCGACCACATAAAAGTGGTCTTTCTATTTTGAATTTCAAAATGATGTAAACTAACAAAATGTAGATCTCTTGTTGAAGTTTATTAGTCTAATTTTTAAGATTTTTTTAAAAATTGTTTTAATTTTATTTTTTTATCAATTTAAGAGCAGATTTTGAAATGTTGAAAATTTGAAGAAAAAGTGATGTTCAGTTGACGTCAATAAACAGATAGAAAAAAATGCATTTTCCCCTATTTTTTTTCCCCCAAATAGGTGACTTTATTATCTAAGGCATTGAAAAAAAAAGAATTTTTGGTCTATATTTATCTCATAATAACATTTTAAAGTCAAACTTATCCGATTTTGATAGTTTTTAGTTGACGTCAACTATTGTTTAATTTTTTTTTCATTTTCAAAAAACAAATTATACCCTTTTGAAGAGAATTGTCTCCTCTAGGGCATCATTATTTGCCAATTTTTAAAATGATGTTTTACTATTTTTTTTTAGTTTCAAATTAGCATCTTTTTGAACTTGAACGACCTACTTGCATTATTTTCAAATATTTATATCCTAAAATTACTTAAAATATAAAAATATATATATTTCCACATTCAGCACTCCGAGCTCTACAAAAGGGTATTTTTCTTTTTAAAAAAATTAATTTTGATTACAAAAATACTGAGCAGAAGTTGGAAGTTTGAGAAAGTATGAGAAAATGGTGACTTGGCTATCTAATAAGATGCTACATAGACATATTTGATCGAATGGGATTCCATCTAATAGTATTCGGCTGAATCCCATTTGGTCGAATCTACTCCTTTATTTTTTTTTAAAGAATTTGTGGCTTTTTAATTTATTTTTAATTACTGAATTACAATAAATTAAAAAAAAAAAGATTTCAAAGGGAAGAGTCATATTGAAAAACACAATGATGTGAAAGTGTTTGTTTAATGCCTTTTTTTTGGCTTTTTTAGCTTTTTTAAAAAAAAATTTAGCTTTTTTAAATTAATAAATTATAGAAATTTGGAGAAAAAAGAACCACTGATTTCAACAAGGGCAAAGTCATATTCAAAAACACAATGATTTGAAAGTGTTTTTTTAATGCCTTTTTTGGCTTTTTTAACCTTTTTGGGTTTTTTTAAATTATTAAATTATAGAAATTTGGAGAAAAAAGAACCACTGATTTCAACAGGGGTAGAGTTGTATTCTTAGGTACCATACTCTAAAACATGTAATTGATTAAAATCATTGATTTATTAAATGTAGACCTAGATCTTCAAAAAATAGAGGTTAAAGTCTTTGTACATGTGTTATTTTTGCATGTAGGTGAATTCAAATTTGATCAATTTGTGATGGGCAATAAAAAGACAAGAAAAAGGTTGTATGATCAAAGAAGAGATACTACAAATGTCAATGAAGGAACATGGTGCAGGAGCACCTAGAAAATCCTGTTTTCTTTTGTAATAAAGTCTATTTGACGAATGCATTTTCATTTTAGTTTGTCTCTAGGTCCTTTAGGACTTAGAACCCATTTTGTAAGTCCAAGTGACTTAAAACACACTTTTGTCATATTGTAATCATGTAATGCCAAAATAGGGTAGTAGGACAGTTTGAGGTAGTTGGATCGGTTGGTCTTCCAACTGTTTGCATTGGTTGGTTTTCCAATTGCTGGCAGGTTGAGTTGATAAAAACCAAAGGAAGGAACTACCAAAAAGGAGGAGGAGAAGAAGAAGTGTGAATGTAATTGTGCATTGTTTTGAGGAGAGATAAAACCATTATGTTTTGTCAATTTGGTTTTCCATTCCCATATAACTATAATTTGCATAACTGTAGATTTCTATTCTTTCTGCATGCTTTCCATTGTTGCAGTATGTTGATGTGAAGCATTCCACTAATATGATTTCTATCAAAATTAGTGGAATGGCTTCATTGTACAAGTATTTGTTTTTGTTTCTTGTTTTGTTTATGTGTTCGACAGTGTAGAGGATCCAGACAGAGTGTTTTCCACAGTAGGTTGACCTAGCATCTCCATGTGCTAGGGTTCAGTTGAAGAGGGAGAAAGTAAACTATGCATCGACGTATCGCTGGGACTCAAATCAAGTTCACCGAAGTTTGAAGTCATGTCGAAGAGTGGTTGGTCCATCGGCATATCAGCAAAGTAAATTCTAACATGGCCGATAGTAATTGTCTTGCCGACAGGCAAGAAGCATAGAGTCACCCATCGGGAAGAGTTGTGATGTCGGAGTGACAAGTTCAAAGATGGCCGATGGTGATTTTCTTGCCAATAGGCAAAGAGTGTTGAACCTCACATCAAAGTGACTAAGACTTCGGAGACATAAGTTGTAAAGTGTTGCTGAAAACAAAAGGTTCAAAAGGTTCAAAGGTTCAAAGATCTGTTCGCTAAGCCTAGAAACGGTAACAAAAGGTTCAAGAGTTTAAAGGGTCAAGAGTTCAAAAGTTCAATTTATGATCAATTGTGTGCTTCCCACTGTGCGCTCCTCATCATATTGGTATCAGAGCGAGTTTTGAAGATCACTCGGGTGGTGTGGTCTTAGTGTATGTCAAACAAGGAAAGTGAAGTAGAGGCTGACACGATGCCTCCTAAAAGCATGTCACAAGATGCAGTGAAGAAATTGATCGAAGAGATGTTTGAGTCCAAGCTTGAGGAGTTGAAAAGAACCAAGGGTAAGGATAGGGAAGATGAAAGTGACAGCGATGAAGATACAGAAATTGATGGAACCAATAAGAGGATAGAGGAGATACCAGCAGACCAGAGGGCATTTGTAGATGCTTTGAAGTTAGTCAATAGGGACACCATGGATGGGTTACCTATGTATGGTGGAAGTATGGAAGTTGAAGAGGTGATTGATTGGATTGAGGCATTGAACAATCATTTCAAATACAAAGAAGTCCCTGATGATAAGAGGGTTAAATTGGCAAAGGCAAGATTCAAGGGGTCCGCTCTTGCATGGTGGAATTATGAGAAAAGAGAGAGAGTCAAGGAGGGGAAGAATATGATAACCTCCTAGGAAAGGATGAAGACCAAAATCAAGGCACAATTCTTACCTCTGGATTACAACGTGTAGATGTATAAGAAATTGCAGAACCTCAGATAGAGAGACCTTGATGTGAATGCATACACACAAGAGTTTCCTAAACTCAGTCTCAGATCAAAGAGACAAGAAGAAGAGTTAGAGAAAGTGGCAAGGTATCTGAATAGCCTAAGGATGAACATCCAAGATGAGATTAGCATCTTAGCACTAGAAATAGTGAACAAGTGTTTCCAAATGGCCTTAAGGGTTGAAGAGAAGATAAAGAGAAAGAGTGAGTAGAATAATAGAGGTAGAGGAGGAAGGAGTTTTAGAGGCAGAGGCAGTTTTGGAGGAAGAAATCCTAACCAGAGGCCTAGTGGTGAGTCTAGCCAAGAAGAGAAAGTTGGAGACTCAAGTAGCAGAGGAGGCTACCAAGGAAGAAGGCCTAATGGAAGAGGTGGGACAAATGGATCAGGTAGAGGATCCAAGTTCTCCAATATGAGATGTTATAACTACAATCAGATAGGGCACCTGGCATACAAGTGTCCATAAAAGGCATCAACTTCTCATGGTGGTGAGAAGAGAACCACTTTGATTCAAGAGGATGCAAGGAGTGTGACATCTCCTGAAGTGAATCTGGCATCAGAAATGGGAGAAAATCTGATGATCAAGAGGACGCTACTCAAGGAACCAGTGTAGACTGAACCATCACAAAGAAGAGCTTTGTTTAGAATCAAATGCAAGATCCAAGGTAAGGTTTGTAAAGTTATTATTGACTCTGGTTCTACTGATAATATCATATATTTGGAAGCAATGAATAAGTTGAAGTTAGAAAGGATACCCCATAGCAGTCCATATAAAGTCAGTTGGTTGAATAAGGGACAGCACATACTCATCAATGAACAAGCATGGGTAGAATTTAGTATTGGGGGGTATAGAGATAAAATCTTATGTGACATCCTTCCAATGGATGCTTGCCATCTTTTGTTAGGTAGACCATGGTAGTTTGATAGAAAGGCTCATCATGATGGAGAAAAGAATGCTTACTCATTCCAAAAGGATGGTGTAACTTATAGGATACAGTGATTGGTAGAAGGGGATCCACAGCCTATAGGATCTAGTGTAATGCTGGTAGGAGAAAAATAATTCATGGATACACTAAAGGAAGGTGGTGGAGTAGGTTTTTCTTTGATTCTGAAGTCTAAGGGGGAAAAGAAGGAAAATGTGAGAGAAGTAGGGCCTAGGGAGGTCAGAGATTTGCTTGAGAGTTACAAAGGAGTGATTGCAAAAGATATACTTGATTCCCTACCACCTGTCAGAGACATTAGCCATTAGATAGACCTCATACCCAGAGTAGTACTCCCTAATAAGGTAGCATATAAAATGACCCCTCAGTAGAATGAAGAGATAGCAAATCAGATTGAAGAACTCCTAAACAAAGGGATGATAAGGAAGAGCCTTAGCCCATGTGTGGTACCTACTGTTTTACCCCCAAAGAAGGATGGGAAATGGAGGCTTTGTACCGATTCTAGGGTCATAAATAGGATAACCATCAGGTATAGGTTTCCTATTCCTAGAATAGAAGATCTAATGGATTATTTGGGAGGGGCTACTTATTTCACCAAGATAGACTTAAAGAGTGGGTATCACCAGATAAGGATAAGAGAGGGGGATGAGTGGAAGAGAGCATTCAAAACCAATGAAGGGTTGTATGAGTGGCTTGTGATGCCTTTTGGTCTTTCAAATGCCCCAAGCACCTTTATGAGGCTGATGAATGAGGTGTTGCAGGAATTCATAGGGAAATTTGTGGTAGTCTACCTTGATGATATCTTCACATTTAGTAAGAGCAGGGAAGAACACTTGAAACATTTGGAGATAGTCTTGAAGAGGCTGCAAGATTAGTAGCTAATGATAAACTTGGAAAAGTGTGAGTTCGTGAAACAAGAATTGGTTTACCTAGGCTTTGTCATCTCGAAGGGTGATTTGAAAATGGATCCTTCCAAGGTAGAGGCTATTTTGAATTGGCCTACACCTAGGACAGCAGGAGAGGTCAGAAGTTTTCATGGCTTGGCCACATTTTATAGAAAATTCATTAGGAACTACAGTGATATTTGTGCACCTATGTTAGAGACCATCAATGGTGGAGGTAAGGTGAAGTTTGTGTGGACAAAAGAGGCAGACTAGAGTTTTGAAAGTCTGAAGCAGAAAGTTGCCAAGTATCCTGTCTTAGTACTTCCTAATTTCAATAAGGTTTTTACCATTGAATGTGATGCAAGTGGGCTAGCCATAGGGGCAGTGTTGAGTCAAGAAGGCAGACCAGTGGACTTTTTCAGAGAAAAAATGAATGAAGCTAAGAGGAAGTACTCCTCTTATGATTTAGAGTTATATGCCATGGTACAAGCTCTAAAAAAATGGAGGCACTACTTGCTTCCTAAAGAATTTATTGTATACACTGACAATCATGCTCTCAGTTTTTTGAATGGATAGGAAAAGCTCAGTCATAGACACATGAAGTGGGTGGAAAGTCTTCAAGCATACACTTTCATCATCAAACATAAGAAAGAGATAGCCTATAAGGTTGTTGATGCCTTAAGCAGAAGGGTGTTGACAGTGCAAGAAGTGTAGCTACAAAGCATGGGTGTTGAGGCACTCAAGGGATTGTATGAAGAGGACCAAGATTTCAAGGAGATTTACAAGGTATGCAGTGAGTTTGCTAATGCTTTCCACAGTGAATTTTTAGATTATACATTGCAGGATGGACTTTTGTTTAAAGGGAGTCAACTATGTATCCCTAAGTGTTCAATGAGGGATAATATAGTGAAGGAGAAACATAGTGGTGGTTTAGGAGGACATTTTGGGCTCAATAAGACCTTAGATCTAGTAAGAAGATTTTACTTTTGGCCAAGGATGCAATCTAATATCAGAAGGTTTGTTGAGAGTTATATGGTATGCCAAAGAGCAAAGGGGGTCTCAACTAATGCAAGACTGTACCAACCTTTGCCCATACTAGACAGACCTTGGGAAAGTTTGGGTATGGATTTTGTGATGGGATTGCCCAAGACAAGGGCAGGTTCTAACAGTGTGTTTGTTGTGGTATATAGATTCAGCAAAATGGTGCATTTTATTCCTTGTAAAACCACCAATGATGCTAGTTACATTGCAGGCTTGTTCTTTAAAGATAATATCAAGATTCATGGATTGCCTTTGAGTATTGTATCTGACAGAGACAGCAAATTTATGGGACATTTTTGGAGAACCTTGTGGAAAAGATTAGGTACAAATTTGTCTTTTAGTTCAGCCTATCATCCTCAAACTGATGGCCAAAATGAGGTTGTGAATAGGTCATTAGGCAATCTGCTGAGATGTTTGACAAGAGAACATGGAGGTAGTTGGGATGTGGTACTCCCACAAGCAGAGTATGTCTATAATGATTCTACAAATAGAAGTATAGGTTTAAGTCCTTTTGAAGTTTTCTATGGTAGTCATCCTAGATGAATTTTTGAATTGAGAGATGTTCAAGGGTTGGACAAAAAGAGTGGACATGCTGATACATTTGCAAAGGCTATGAAAGAGATCCATCAACAAGTTAGAGATACTCTACACAAGAATAGTCAGAAGATCAAGGCTAGAGTCGATTAAAAGAGAAGGGATGTGCAGTACCAAATAGGAGATATGGTCATGGTTCATCTCAACAAGAACATACCACCCAAGGGAAGTCACAACAAGTTGATGATGAGAAAAATTGGACCTTGTAAGATTTTAGAGAAATATGGTCCTAATGCTTACAAAATTGAACTCCCTGATGATATTGATATTTCACCTATATTAAATGTTGCTGATCTAACATTGTATAGGAGTCCTGATATAGGAGAAGGTACAATAGATTCTATCGAAGACACTATAGATTGGGTGCAACATTTACCGCCTAAGGAACCACCTAAGATGGAGTGCATCTTGGATAGCAGGACAACCAAAAAGACAAGAAATCAGACCTACTTTGAGCACTTAGTCAACTGGCAAGGACTTCCAGACTCAAAAGCCACATGGATGCTAGAAGAAGACATCAAAAAGTAGGGTGGTGATTTGTAGCAGCTAGTCTCTAAGAGGACTTGAGACAACTTTCACACGGGGAGTATGGTGCAGAAGCACCTAGAAATTTTTTTTTTTTTTTTGTAATAAGGTCTATTTGACCAGTGCATTTTCATTTCAGTTTGTCTCTAGGTCCTTCAGGACCTAGAACCCATTTTGTAAGTCCAAGTGACTTAAAACACACTTTTGTCATATTGTAATCATGTAGTACCAAAACAGGGCAGTAGGACAGTTTGAGGCAGTTGGATTGGTTGGTCTTCCAACTGTTTGCATTGGTTGGTTTTCCAACTGCTAGCAGGTTGAGTTGATAAAAACCAAAGGAAGGAACTACCAAAAAGGAGGAGGAGAAGAAGAAGTGTGAATGTAATTGTGCATTGTTCTGAGGAGAGATAAAACTGTTATGTTTTGTCAATTTAGTTTTTCATTCCCTGTAACTATAATTTGCATAACTGTAGATTTCTATTCTTTTTGCGTGCTTTCCATTGTCATAGTATGTTGATGTGAAGCATTCCATTGATACGATTTTTGTCGAAAGTAGTGGATTGGCTTCGTTATACAAGTATTTTTTTGTTTCTTGTTTTTTTTGTGTTCGATGGTGTAGGGGATCCAGACAAAGTGTTTTTCACAGTAGGTTGACCTAGCATCTCTATGTGCTAGGGTTCAGTTGAAGAGGGAGAAAGTAAGTTGTGCATCGGCGTATCGCTGGGACTCAAATCAAGTTCACCGAAGGTTGAAGTCATGCCAAAGAGTGGTTGGTCCATTGGCGTATCAGTGAAGTAAATTCTAACATTACCGATAGTAATTGTCTTACCGATAGGCAAGAAGCGTAGAGCCACCCATCGGGAAGAGTTGCGATGTTGGAGTGACAAGTTTGAAGATGGATGATGGTGATTTTCTTGCCAATAGGTAAAGAGTGTTGAACCTCACATCGGAGTGACTAAGACTTCAGAGAGATAAGTTGTAAAGTGTTGCCGAAAACAAAAGGTTTAAAAGGTTCAAAGGTTCAAAGATCTGTTCGCCGAGCCTAGAAATGGTAACAAAAGGTTTAAGAGTTCAAAGGTTCAAGAGTTCAAAAGTTCAATATATGATCAATTGTGCGCTTCCTGTTGTACGCTCCTCATCGAAACATCTACTCAAGAACAACCCATGGAAATTGTTGATGACCAAGGAGTACAGGTACAAGAACAAATTGAAGGTGGTGATAGAAATTTTTTCCTTGGTATGGAAAATCTGATGGAGATGGATGAGGATTCTCTTTTTAAAAATATTTCATTTGAAGATATAGTACCGGAAAGCATAGTAAAATTACACTCTAAAAAAATATGGGACAATTTTTTTGAAAATAAGTCTATAATTAGAAGAGCATAGTTATTTGCAAAGTTATTTAGGAAGAAAGAGATGACCCCTAATTTGGATTTGTTAGGGGTTGATAATAAGAAAAAGTCATCAGGTTCATTAAAGCAAACAATAGTTGAAAACTGACAAGAAGCATTGAATTCTATTGAAAGAAAGAGTCGAGCTATTGATTTAAGTGTTGCACGTAGAGCATTAATGACTATAATTTCTAGTAAGAAATTATCACATAGAAGACAAGTTCAAGCAATTTCCCAATTACTCAATGTTTCTAGGAGAACTGTTCAAAGATATATTGCAAGGAGAAATAGATTGGATGGAAATGTTGAGAATAATTGGGTAAATATTTGCAGGGTTCCCTGAAAAGATAAAATCTTAGAAGATGTAAAGGAATAGGTGATTGAATATTGGACCAGCCACTCTCATGTTTCTTCCAATAGAAGGGGCACTATATAGATAAAAGGTGAAGATGGTACAAAAATTTCACACCCAAAACATTTTATAGATACAACACAAAGTGAACTTTTTGAAGCATTCAAGCAAGAATTTTTAGATGTGAAGATTTGTCAAATGATGTTTGAGAGACTATGACCAAGTTTTGTACGTATAAATAAGGTATGTGAGATTTGTTGTTGTTGAAATCATGTTGAATTTCATCTACACCTATAGTCATATAAAAAAGCTATGGTAGTAATTAATCCAAATATAGTCATCCCTAGAAGTACAACACAATTTGTGAAAACTCTTCTATGTGAAAAATTAGAAGATTCAGATGAATTCAAAGTGCAGTGTATAAAAAATATATGTGATGATTGTAGAAATTTGAAGAATCTTGTATAGGTTGACAATATTGATCATTCGATGCAAGTTATGTGGAAGAGATTTGAATATGAGAAGTACTCAACAAAGTCAGGAGTTGAGAGCAAAAAAATTGTTCTCAAAGAGAATCAATTGTGAAGCAATGAATTTATGAAAAAAAATTGCAATATCATATATCCACATATTGAACATTGTCATGGTGCTAGATGGCAAGCTAAGCAATTTCGTGACTCAAAGAATTGCTTTCCGCCAGGTTGTATTCTGTCTATTGTTGATTTATCTGAGAACTATACATTTAATCCTCAAAGTGAGATTCAAAGTCAATATTATCATTCAGAGCAAGTTGCAATATTTGTACAAGTTTGTTATAGGCATGCTAAAGAACATGTGGATGGTGTACAAAGTAGCAAAGATGAATGAATTATCATCAAAGAGATTCACTTTTATATCAGTGATGATACAGGTCATGATAGAAGCTATGTAGCCCATTGTTTTGCAATGTTTTTTGAAGACCTAAGACGACGTCAAATTGATACTTCACAACATTGGATATGGTCTGATGGATGTGCTGGTAAGTGTTGATTTAATTATTTTTTAAAATTATATTGTATTTATTTGTGTAATTAACTTGTAGACTTGAATTGTTCAGTTGCTTAAATATGTTGTACCTATATGTATATAGTTTTTTTTTAAATTTTGGTTTTAAATTTGAAATTGTTTGTAACTTCACAGGACAATTTAAGTCTGCAAAAGATTTTAATTGGTTAAGCCAACAACATATTAAATGGAACATATAATTTATGTGGAATTTCTATAAGAGTGGACATGGAAAAGGAGACCATGATGGAGCTGGAGCATGTGTGAAGCGTACACTTCGACAACATGAATTTGTAGGTAATACAATATGGAATACAAATTTAAATTCTTAAATATATTTTAAATAAATTTAAACCTATTAGGAAAAAAGTGTAGATCTCAATATATTACATGTGTTGAGAAGTGGAAGCTTAAGCCATTATGCAATTTAATAGTTTTGATATATATCCAATGTTACTGATTTTCAATATCTCTCCTATTGGATTTTTAAAAAAATCTAATTATCTTTTTTGAGATTGTCTTTTCCTTTCAACTAGAAAACCTCTTAACCTGACATTTCACCAACATGAACTTGTAGGTAATGCCATAAGGAATGCAAATGAAATTGTTGAATGGTGCAAAAGTTATTTTGCCATCCATGACTCAATATACAACACACGCTATTTTTGGGAAGTTAAAGGTACATAAATATTTTGTTTTAAATTTCAATGTGTTTACATGAATTGAATTTTCAATTTTATACACTTTTAATTGGATGATTGAAATTTAAATAGATATTGATCGATCAACTCTTACTAAGTGTCAAACAATTAGTGGTATTAGAAGTTTGCATCAAATCATGACAATAGGACATAGCAGGCCTCCTGTAATTCAAGTGAGAGAAAAATCATGTTTTTGTGCTAATTGCATTGAAAACAATGCAAATACTCTACAATGTGAGAATATTAGAGATGGGTATGTTTCAGAATGGGAAATAAAATAATTAGTTGCCACGTTAGACCCTTTTGAAGATAATGACATTGTAGATGTTTATGATCCTTTGTATTCAGCTGATTACGAACGTGTATCAGATTTAGTTGTTACAGGTAAATTTTAAATTTTTAAATTAAATTTTAACTTGTACATTTGATTTATAATATATTATATTTAAGTTAAGCATGGTTTACTACATGGTGTGTACAGGAGATATTTTTGTTGTTCTTGCAGATCCTTACAATACAAAAGGTGTAGATTACTATCTACTAAGATGTACGCAACCAAAATACAAATTGTTAGAATCAATGATAGATGGTGATGGACAAGAGTATCAAACTGGATCAGTGGTTGTTGAAGGCACATACTATCAACAAACAAAGATAGATACAAATGGTATTATATTTATTCATTATATGCCAAGTCAAAAGGTTCTACATTATAGTCACTTAGTTATAGCAACACGAATAAATCTTAAAACTTTACCAAAAAGAGGACGTGCCAAACAAAGGTGGACGTTGCCTACTGAAGATCATGAAAATATTTTAGAGATAGTAAAAGATAGAGAGGATCCAGATTATATGTACCAAGAACTTTAGGCTATTTTTGTACATGTATATATTTTCTATGACAATTTATTTTATGTTGAATTCAAATAATTTCATTCAATGTGGTGATACATTACTTTTTTCTTAATCATCAAAATTATGATATTTTGATCATTCGATGAAATTATCTAGGCTATCCTCTATGGCTCGTAAATTCTAGATGTCATGGATGTCATGAAAATGCAATTTAGCATCTTACTAAAATTCTCTTTCTTTTTAATCCAAGTATAATTTCACTTTTACTTCACAACTCTAATCAAGTAGAAATAAATCTTAGTTAATAATATTTAAGTATTAATTTTTGAGTGATAATAAATTAAATTTACTCTTTTTTTATTCATGCATTTTACTTAGAAAACATCTATTAATAAAATATTAGCTTTTCTAATTTATTTATTATTTAATTCATACATAACTCAAGCAATGAAATCATCTAACCTTTAATTTTAGTCTTTAATAGCTTAATGTTAGTGATATATATTGGTATACTTCTAGATATTTCTTTTATCTAAATATCCAATGTAATTGTGTCTATACAAGTGAATGAAATTTTATTGAGTTTGTTATGGATGGCATGGAGTTGGCATTTGCTTGACATTTTCTTTCTTTTGGAGTAGTACATTGCATGATCCAATTGTTATCATGTACTTATTATCATTTTAGATATAATAGACATGTTAAAAATGAAAAATAGGAATTTGTAATATGTTAAATGCACTATAATAGATATTACAAATAAGTACATTACAAAGCTAAGTAAATGCATGTCTACTCTAATTAGTAGCATGGGATTAAGTTCCAATTTATATCTCACTAGAAAACTAGTATACCAAACTAGTCGCAACTTTCAAACAAGAGATAAACTCATCAAATTTTGTTGGTAGAACTCATTTGCCAAGTAAAACTTCCAAATTATGATATCAATTAAGAATTTCATCATATAAAAATATCTCATGTTCTAGAAAGTTAAAAAGTAAAAATAGACCCTAAAATTTCCATTCCCAACCCAACTATGAAAATATACTATAAAAAATCCAAGAAAACAAGAATACTAGACATATAGTCTATAAGGTGGAATAAATATTGTAAGGGAATGCACCAAGTGGCATACCTAGTCAAGTATTTGTGCTAGTTAAGCTTTCCTCATTTAGTTATCCAAGGGATGTAGATTTACTTGAGGTTCATCTATGTCCCTAGGAAATTTTTTTAAAAATCCTATACTTAGGTGTTAAGGCTACCTAATTCCCCTTATAAACTTAGCATTTGAAGATGAAGACATAGAAATGCAAAATAACAAAAAGAAGGTTTCACATGCTTCAAAAGAAAAAGAATCTTGGTGTAGATCTTAGACACAAAATTCTACCAGACCTTCTTACTAGCCTCAAGTAGACTTAGCAACATTGATTTTGATAACTGGTGAAAGGAAAATCTTGATTTTATTTTCCTAATGAAACTAGTTTGACACTTTTAGGTGGTTCCTAGAAGCACCTATTTCATTCAGTCTTGCAAAAAAACATAAAACCAATTCCCAAAATCAATAGTATACATTTTATAAAACCATAGAAACATTAAAGACTCCATTCCAAGTTATAATTTTATCATATTCTCTTTCCTAAGGTCATAGATAGAATATTAAGGTTTTGTATTAATCTCCGCACAATATGAATCCTATGGTCTTGGTTTCAAATTGACACATTCAAATTTAAGTCACAAAAATTGAATTATGTAGATTTGAATTCATTCAATTTCAATTTTACAAGAATTTCAATTTTCCCTATATTGAATTCACTCGATTTTCCAAGGTTTACATTCTCTAAAATCCTCATTCACTTAATCGATTCAAACACAATTTTGATACAAAATCATTCACAAACACATTCATGGATTCATAAATATCTATTTTTTTTTAATTTTAAAATGAAGCACTCGATCTAAATAATTCCATGTTAAGATGCCAAGCTCTTCAACACCTAATTTGATAACCTTGTTTATAGATGCTAAACCCTTGAATCCTTCAACAAGCATTGAAAATATTCTCAATCTCTAATCTAATCCTTTGTGAGTGTTTGAATATCATAAGGAATGTGTGTTCTATTAATTTCTTATCTTTTATACAATATCTCTTTCTAGAAAGCTCCCAAAACCATAATTTCAAGCCCTAGTTAAAGATAATCATAAATCTATTCTCATACTTAAGAATACACAATTAAAATATTATCATGGTTTGACATCCACATTTTAGGGTTTCAAAATAGATGTTTAGTGTTTCAAACAGATTTTTTAGGGTTTCAAAATTCATGTATTAGAGTTTCAAATTGATATTTTAGGGTTTCAAAATTCATGTATTAGGGTTTCAAATTGATGTTTTAGGGTTTCAATTTGACATCTTAGGGTTTTAATTTCACATTTTAGGGTTTCAATTTGACGTTTTATGGTTTCATATTAACGTTTTAGGGTTTAATCTATCCAAATTTTGATTATAAAACATTAACAATATAGTACATTTACCATATTACAAATTCCTATTTGTAATATCTATTATAAAACATTAGCCTCTATTATATTACAAATAAGTAAATGAATGTCTACTCTAATTTGAAAGCATATATCATCCATTTTTCATTTTTTTTAATCATTTTAGATATTACAAATTCCTATTTCTAGTGATATTTGAATCCCTATGATTAAGAATACAATGAATGTCTTACAAGGGTAGCTATGAGCCACAAACATGAACCAAATTTGCAAAATACATGAATTGGAATCACAAAGCACATAACAATTATTGAGAAAGAGATTTGTTAACTACTTTCAGAACAATAATTTTATATTTTCCAATTATTTATTTAAATCTAATGTATTTCTTGGCATGCAAGGATTAAACAAGAATCATTTATGATTTTCTCATGAATCATTTATTATTTATTCAAATCCTAATGTAGTGATGTCTAATTAGAGTAGTGATTCCCTATTTGCTTCCAAATTGCACCAATTAGATCTTGTTGTAGTAGAGACTATTATTGCATACTTTCATTCAAACTATCCTTTGTATTTTTAAATATAATAGAATTCAAGGAGAATGTCTTGATATGAGAAAAAATTAAAAAAAGGTTGTTTAAAGAGGACTTGTATACAACCAATTTAAAATGAAAATCCTCGAGGGAAGTTAAGTACCTATAGAATTGAATGTTACCACATTGCCAAAATGTTCAATGCATATAATGTTCAAACCATAATATAAAATGTCAAACCATAATGTCAAATGTCAAACCATAAAGTCAAATGTCAAACCATAAAGTCAAATGTCAAACCATAATATAAAATGTCAAACTATAATGTGAAACATAATAAGATAGATCAATCTCCCAATCCATGTGTAGATCTCTATCTCGATCTCTCTCTGGATCCTGATCCATGTGTGGATCCATGTCTCAATCTATCCCCGAAACCCGATCCATGTCCTAATGCACCTCCCTGCACAAGAAAGTACATAATTTAATTTAATGTACATGTGTATATATATGTAAAATCATCTTCAAGTTTTGTACTTTCAACATGTGTGAATTTATCAAGTAATTTATATATATTATAAATGTACCTCAAATGTATCATGCACAGGATCCTTTGCATGCTCTAGATCTCCAAAGTGTGACAAATTATCCCCTTGTTGCTATAAATTTCCAAATACAAGATTTCAATGAATAGTGAGAACTACTTTTAAGTCAACTTTATTTAATATATACACATTTGAATTTGTAGAATGCAAAATATAGAAATTATTCAAGTACTTGCACATCCTGGAGCACTCTACCAATCCCACTAATCTCAGATGAATGAATGGTAACATTAGGAACACCTATATCTGAAGGTAAAGGACCAGTGCCAAAGAGAAGTGTGCTATATGTGCCATGTACATTAGGTGCAACCTGATGCTGTGTGGGGGCTGTAGGCTGATCTAGAATATTCTAGTCCTCTGAAGCTGCCTCACCCTGACCTGACTGTCTACCAGTATGTCGTCTAATATGAGTCAATACAACATCCAAATGAATACCATACTCATCACTGATAAATTAGTAGGCTGATAGTAAATCAAGAATGGAAGCTGAAGCAACATTACGTACAATGGTGTAACTCATATGGGTCACATTTGATGGGGATGGCAGATCTGCATGAATGTAGGGGTCATAATTCATGGATGTAGCCCCAGTGGGAGGAAGGCCAATCCGTTGACATAGTAAGTATCTCCCTACATGATCAGATGACATCTAATCAACTTGAGTAGCAATGGTGGTCATCCTGTCAAAAATCCTGGATCTAGTTGGTGCCATTGCTACATCTCCTGTTGCTACTAATTCCAAATGTTTTGGAAGAACCAAAAGGTTTGGACCAACTAATGCCCTCTTATTTTCGGGCGGTGGCAAATTTGGATGTCTAAATTCAGGTTTATCAACAAACCTCCCCTTGCCCTGTCCAGCATGTGTGGGCATAGATGTGTAATCCACATATAATCTTAAATGGAACTCAGCATATAATTGTTTGCAAAAATATAGTGGCAACTCGTCATTATGAGGCCATCTATGATTGGTTGCCAAAAATCTGGGATATATAAATGGACCAACTAGCGGATCCGTACACCTAGTAACAGTATAACTTCTAACTTTGTCTTTCTGAGTATAAAAAGGGAAAATAGTATGCACATTATGTAATGAAACTCTATCAGAAATAGTTTCGATATTGTCAGTGCCAGTAACAGTCCTAGCAAAGGACCTATAAAACTCCTCAATGCTAATATCATCATATGGATTGTATGATTTTATTGTCTCAATCATATGTCTAATCTCACACCAAATATTAACTAATCTATCTCTATTAGCCAAATTTTGGGGGTTCTGTATAGTTTGGTCCAAACATTTCAAAGCATTATCTAATCTAGAAATGCCATCATTATAAAAATTATTCCTAGCCTCAGCTTCACACTGAGACTGCGTGGAATCATGAGATCCCTGATCATCAGCCATATCTAGATAAAACTATGTAAAGAGATCTGCATTTAATTAAAAAAAAAATTAAATATGTACAAGCATTTTTCTTTTAAGCATACAAAAATATAAAAATGCAACATGTAGATCATCTAAATAAACATAAAGTTTAGATTTGCATGCAAAGGAAAAGGATTCAAAGATAAGCTTGGACAGTTTACAAGATTCAACTTTTCATAAGTATATAATGGTTTTCATAACTATAATGGAAGAAATCTAATTAATGTATTATCAAATAAAGAGAATTGAAGTTACCAACAATTATGTTCATTGACATTTCATAGATTGAAATTTAGAATTATACTTACACTTTTCAAATTGTAAGGCTTCAACCTTGTGACTTGGGGACAACTCAAAAGTAAATTACACCTACAATTTAGTTTGTGGATACTTGTGAACCACATGATGTTGTCTCCTATCTATGTCTAGTTTAATAATTAGTCACCTTAAGTAGTTCTTATAAATTGTAAGAAAAATGTAGTCTAGCAAGGTGCTTTAGGGGCTTTGTTGTGAAAGGATTGAAGCATGAAACCTTCTTAGATCAATGTCAAACACCTTTTTAGTTCCATATGATTGAAGACACAAAGAGAGATGAAGAAGAATGCATAAGTGTAGCATTTTTAGCCTAATACAATCCAATATGCTCTAATTTTCTTTAAAATCACTTTGATTTTGTTTGATCTTTTTACTTAGTCTCCCATATAGACAGATGATGAAGAATGCATAAGTGTACATCATTTTTAACACAATCCCATATGCTCTAATTTGCTCTCATTTTGATAATGTTTGATCTTTTTACTTAGTCTCCCTTGAATAATACCCCTTGTAATGTCCTAGGGATTTCCTTAACTTTAGAATCATAGGTGTTCAAATCAAAATTTTAAGTATGGAAGTCAATAAAAAAACAAAATGAAGCATATTCAACATGCAATACAGATCTATGACTGTCAAAGTAACAATTGTTAATTGAGGATAAGGACTGTAGACATTATCACAAGGAACAATGCAGTCTATTGTGAGAGGAGACAATATAGAAGAGGTTTGTCACCTTTAGACACAAGGGAGTGATCCATATTAATGACTTGAATCAAATCTAATAGATGCTCTTGAAATCCACATGAGCCCTAACTGATCTTGCACAAACCTATGTCAATCATCTATGACATTGCGGTAAAGGCAAAATGTGAAGAAAGGAAGGCATATTCATTGAAGAAATAGTCATGTTGAAAGTGAGCAACCATGTGATCATCAAAGGACAATCATGTCGATCATAAAGTACAATCACAGTCACCTCTTAAGAGCAGCCATAATGTTAGTTGTTAAGAAAAATGAACATACAATAAGCTCTGTTAAGACGGTAATTGAGAGGTCATCAAACTACATAACCAAAACTCAAAATAATAAAATATTTGGACAGCAAGTGTTATGTATTCTAAGTTCAGTTTTTTATTATTTTTTCTTGTACTTTTAAATGCAATCTATATGAACAACAACAATCTATATATATTTATTATGGTATCCTATTTATATTTATTGACTATAAATGCAATCTGTATGAACAACAGCCTGTGTTACTACTTTTACACATCAACACTTATTATGAATAATTATATAATATGTACTGTAGTGTAGAAGAAGTAGCAGCAAATTCAAGTGACTGTGACTATTTGGTGGTAAAGGCATCTTGATGGGACTCTGATTGTCCACTTTATTCCTAAAAAACATGGGCCTTGTGTGAACAAGAATGCACAAATGTCTGAGAATGAATGTACAACATAATAGAAGAATTTAAAGCACTCGAAAGTAATTGGAAGAATTTAAAGATGCAATTGGTGGTGTTACAAAACAAGATTCTACAACCTTTAGTAGCATTCTCATAGCCTACGTCCAAATGGGGACTTTAGAACAGGGTATGGACAGGGTAAGATTAGATATATATATGCCTTTGAAAGTTGTATAGAGCTGTATAAATAGGATTACATATATGATTACTTGGTCAAACCAACAAGGTGTCTAGGGGATTTCTTTTAATGTCTCTGAAGAAGTCAACCAAGGTGACTCACTAGTACACCCCACTATAATGTTTGTCTCCACCGAATGTCTGTGTCATTGGAAGCAGAATCATATCACACTAGAGAATTGGTGGCTTGCATTTTCCATTAAAAGAATACAACCCAAATAGTCTTCCATTAGATTTGACAGGCCTAATTTTAAATAGTGTTTTAGTGTGAAGAAAACTCTGTCCTAATCATGGCCCAGCTAGGGTTTTAAAAAAATTTCCATTCCAATATAAATAGTGTTTTACTCCCGAAATACTGGCACACATTTTAATCCTGAAATACTGAAATTCAAGCATTATGAACTGTGGAAATCTAGAGGCAAAAACTAGCACATAGTTTAATCCTGAAATACTAAACTTCAAGCATTATGGACTGTGGAAATCCAGAGGCAAAAATGACACACAGTTTAATCCTGAAATAATGAACTTCAAGCATTATGGACTGTGAAAATCCAGAGGCAAAAATGACACACAGTTTAATCCTGAAATAATGAACTTCAAGCATTATGGACCGTGGAAATCCAGAGGCAAAAATGGTACATAGTTTAATCCTAAAATAATGAACTTCAAGCATTATGGACTGTGGAAATCTGATGTCTATCGGTGTTTTACTGTGAAAAAATGTGCCCTAATCATGGCCCGACTAGGGTTTAAAAAAAATATAATTAAAACATCAAATCTGTTCACAAGCACATAGACAGTGCTTCACAAAAACAATAAAAGCACTTAACATGTTTATCATTTGAATTTACAAATTTATATTTTGACAAACAAACAGTAAAAACTGCATGACGAAAATAAATAAATGCACATGATGAAAATAAATGAAAAATACAGCACAAAAAATGAAATTTAAATAATGACCTGTGTTATGAGAGCAAAATGAAGTCTTACGTGGGCTATGTAGGCTGGGTATTTGATAGAGTAGCATCCAAATGCAACCCACTCGGCTGAAAACGCAACAATTGACCGCTACAACTGTGTTTTTTTCATTTTATATTTAATGGATTTGATCAAAAGGGACTCAGCCCATAACCACTTGACCGATTAATTAAGCCACATCAGCACCAAATATGCACCACGTCGGTGCCAAGTCGATTCGCTCAAATCCCACTCGGCTGACTAGTATTCGACCTAAACTTACTCAATCAAAATTATTATTTTAGATCAAAGTGTGACACTACTTTATGCTTTTACCTGTGTTAAATTTCTTTTCTCCTAGAACTTTATATTCATCTTTCAACATGACATCAACAATGGTCAGTTCATCCAAGTATAATTTTCCTAGATTCATGTGATCATATTCCTCTAGATTGCTATGAATATATGCCCTAACATCTTCCATAAGCATGACACCATGTGGAGTGTCTAAGAATGCCCCAACAAGATCACTTTTCAGTGAATTGATGAAATGTTTCTTGAACTTGGGATGAGGCTTTTCAGTTATCTCAATTACTTGAGGAGTAAACATTTTCCTAGAATAATTCAAACTTTACAGTAGGGTTTTCAAACTATAAATACCTCTTTTGCTTTATTAGCATTTCCTTTACTTGAAATCGCTTTGCGCTGCTTTTGAAATCACTATAGTTGCTTGGAATTTCACTTCAGTTTGCCTTAGACACTTGAGAGCTTGAATGCAGAATGAATTGTCTGTCAAATGAACTCCATTTTAATCCTTTGGACTTTATCTGGAACTAATCATCATAAATGTTATCTTTCAAAAATCTGTTAAAACTCTTCACTACCAAGCACCGTTGATTAGATTTTCTCTGCAATGCTCTGCAGTAGAACCTTTTCTTCCAGAATTTCTTTCGAAAGATCTATCATATGAAGCTTCACATTACATCTTCATGTTGGATCCTAGCATTGACTATCTAGCTAGGGGATTAGGATTTTCAATACTACTCCCCCTGAGCCAGAGCTCTCAATTTACTTCCCGAAGGAAGCATTTGCACCAGAAACTGGTGCGAATTCATTTTTTACCTCATTTACCTCCTTCTTAATCTAGACCTTGCTCATTTCCTTCTTGATTTCCACTGGATCAATCTTGTTCTTGCCTTTATCTTCTCTTTACTCTATTTTCCTCATTTCTGTAAGATAGTCTCTCTTCTCATTCTTACTTCTGTAGAATCTTGCAACATGTCCAGACTTATTGCAATTGTAGCATACCACATTCTTTTGTCCTTGATTCCTTCTATTGATTGGATTTGTTTTAGATCTGCATTGATTAGCCATATACCCAAATCTATTGCATGCAAAACACTTTTGATTGAAGGGTTGAGTATTCCTTGCATTGTAAAAACCATTCCTTATCATACTTCTATATTCATTTTCTTTATGACCAATTTTCTTGCAATTAAAACACTGATTAGAGAATGATGGAACATTTTGATTCATTCTACTCCTACACTGAGTAGCCTTATGACCAAACTTATTACAATTAAAACAATAACCATTGAAAGATGGGTACCTTTGAGCATTTGGTTGCCTGACCAGAGGTCTTCTAGGTCTTCTTTTCTAATTCTAGACCTGATTGCCTTTGTTTTGCTTAAACTCAGTGTTTTCTTGGCCTAGTTTTGAACTTTCTCCTTTTTCAAATCCCAAGCCTTTCTTGTCATCTAGAATCTTCTGACTTTCAATCAATTCCTCAAGCTTTGCAGAGCTTATTTCAAACTTTTCTTCATAGCTCTTAGCGTTCTCTAAATCTGATTTCAGGATCGCAACTTCTTTTTCAAGTTTAGCACATTCTTTTAGCTTGCTTTTTACCAATAGATTCAGATCTTCTGCTTTAGCTCTTTGTACAACTTCCACTTTCAAATCATCCAAGGTTTCATTGGTTGATATCAATTGTTCACTAACCTCCTTGTATTTTTCTTTGAACTTTTTGACTTGTTCTTTTAGCTTTAGAATGCATTCATCAGCTTCTTGTATGTTATCCTTCAGATCCCTGACTCGAGCTTCAGATTTTTCAAGATCTTCAAGAGTAGCTTCTAATTCATCATTGCTTTCATATGACACTTTAGTTAAATATCTTCTAGCTGCCATGTGTACACCTTCCCAGATCTTCCTCAACTTGTTAAGCTTCTTCCAAGGAACCTTGCTCTGATACCAATTATTGAATGCAAAGAATACTGAGAGGGCGGGTGAATCAGTATCCTTAAAACCTTTTCATTCACATATTCATTAATCCACTTACCAATTTCAATAACATGAAAGCAAAGTAAACATGAGAAGAACAGCCACAAATTCATAACACATAGACACCAGGATTTTACGTGGAAAACCTAAAAAGGGAAAAACCACGGTGAGTGTTAGCTGACAATATATTATCATAGCAATACCAAATTACATGAAGGATCGCTACCTTAAGGCTCACTACCCATGGACTTACTATCCAAGAAGTGCTCATTGCAAAAAGGCTCACTACTAGAAAGATAGAAGAGAAGATAGAAGAAGGACTGGCTCACTTGGCCAAAAGAAGACTACTATAGGTGCATCTACAAAATGCTCAAATATAGTACCAATATGCTTAGTATATAGATTCAAAGGACTTCATATTGTCTTCCCTGCTTTGCTACTCTACTTTACATATACTCTTGTTTTCTACCCTTGTTATCCTTTTCTACTTTGCAAACTACCTTAGATTATGCATATATCAAATTCACACATTCTCCACACACATCCATGTGTCCAACACCAAAATCCATCGAATATATATATCCGCAATAAGATTCATCTCACAATCAGGTTGGCAACCCAGATATGAAACGTGTATACAAGTGTTGTACCTTGTCGGGTTGATCTTGTGCTCAAATAGGAATGCAGATCCAAAAATACATACAATAGTCTTCATATAGGTTGGCACTAAACATTCAACCACTTAGATTGATTGTTCAAACAATATATCTTCTCTGCAAATAGATCTAACATGCCTGTCATCTTGTCCCTTAAGAACACACTTGACTACTTCAACTGTCACATCATAACTTTCACTGCGGACCATAGGAGACTCTAAGATTCATAAATAACATTCATCATTGTCCTCTTGACATACCTTCAGATCCATAGGACATAATAGTCCTTTATAGAAAAATGTAGATCTTGGAACTGTTGCTCTGTCATAATGAAATACTGTCAAACTACAAGCTAATACTGGAGAACTTGTAGAATATCATCTGTTGAACTTCAGAAGCTATAACTCTAGATTTAGGTAGTCATGGTATGTATATTTGTTGCCTTAGAACCGCAAGACAAAATATGCCACAATGGAGGAATGTGGACCACCCTTTTTATCTAGTACTGTGCACTGTTCCTGACTTAACTCTGTTCACCTGGACTTTGCTAGAACAAGTGATCACTAGGTAGCTATGAACAACATACCTGAACCGCAAGTAATGATCTTCAACTGTGAAGGCATACTGACCCAATCTCTGACACTTACTCTTCATACTGCCCATACTTAGTCGTTTATTCTTCCAGAGTAAAGTCTCTTTGCCATGCCGGTGGAATCTCTTTTCTTTGTTGCCATCAATGATAACATTCAACATTCATCAGAGCAGTGTCTCTTTCCAACACTATTGTGGTATCACTTAGTGAGTATCAAAAAAAATAGCTAGAAAAGATAACATAATTTCTATTTTTCTAAATGTTAAAAATAATTTCTACGTTAAAAGCATGTAGATCTAGGTAAACTTGATGGGAATTTTAGGATAATTCCCCAGATGACCATATGCCATGAAAAAAGTTTAGGTCTAAGAGGCCTAAAAAAATCATGAATCTAATTCCACACAACGTAATACTAATACTAGACCTAAATGACAAAATATTTAACAATTGCTTAAACTAACTTCAATATAAAATATTTATGAGTCTAAGCTAAAATTATTCCCAAAAAAAATCCCAAGATACATTCAAACTTACCCTATCAAAAATATTTAAGTAAAACTATATTGAAAATCAATCAAACTAATAAAAAAGATAAACTACTTATCGGAGGAAAAAAAATTAATGAATTACGCCTAAATTTTTCCCTAAACAAAAACATTTCTAAACTATGCTAAAATTATTCCAATGGCAAAATGATTTGTGATTTTGAGATGACATTGACGTTAAGAAAGAACTATTAATGAGACTCACATAAGCTTTCCCCTTAAATAAATGTTTTTGAAGGGTCTCAAAAAATATATTGAACAAAATATCTGTGAATCTAAACTAAAGTTATTCCTGAGGCAAACGTATGTTAGTTATTAACCACACAAAATGAATAGATATTTGTGTGTCGGCCAATTTAATACCGAAAATAAAATTATTCCCGAGGCAAACGTATGTTAGTTATTAACCACACAAAACAAACAGATATTTGTGTCTGGGCTAATCTAATGCCGAAAACAAAATTATACATGAGTATGACATAAATTTGTATCCACCATAAAACATGTTACTACAAAGCTAAAAAGATATACCAATCGAAAGGCCATGAAGATTATAAGGCTCTAAAAGAGAACTTGTAAAATTTTTCTCTGCCGTGCTTTTAAATAAAATTCGGTGTAACAGGAGGAAGCCAAATAACAGATCATTAAACAATTATAGTGCCGAAGCGACAACTCAGAAACAAAATACGCAGGAAAACATATCATTGGCATGAGTAAAGATTATTGATAAATCTCCATTCATAATTTTTTTATATCGGAACGAAAATTTATTGATAAGACTGAAGAATTATAGTCATCTATCCAAATTACAGCTTGTTTCTTAGAAAATTTCAACCAACTATTATATTACTCAACCTTAGTGTTCTGATGCAGCTCTGCTTTATTAACACTAGCATTTCTATTAGACTAGATTTGACATACATTACCCTTCCATTGTATTAGTTGGGTTAGAGTGGTGGATGTAAAATGGAGATATCAGATCATTCAAAAGATAAAAGCACAAAGACTATTGTGACTTCTTGTATATTAGGCAGTGCAGGAAACAAAAGAGGACACGAGATCACATCTTATACTAAGAAAACATAGAGAGGAGACGATATCACATGTTCTACTACAGAGGAAGAAAATGACAATGACAGAAACACAAAAGGAAGAAGAGGAAGTGGCAGAGGAAAATAATTGAGAAGAGCTGACGATTATTTAAAGAGAATCACATTGAGTGGGCTTGAAGGAGAGCGTGTTCTGATCATTGTCGTACAGGATGTGGAAGTTCTGCTGTTGTCTGTTTCCAAAGATGGAAAGTTTCCCTCCTGTACCCAGCATGGCCAGGCACAACAGATTGTCAGATGCTTTCATAAAAAAGTTGTCTGCTGGAAGCTCATAATCCACGCCGCCTTTGAAGTTGAAGGCCAGGGAAGGCAAGGTGAGCTGAGCTGATGTCTCGTAACACAGATCCAGATCCACGGAAGAGCCGTCTGCAGGACTGAGATCAATGGCAGAGTAGGCAGCCTCGTTTAGTAGTGTAAAGGTGGTTCCAGAGTCGATGATCATGCCTCCGTCGCCGTCCGATTGCAGATCAAAAGTTCCAGCAAGAATATTTAGAGGCTTGCCATTGAGGGTGATTCCTGTAACAGGAATGTACCAGAAAGAGGGACTAACACTGTTCTGAATGAGTGTGATAGTGTTGCCTCCGTTCAAGGAAGCACCCTCCCCCAAAAAGAGAGAGCCGCTTTGTGAAGGAGTGTCAGTGATAGACAAGAGACAGTAAGAGAATTTGTTGTCTACTTTGGAACCCAACTGTGAGATGAGTGAGAGCGCACCTCTTCCAAATCCCACAAGACCGCCGCTCAGATTGAATCCTACTCCTTCGTTGTCATGCCTGCATCCAAAAGCAATTCCTGCAAACATGCCACTCCCAACAGAAAATGTCTCGTTAGCCAACCCGCCGAACCATCGCCATAGCGATACTTGAAGCTACAATCTGGATTGCATGCGGTTTCAAAATTATCCAAAGCATCGCAAAGAGAGTCACTGGACGGAATGGTTGAATACGTAGACGATTTGGAGGGGTCGAAGATTGGCGTAGATTGAGAGAAGCAGTTCTGGCAAGGCATGCACTGAGTCCAAATCAGATCACTTCCCGTGTCCACAATCGCTTCGAAACTCACGTAGGGCGTTCCCACTGCAACGCTCATTAAAAATTCTCCCTCTCCCAGGTGAACGGGCGTCTCCGCGTCTATTTGTCCAGCTATCTGCTGCTTTACTAATGCCTCTATCTTGTTCATTCGTCTCTTACTTCGATCCACTGCCCCACGCAATCGCTCAGTAAAACTCCACTCTCCCTCTGATCTGCGCGTCAAATTCACCCTCAATTTTACATTTTCATTGCTGCTCAATTTCGACCAAGCACTCAACTGTCTGTCCGAAGAAGACGATATGATAGAAATACTAAGGCAAATGAAGGCCACAACGCTCAACAACTTGGGACACTCCATTATTTTTCTTCGCTAATATAAGCCGTTACCTCTCTCTCCATTATTTTTCTTCGCTAATATAAGTCTTCCGTCCACCAATGGAAATCTAGACGTGTTCCACTTAAACACACCGAAACTCAACCTGCAAATCTCGCATATTTGTCGTCAAACTTTACGCGATATTTAAGTTAAAGCGATTTAGACATATTATTCTCAACGCGGAATGGAAATTTAGACACGTCCAAATTGTCATCACTTGCGTTTGTAGTTTCCAGCAATAATAAGTTTCGGAAGAATCATTCCTACCATAAATATGCTCATTTTATTCCACGAGTGTGAAAATTAATATAAAGAAGTTTTGAAAAGGATAGAAAATGGATTATGTTGGTGGCGATGTGAGGGACAATGGAAATATCTTGCAAAGAGACATGTAAGTTCTTGTTTTTTTGGGAGCAAAAAGACCTATATTAGAGAAAGTGTAAAAACACACATTCTCGGGATGTGGAGATGATAACCAAAATAAATCATTAAAAGTTGAAATGTTATATATTATACATAATAATAAGAATTATAATTAGCAATTAGACCGATAGGTTTAATGGGCATGCCGATTGTTTTTATTATTCCAAAATATTGTTAGGGATGGATACTTTTTTTATAGTAAAATTTTTAATTGCATAGAAAATGATACAAAATGTATGTAGTTTATTAAACATGGATTATTCGTAGGATAGAAATTAGTGCAATAACTTTTATTGCAAAGAAATACAAAAATAATTGGACTAAGATCCATGTCTTATAGTTGAAATTCTATCTCGTCTAATCTTTATTAGAACTAAATCCTTGATAATCTATTAGAATTGAATTCTATCCCATTTGAAATTTTGAATATCATATCATAGTTGATCTCAACATGAATGTACAATAAAATATAATACATTTAACATATGTATCTCCCCTTGTTTATATCCCTGTACATTCTTACTAACAATATTGAATACATCTTCATGTTTGTAAAAGAGATGAGGCACAAAATTAGTTAGTCAATTTTGGAGTATATTTTCGACGCCATGGTTAAGACAAAGACTACACTTTGGGATGACCATAGACTTTCATTAGAGCTCAAGTTGACCTAAAAAGCTTCCAAATACTAGTGAAGATGGTAATATGACTCCCTTATATGTGGCCTTTATAGAGACAGAGAGGCTCATCAACAATGCTGGTAAAATCCAAATGGCCATGAATCTAGTTAACATTGTATAAATGTCACCAAGAGGCTAATTAGCAGTCCATTCAATGACCCTCTTATGCATGAAGGCATGAAGCACTGGACTTTTAAGGTTGTTCCAAGCCCCACTGCCAAGCCCATGATTGAGGTCACTTACAAGGGCAAGAAGTGTCGATTTTCCCTTGACTAGATCTCTTGCATGGTGCTCACCAAGATGAAGGATATTGTAGAGGTATGTCTCAACCACCTTGTGAAAAACACCATTATTACTATGCTAGTTTATTTCAACAATTTCTAAAGGTGGGTCGCCAAGGAATGGCCTCATTATCGACCTCAATGTTTTGAGGATTGTCAATAAGTCCTTTCTAAATTTAGAAACATGCACTCAAAAGGCATCACATGAGAAGCAAGAAGGCCATTTTTTTATTGAGTGCTTTATTGGGCATTATCCCTAGTATTGACTCATTTCTTCCTCTTTGCCTCAAATCTAGTATGGCTACTTTTACTACTCATCCTCTCAATACACAGGCAAGAAACAAGCAAGATGCATATATAGATGCAAATGTAGATTATGTTGAAACCCACTCCTCCTTTGCACCTAAAAGTGGTAGTGTAGAATATGGTCAAGTGCAAGAAGATAGTGAGAGTGTAGCAAAGGAGATGGACAAAAAATGGAAGTGGAAGCATAAACAAAATGAGGATGACATGATAACACTCAAAGACATTGGCTTTGATATATCTAAGATATCTCACCCTGACGATGATGAATTTGAATGCCATATTAGTATTTTTTTCTTGTCTTTAGATTAATATTGTACATGTGCTTAATCTTACTTCTTCCTACTTCTTATGTGTGCCTAATGCGATGTTTCTAGCTAGATGAAGCTCTTGGTCATTACAATTTGTATATGTTGATGCAGATATCCATCAAATTAATAAGGTGTATAAATACCATTATTGGTTAATTTTATTACCCTACATTTTAGCTCTAAGTAACCCTAATAAGATTGCTTTGCTTTAGAAGAACATCAATTGATAACTCTTCCATTAAAAAGAAAGTATATAGATTTATGCTATACAATACATAGAAATATTGAATATCATTTTTCCATAATTTTTAAACTTGACTATCATGTAGTATTTATACTTTGCCAAACCTTAATGTTATGTATTTTAAAATTTGACTTGATTTGTCAGTTTTTTACATTGATAGGAAAAGGGTTCCACAAAATTATTCCTACCTAAGATCTTGCTTTTAGTTTTGGAGTCTGATCAATCTAAATTTTTGATTTCATGACATTTACAATGATAAGAAAAGAGTTCCTTACTATCATCCCTTCCTGAGACCCTTTTCTATAGTTTGGGAATCTGACCACAATGATTTTTTATTTTTTCCTCTAGTTGGTGGGTCAACCCATATTCCCATGGTGCAATAGATGCTATAGGATTTCTTCAATAGGAAGGAGTTGTACAGGAACATAAATTCAAATGAGGCCATAGCTTATGTTGTAGCAGTGTAGGAAACTATATTAACCATAGGGAGCTACTAGAAAGTGCCATAAATAATTGAGATAAAGTACAAACATTCTACAAAGGTGAAGAAAACACATATTAAGAATTTTCATATCCCATAAACTACCAAGACTAAGAATCGATGAAAGTTTTCAATCTAAATTAAGTGAAACAAAATTTGAAATGGAGTAGGTTACTAGCAGCACCAAGCACAACAATTTGTTGCCTCTAAATGGCTATAATATGGGTCATTGGCCAAGTGCTAGAGCAAGTTCTAGTCTATGTCTTGATGGAGAATGGAAGCCTAGTGGATAATTTCTTCAACTCCACTCAGCTTTGCCTCCAATTTATAGATCATGATAACAATCTAATTTGTTTGATAAATATATTTAGTGATGGAAATGAATCTCTTTGCAATCTTACAATTTGATTTGATTTCATGTGTAAGGCTAGATCATTCAAATCTCACAATCTAACTTGATTACACATGTAAGGCATGGATCATTCCATGTAGCATAAATGTATAAGGTGCAGATTCATTCGAGGGAGTCTAAAGTGCATAACAAAGATCTTAGAGTGCATGTACAACACCTTGCAGTAAAGAAATCAAAATTTATCATCGATAATTAATGAAAGTTGATTTTTGTATGGTTAAAAATTGTGAATAATAATTTATTTCAATCGATGAGAATAAGATAAAACTAAAATAATGGTTTTTTTAGAGTTTATTTTGTAATTCTTTGAAAGGAATGAATCTCGAGAAGTGTTTTATAGTATTAGTTCATGCTCCAAAGTTCATCCCATAGCTATTCTAGTGCACCCATAAAAGAAAGGGATTGATTGCCAACTCAAGTGGGGGGGGAATATGTTAGAATAAATTAAGGTTTACATTTATTAGCTAAATGTTAGTTTACAAGTTAGGTTTTGGGAAGTTACTTTCCCGTAAGAAGTTATATACAGGAATAATAAGGCTTTAAAAGGCCATTGAATTGTATTGAAACATCATTCTAAGACATATTATATTATTCTAGATTTTTTATATTTCTGTGCAATGACTTAATCTAGTTGTGCTACCATTTTCAATATGGTATAAGAGCCATGGAGGCATGACCTGAGCGAGGAGGCATGACTTGAGTGAGGTAGACCAGTAGGCATTAGAAACTGTTGGAAGCCATTAAGCGCTGCAGAAGGGAATGAAGTGGTAATTACATTGGAAGGCATAATAAATTATAAAATCTTTTCATCAAGCAATGCAAAGAGGAAGAATTATCGTCAGTTGCAGGGAATGAAGTAGGGTTCTTCCATGTGTCAACTCATGAAACACTGTACAGAAGGTTATATAGAAGCCATGAATTGACCCCTAAGAGAGAATAATTGGATAAGTATGCTGCAATCTAAATGCATTGAGTTGCAAGGAGAATTATTGGATGTAATTTAGATGATTAGGTATGATTAAGGTGTTGGAGAATATTTCAGTGTTGTGTGTGAAGGTAGATGATGTTTGATGTGATCAGCCTTTGCCTGAAGTATCATTAATATCCTCTAAGATTTGTAGGATGATCTATTCAAGAGCATTTTCAATATCAGAAACTGTGGCCATCAAGAAATCATTTTTTCATTTGTGTGGTGCTTAAGGTATTGAATATAATTTATTCATTGCTTAATGTTTTAATAGCTTTATGCAGTGCATGAAGGAGAAAGGAAGACGTTTTTGGGCTGATTGAGACATTTGCAAGTGATTGTTTTGAATTGATTTTATTGGTCGGGAGAAAACCATGCTTCTTTCATGCTTTGGGGTTTAAAGAATACAATTTTGTTTTGTACCTTGCGAGCATCAAACATATAGCAAATTAGGTTTACAGAAAGAGTAAAATGTGCGGCATTTTAGGTTTTGATTTGAACGTGCAGTAGTAAGTTTGCATTTAAAAATATTATTGTGTTATCTTGAATGCTATTTACATTTGGAAGATTATGGTTAATAGCTATTTTTGGAAACAAAATTTTGGAAGCATAATAAGGAGTTATAAGGATCTATTTTTGTGAATTTTGTGAAAAGGCATATTTTTGGTTGGGTCCATTATTGATTGAAATCGACATCATTATTTTTAATATTTCAACATGGCCACACATTATGTTTGTATTCTCAATTCCATCCATGCTATCCATGATAGAAATTTGAGAGGGTTGCATACTTGTGCTATTGAAGAGTCTAATGCAAATGGATAGAGTGTAAACACAGTCATATTAGAGGTAGGCAGCATCAGAGGATGGAGGATTTTCCATCATCTCAAGTTAGCCTCTCACTTTGAGATGATGCTTTACATGAGAAGCATTTTTGGTTTTGGTTGTTGATGCTGACAGATTTGAAGAATATATGTTTTGTGAATATTTTGCTTTGGAGATAGGTTTGGGATTTGGTGTTGAGCTCAATATGGATTGTTGTCCAACAAGCTTCAAAAAGTATATGATCAAGAATTATACCCTTTCACGATCACTAGACAATGGCAGAGATCTACCATATCTCTTAGGGTTCATTGTCGAATAATTCAAGACTCTATGATTTGAGAGCTTGGGACTAAAGAGCTCAAGAACATCGCTTGAAGCTACGCCTTTCTGAGGGTAGATGAGACAGCATGATGGAGCCCCACTTGGTTTAGGATTTGTTCTTTGGGAGAAGATCTTTTATAAAATATGTATTCATATTATGTAATCAACTTTGTTGAGTATTTTAGCATTCAAGGGGGTCCCTTGGTACTATTGCAGGAATAATGTAATAAAGGGGGCAATGTTAGTTTTATTACATGTAAACCTTAAGGGGGGTGTTAGAATAAATTAAGGCTTACATTTATTAGTTAAATGTTAGTTTATAAGTTAGGTTTTGGTAAGTTACTTTCCCGTAAGAAGTTATATATGGGAATAATAAGGCTTTAAAAAGCCATTGAATTGTATTTTTTTTTTTGATTGGTAAAATCATAGGGAAAACTTCTAACTCTTTTCATGTGTTAGCTAAACAAAACAAGGATAAACATATACTACTCTTCTTGCAAACACCTATTAGTTTGCTAAATCCTTTGCCTAAGAGAAAATAAAAATACTTACTCTTGCCAATCTTATCATTAATATTCAATCACACTTGCTTCGAAGTTAATTAAAATCCCAAACTAAATGACAGATCCCCTGTATATGCCTGCATCTAATTATATATACTAAGACAATCATTTTAACCTAACAAATTTGAAATATCTCTCAAATGAGCTAGAATGGCAACCAAAGCATGACTCAGAACCTCGTTATTGCTAGTCAAATTAACTGCCAATTTGAGAGTCTTAATAGTAGGGTCTATGTTCGTTGAGGAGTACAGACAAACAGAGAGGGAGAGAATTGATTGTATGTATAGAAGGAATAAAAGAATTTATGTTTTGGTCTAATTATAGGAAAGCAGATTGGAGTCATTCCACTGGTTCAGATTTCTCTAAAATCAGTGGAATGACCTCCGTAGTACTAGATTGCTTTTTGTTCAGTAGAATTTTTAGTTTCTTTGGTAAGTTGTTTGATCACAAGAAATAGAGGTTTATATCGGCATGAATTTCATGTAGGTTCACCGAATGTACATTTCGTGTGTATATCACAAAAGCATCTTTAAAATGTATGTCGTGAATGTATGTTGCAATTGTATATTGTGAATGTACATTGAGTCAGATACAAAGGGTGACCGGGAACAACAGTGAGAAAAGGGTAAAGATACATTGGTCCACTGGTATTACAAAGTCAAGTAATGCATATACAAGTAGAAGCCTATCAGCATATCGGTGAAAGAGTTTAAAGCCTCATTGATGATTGGAGTCACTCCGATGGGTTGTAGCCCATCGGCGCATCGGCTTGAGTTGATATACAAGAAACTTTGTATATTGACATGTGTAAAACAATGTATATACAAGCCGATATACAAGGTGAAATACAAGATGCTCTGTATATTGTTGTATGATTCATACATTGTATATAAATTTCAATAAACATACAATGCATATTGGGCTTGTATAAAGAGTGATGTATATTGATGATATACAAGCTAATATACAAGGAACTTTGCATATTGGCATGTGTAAAATAATGTATATACAAGACTATATACAAGGTGATAAACAAGATGCTCTGTCTATTGTTGTATGATTCCTACATTGTATATACATTTCAAAGAAACATACAATGCATATCGGGCTTGTATAAATAGCAATGTATATCAATGATATCCAAGCCGATATACAAGGCGATATACAAGATGCTCTGTATATTGTTGTATGATTCCTACATTATATATACATTTCAATAAACATACAATGCATATAGTTCTTGTATAAAAAGCAATGTATATCGACGATATACAAGCAATATACAAGAAACTTTGTATATTGACATGTGTAAAACAATGTTTATACAATCCGATAGACAAGGTGATATACTAGATGCTCTATATATTGTTCTATGATTCCTACATTGTATATACATTTCAATAAACATACAATGTAAATTGGGCTTGTATAAATAGCAATGTATATCAACGATCTACAAGTCGATATATAAGAAACTTTGTATAGTGACATGTGTAAAACAATGTATATACAAGCCGATATACAAGGCGATATACAACATGCTCTGTATATCGTTGTAGGAATCCTACATTGTATATACATTTCCATAAACATACAGTGCATATCAAGCTTGTATAAATAGCAATGTATATCAATGATATACAAGCCAATATACAAGAAACTTTGTATATTTGACATGTGTAAAACAATGTATATACAAGCTGATATACAAGGCGATATACAAGATGCTTTGTATATTGTTGTATGATTCCTACATTGTATAAACATTTCAATAAACATACAATGCATATTGGGCGTGTATAAATAGCAATGTATATCGACGATATACAAACTGATATAGAAGAAACTTTGTATATTGACATGTGTAAAACAATGTATATACAAGCTGATATACAAGGTGATATACAAGATGCTCTGTATATTGTTGTATGATTCCAACATTGTATATACATTTCAATAAGCATACAATACATATCGAGCTTGTATAAATAGCAATGTATATCGACGATATACAAGCCGATATACAAGAAACTTTGTATATTGACATGTGTAAAACAATGTATATACATGCCGATATACAAGGCAAAATACAAGATGCTTTGTATATTGTTGTATGATTCCTACATTGTATATACATTTCAATAAACATACAATCCATATTGGGCTTGTATAAATAGCAATGTATATCGACGATATACAAGCCAATATACAAGAAACTTTGTATATTGACATGTGTAAAACAATGTATATACAAGATGATATACTAGGGGATATACAAGATGCTCTGTATATTGTTGTATGATTCCTACATTATACAAGAAACTTTGTATATTGACATGTGTAAAACAATGTATATACAAGCTGATATACAAGGCGATATACAAGATACTCTATATATTGTTGTATGATTCCTACATTGTATATACATTTCAATAAATGTACAATGCATATCAGGCTTGTATAAATAGCAATGTATATCGACGATATACAAGCCGATATACAAGAAAATTTGTATATTGACATGTGTAAAACAATGTATATACAAATCGATATATAAGGCGATATACAAGATGCTCTGTATATCGTTGTATGATTCCTACATTGTATATACATTTCAATAAACATGCAATGCATATCGGGCTTGTATAAATAGCAATGTATATCGACGATATACAAACCGATATACAAGAAACTTTGTATATTGACATGTGTAAAACTATGAATATACAAGGCAATATACAAGGTGATATATAAGAAGTTTTGTATATTGTTGAATGATTCCTACACTGTATATACATTTCAATAAACATACAATGCATATCGGGCTTGTATAAATAGCAATGTATATCGATGATATACAAGCTCATATACCAGAAGCTTTGTATATTGACATGTGTAAAATAATGTATATACAAGCCACTATACAAGGCGATATACAAGATGCTCTGTTTATTGTTGAATGATTCCTACATTGTATATACATTTCAATAAATATACACTGCATATTGTGCTTGTATTAAAAGCAATGTATATCTACGATATACAAGCTGATATACAAGAAACTTTGTAAATTGACATGTGTAACAAAACAATGTATATACAAGTCGATAAAGAAGCTTTGTATATTTCACGTATAAAAACATATAATACATATCGGGCTTTTACAAATAGCAGTGTATATCTACAATATACAAGCCACTATACAAGAAACTTTGTACATTGACATGTGTAACAAAACAATGTATATCTTCATTATACATGCCGAAATTACAAGATGCTTGTAAAAATAACAATGTATATCTTTGATATACATGCCGATATACAAGATGCTTTGTATATTTCAGTATAATGAGACTGTAAGCAGTACTAAAAAGAAAAGTGAGCATCCCTCCTATAGATTTTCAGATGGAGTTTAAATAATCCTTCTTTAGGGTTGGCCTTTAGTAGAGAGGCATATGCCATCAACCCCTTTATTAGCCAAGGAGTCAACTTTACTATCATCTTCCTTGAAAATATGGTTAAATGTGCACCTTCTAAAAGAAGCAGTGAAGTCAAGGGAAATAGTCAGAAGGGAATTTAGTCTCTAATTAGGCATGCTCCCTTTACGTAAGGTGTTAATGATAATTGCTGAGTCTCCTTCAACCTCAACTTTTTTAATTTTCAGGTTTTTGCAGATTTTCAAACCTTCAATTAGAGCAGTCAGTTCTGTTAAATTGTTTGTTGCTATTCCTAGAGGTTTTGCTAAGGTTGCGATTACTTTCTCTTCATAGTCATGAATTATATAGCCTATACTTGGTGCTCCCGGGTTGCCCCTAGAAGCCCCGTCAAAATTAAGCTTGAACCAACCTTCTTTAGGAGGTTGCCACTTACATTCTTATCTCTTGTTAGTGGAGTTAAGGCTGCTTGGTCCCACAAAGGAGGGCAATTTTAAGCCTGTCCATTTCCCACGCATCTTTTCATCCCAGTGAGACATTGAGGTATCTTTTTTAGGGTTACTAAGCACCCTGCTATTTACAATTTCTATGATAACAGCTTCAATTTTACTAATAAGCTGTTCATAAGACAGTTTTCTATCTTTGAATATCCTTCTATTCCTTTCTTTCCAAATTTCCCATATCATAATCGAAGGGGTAATTGTCCATAGCAAATGGAAAATGCTTTGTTTGTACATATCAGGCCAACACCGGAATAGGTTTAATATCTTATTAGGAAGGGTTGTAATCCATCCCATTTTATTGCTTAGCCAGTTCCAGGATTTATTAGAAAATTGATAGTCGAGAAGAATATGATCTGTTGTTTCTTGCTTATTTTCACATAGGGGGCATCTGCTAGGCCCTTCATAACCCATCTTCGTAAACCTATCCGTTGTTAATATTTTCTTCTGTATGGCCAACCATGCAAACATCCTAGCTTTTGGAAGACAGTTCTTATCCCAACAAAGTCTCAGTGGGATCTCTAATTTTGGTCTGAAATGTTGTTTGATTAAAATTTTATAACCATCCTTAGTTTTATAGTTTCCTGATTTGGCCCCATCCCAGACCAACCTATTTGAGCCTCCTTTGAGGGATACCTTCCTCTTGTTAAGGATGTCTATCAAACTCTTTTTTTCATTATTCGGTAGGTTCATATTTTCTAAGGATTTCCAATTCTAACCCTGACTCTCCCCATTATTAGGGAAATATATGTAATCTTTTACTTGCTTTCCCCATCGGGCTTCTAGGATTCTTTTGGCATTTTCTAAGTTACTAGTGCAAGAGCACCCTTCAACAGGAAAAATGTGCACAAGAGGGAGAAGACTAAGGCTTGAATATATTTTTAGACATTTCATGTTGCCACTTAGCATTTATGTCTAAGTCAAATGTAACATTTTACTTTGGCATTTCCTGTTTGTACACATCAAAATTTACATTTTAGACATATTGGGTAATGTGAAGGGTTATACAATGTGTCTAGTCTTTAGGAGTTTTGTTGTCTTAAGCAAAACAAATGTCAGGGGATTAATTAGGGTTTTTACTAATAATCTTGGTTAATTCAAAATCCTACAGATCAAAAATCCTAAAAATAGAGGTGACGGGGTTAACAAAAATAGGGAGAGATAGTCAAGAAAGGGTCCTTTTCATTTTTCATTCTGGAACTGAAAAAATGTAAGGAACTAGAAAGAGGGAATAGAAATTTTGCAAATTTTGTTTTGAAAAGTCTAAATCCTGTGTGAAACCTTCATATATCGAATTGTTCTGTATATTATTTGTAGAGAACCATTTCATATTTAGCTTAGTTTCCCTATTGCTGTGATGCAGGTTTAAATCCATTCCATTGGTAGATTTCTGTGAAATCAGTGGAATGGATTTGTAAAATAATTTTCCATTCTTTTTGTTTCATTCTTTTGTTTGTTATACATGGCAGTATAGAAATGGCAGAACCCATTTCAGAGAGGGTTATCGACGGGAAAATTTGAATATACATTTCCTGTATTTATCGCAAATGAGTGTAGGTATTTGCTTTGTTTATATCATTGTTGCATCTAAGTATCCATTAGTGTGTATATCGCCAGTGTACATTCTGTGTTAAACCTTGTGTATATTGAGATTGTCTAAGGAAATACATTTCCTATGTATTTGTCCATGGTATATCATAGACAATGTATGTGTATATCGTTATTGTATATGATTGTAAATTTGTGTGTATACTACATTTGCATTTTGTTGTTGTATGTTGAAGATACAACGAAGACATACAATGTATTTGATACCAATGGTGACCGGCTGAAGTGATAGATAGTTTGTATGTTGGAAGGGTATTTGGTCAGTAGATGCAAAGGATGACCGGTGATAGCAGGGAGGAGAACCAACTCATCAAGTCAATAAATGTATAGTCCAAGATGAAGAGTATCAGCGTAAGGAGTGTCGTCGAAGCAAATTTGGAAGTCACAGTGAACAACAGAGTCACGCCAAAAGAAGGCATATTGGTGTGAGAAGCATGATCGGAAGAGAAGAGTGAAGTCTGACCGAAGGTGAAATTCTGGCCGACAAAGAGTATATCGGCATGAGATACCCATTAGTGTAAGGAGGTGTATCAATGGAGTGGCTTAAACTTAGATTGACGGTGGAAGTCTGGCCGACAAAGGAGTTGGCGAAAGGGTTTCAGAGTGACAAGTGACATCAGCAGAGGGAAGGAAGTCTTCACTAATAGTTATATGTCTTGGTGATGAGGAGCTTGTCATCAGTGTGAGTTTTGGTTTTGGCGAGCAAGGAGAAAGCTAGGCTGATAACGAGTGTTTGGCCGATGCCATCAATGTAAGAAGTTAGGAGTCTTGCCGATAACGATAGAAGGGATCATTTTGTGACTGTTTCTGTTGTGAGTACCTACTCTGCATCAAATTGGTATCAGAGCTTAAGGAGTGTTCTTTGGGAAGAAGAAGAAGACAAGATGTCAGAAGGAGAAGGATCAGAGACTTACCCAACAAAGATGACCAATGTTGAGTTGACAGCCTTAGTAAGAAAACACATGGCAGAGAGCAGAGCTGATAGAGCTCAGAATCAGGCATTGAAAGAAGAACTAGAGAAGTTGAGGGACAGAGTGGAGAAAGGGGAAGAAAACTCTGGTGAACGAGAAGATGGGGATGAAGAGGAGACCCCAAAGCAGGAAGAGATAGTGGTTCCTGTAGACCAGAGACCCTTACTCAATGCCCTCAAGTCCATGGAAAGAAGGACCATGGATATGAAAATAGACCTGCTAGTGTTTGCAGGAAAAATGAAACCTGATTCAGTGATGGAGTGGATAGACTCCTTGAATAATTTCTTTGAGACCGAGGAAATACCAGACCACTAAAGAGTGAAGATGGCTCAGTCCAAAATGAAAGGACCTATACTGACTTGGTGGAATTTCATCCAAGATGACAGGGTGAAAGAGGGAAAGAACAGAGTTGCAACATGGAAGAGAATGATGGCTTTAGTGAAGGAAGCCTATGTTCCATTGGATTATAATATTCAATTACATAAGAGGAAACAAAATTTGAAGCAGAAGGAGCCTGATGTCAGCTCATACACAGAAGAGTTCATGAAACTATGTGTAAAAACAAAGGTAAAGGAAGGTGAGGAAGAAAAGGTAGCAAGATACCTCAATGGATTGAGGTGTAATATCCAAGAAGACATAAGTATGCATAACCCAGAGACAATTCAAAAGTGCTATCAGTTAGCACTCAAAGTGGAAGACAAATTAAAAAGAAGGCCTGAGCAGAACAATAGAGGTAGAGGAAGACAGCAAAGAGGAGGAAGAAGTCCTTTTAGAGGTAGAGGAAATGGATTTGGATACCAGGGTGAATCCAACCAAGAGAACAGCAGAGGAGATAGCAGTCAGAACCAAGAGGGAAGCTACAATCAAAGGGGAAACTTCAGGGGTAGAAGACCACCATTTAGAGGGAAATCTCAGGACAGAGGACCTATCAGATGTTACAATTGCAATCAAGAAGGCCATATAGCTAGCAAATGTCCAACAAAGACAACAAGTTCAATAGGACAAAAGAGGATCAATCTGATCCAAGAATCTGATTGTCACAGTGTAGCAAGCTCAAGCACTAATCAAAGTGTGAATGCTCCTGATAGTTATGGATATCTTGAGAATGGAGAATCTTTGATGATTAGGAGGGCAATGACCACCATGAAGGTGCCTGGAAAAGAACCTCCACAAAGGAAGTCTCTCTTTAGAACTACTTGCAAGGCAGGAGGAAAGGTATGTAAAGTTCTAATTGACTCTGGATCTACTGAGAATTTTGTGTCCATTGAGATGGTAGAAAAGCTTAAGCTTAGGAGACTAGGTACCACATCCTTGCCCATACAAGATCTCATGGCTCCACCAAGGTCAGCAAATAGTTATAGAAGAGTAGGGTTGGGTAGAATTTTAGATTGGCCCATACAAGGATAGGTTATTGTTTGACATTGCCAAGATGGATGCTTGTCATCTCCTATTTGGAAGACCATGGCAGTATGACTTGAAAGCATACCATGATGGAGTTAGAAACACCTATTCAATTACCAAGAATAGTAAGGTGATAGAATTGCTTCCATTAATGGAGAAGGAGGTGGAGTCCAAAGGAAAAGAAGTCAAAGTGATGATGGTAGAAGGCAAACAATTCATGAAAGGGATAGGAGAAGAAGGAGCAGTTACATATGCTCTAATCCCTTCCCTAAAGGTAAACAAAAACAACAGCAACAAGTCAAAGGAGAGAAGAGACAAAAATTCATAGACCCAACTATCCAAGAGCTATTGGACAAGTACAAAGGCGTTATCTCTGATGGAATGCCAAGTTCCCTACCACCTATTAGTGATGTAGAGGCATCCACACTAAAACCTTGACATACAGCATGTATGTCTACAACCCATCAGCATCATCATATTTTCTCTTGCCGACCGATATCCTCCTGCAGACAAACCTTTGCCCTTTCGCCTGTCAGCAGCATCATCATATTCGGCTATCGGCAGCATCATCACATTCGGCAAGCGCAAACATCCTCCTGATGTTCACTGTTCATCTTACCGCCAAACGCTTTCTGCAGCATCATGATGTTCAACATCATGTTCATCAGCAGGATATAAAATATCCGGTTCCCTCCATATATCCTGATGACGACACTTCACGCACCTTTCCTTCGATGCTTACATCACCCCGATATCTGACCTACTTAAACAAGAAGCATCAGGATATGACTTATCGGGTCTTATTTCGGAATGTCCTGATGACGATTATCCTGATGACGATGATGTCATATGCAGCTCCTCCAATATCCTGCTGTCGGCCAAACATAACATTATCAGCCCGCGATGGTTTTATCAACCCGATTGACTAACTTATGCTGATATACTCTTCCTCGGCAACACCTGATGATGATCACCCCGAAACGCATTCACCTTATGCAAACGATTGCATCATGCTCACCCCCATCTACTCGAATGACGCCTGAAGTAATTGCAGGATATACACAGAAATATCCTGATGATGCACTTGTGATGGATATCCCAACCTTAGCGGATTTTCACCATTCTGATCCGCCAAACCTCCTGAGGTGACCCGATCTGTCTCCTGGACGACCTTCCAGGCTCTAACAACCAGCACGACCTAGCACATACCCATGCTAGGGTTCTCACCACCTCTCGACTGCGATCCTACAAACATACATGTGAACAAATAGAAAATGCAAACTAAACCCTAAACTACTGTACATAGCCATTCCACCGATTTGACGAATCAACTGGTGGAATGGATCAGTGAATCCATGTAACCACCAGAACAGCAACTCGATTACACAATGGAATCTAAACAGAAAATTGACACAAACAGGATCTCTTTATTGATTTCAAAAGATGCAAATACAGTACTCTGTTTCACTCTGCAATCTAACTCCTCAATCTGTATCTATATCTCAATCTATATCTCTCTATATCTAAATCCAACCGCTCCTACTACATAAATAGGAACTCCTTGCGAGTACTACCACTCAATTCCCAGCGGCTGGGAGCTTCCAAGCGGCTGGGAGATCCAACCTACCTAAAAATAGAAAAGCACGGTCAACTTGGACCTTATTACATGCATTGGTCTTATAAGACCTTCTTGGAAACATTAACAAGACCTATAACTAACTAACTGCCTCATGGAGGCCAGCTGTTAGGTAGGTGCTCCTGCACCAATTAGGGACATTAGCCATTGTATAGATCTGATCCCAAGATCTACACTTCCAAACAAAGTAGCATATAAGCTCACTCTAGATCAGAATACAGAGGTAGCAAGGCAAATTGAAGAGTTGTTGGAGATAGGCCTAATTGGGAAAAGTTTAAGCCCATGTGCAGTATCGACTGTACTAGCAACAAAGAAGGAAGGCACTTGGAGACTTTGCACTGATTCAAGGGCGATCAACAAGATAACTATCAGGTATAGGTTTCCAATCCCTAGGATAGAAGATTTGCTTGATTGTTTGGGGGGTGCTAAATATTTCTCAAAAATAGATTTGAAAAGTGGCTATCATCAAATAAGGATTAGACCTGGTGATGAATGGAAAACTGCATTTAAGACTAATGAGGGGTTATATGAGTGGAAGGTCATGCCTTTTGGTTTGTCCAATGCCCCTAGTACCTTTATGAGGTTGATGAATGAGGTCTTGAGGGAATTCATGGGAAAATTTGTCATAGTATATCTAGATGACATCCTAATTTTCAGTAATATGAGGGAAGAGCACCTCATCCATATAGACTTGGTTCTAAAAAGGTTATATGCAGAGCAGCTAATGATCAATATAGCAAAGTGTCTATTTATGTAGGAAGAGATCATCTACTTGGGATTTGTTATCTCACATAACAAACTGAAAATGGATCAAGAGAAGGTAAGTGCCATATTGTCTTGGCCAACACCCAAAACCTTGAATGATGTTAGAAGTTTCCATGGGTTAGCAACTTTTATAGGAAGTTTATAAAGGGATTTAGTCATATTTGTGCACCCATGCTTGACACTATAAAGGGAGGACAAAAGTGCAAGTTTACATGGACAAAGGAGGTAGATAATTCTTTTGAAACATTGAAGAAGAAGGTGGCAGGGTAGCTAGTTCTTGCATTTCCTGACTTCAACAAGATTTTTCAAGTAGAATGTGATGCAAGTCATATTGCAATTGGAGCAATACTCAGCCAAGAAGGTAGACCTATTGCATTCTTTAGTGAGAAATTAAATGATGCCAAGAAGAGATACTCGTCCTATGATTTGGAGATGTATGCTCTAGTCCAGTCACTTAAGAAATGGAGGCATTACTTGATGCCAAAAGAATTCATAGTGTTCACAGATAATCAGGCCCTTAGTTTCATAAACAGTCAAGAGAAGCTGAACCATAGGCATATGAAGTGGGTGGAAACTTTGCAAGCTTTCACTTTCACACTCAAGCACAAGAAAGGGGTTAAGAACAAAGTAGCAGATGCTTTGAGCAAGAGAGTTCTGACCATCAATTAGATCCAATTGGAAAGTATTGGGATTGATTCTTTGAAGAAAATGTATGATGATGATGAAGACTTTGGCGAGATCTAGAAGGTATGTACTTCTTTTGGAGACAAATATCATGTTGAGTTTTTTGAATTTCTGATTCAAGATGGATTACTTTTCAAAGGTGGACAACTATGTATTCTAAGATGTTCTATGAGACTAAATATTATTCAAGAGAAACATTGTGGGGCCATGGTAGGACATTTTGGTCTTGATAAAACTCTTGATCTTGTGAAGAGACATTACTATTGGCCTAAGTTGCAGTCAGATGTGAGAAGATTTGTGGAAGCATGTGTAATATGTCAGAAAGCCAAAGGAAGATCCACAAATGTAGGTTTGTATCAGCCATTACCCATTCCTTCTAGGCCATGGGAGAGCATAAGCATGGATTTTGTACTAGGTTTGCCTAGGACAAGGAAAGGATATGATACTGTTTTTGTGGTAGTAGATAGATTTACTAACATGGCACATTTCTTGCCATGCAAAACCACTTGTGATGCTTCGTATGTTGCAGACCTATTTTTCAAGGAAATAGTGAGAATCCATGGATTGCCATTGAGCATAGTCTCAGATAGAGATGTAAAGTTTATTGCCATTTCTTTTACTTGCTTTCCCCATCGGGCTTCTAGGATTCTTTTGGCATTTTCTAAGTTACTGGTGCAGGAGCACCCTTCAACAAGATAAATGTGCACAAGAGGGAGAAGACTAAGGCTTGAATATATTTTTAGACATTTCATGTCGCCACTTAGCATTTATATGTCTAAGTCAAATGTAACATTTTACGTTGCCATTTCCTATTTGTACACATCAAAATTTACATTTTAGACATATTGGGTGATGTGAAGGGTTATACAATGTGTCTAGTCTTTAGGAGTTTTGATGTCTTAAGCAAAACAAATGTCAAAGGATTAATTAGGGTTTCTGCTAATAATCTTGGTTAATTCAAAATCTCGCAGATCAAAAATCCTGAAACAAAGGTGACGAGGTTAACAAAAATAGGGAGAGATGGTCGAGAAAGGGTCTTTTTCATTTTTCATTTTGGAACTGAAAAAATGTAAGGAACTGGAAAGAGGGAATAAAAATTTACAAATTGTGTTTTGAAAAGTCTGAATCCTGTGTGAAACCTTTGTATATCGAATTGTTCTGTATATTATCTATAGAGAACCATTTCATATTTAGCTTAGTTTCCCTATTGCCGTGATGTAGGTTTAAATCCATTCCACTGGTGGATTTTTGTGAAATTAGTAGAATGGATTTGTAAAATAATTTTCTATTTTTTTTGTTTCATTCTTTTGTTTGTTATACATGGTAGTGTAGAAATGGTAGAACCCATTTCAGAGAGGGTTATCAGTGGGAAAATTTGAATATACATTTCCTGTATATATCGCAAATGAATGTAGGTATTTGCTTTGTTTATATCATTGTTACGTCTAAGTATCCGTTAGTGTGTATATCGCTAGTGTACTTTTTGTGTTAAACCTTGTGTATGTCAAGATTGTCTAAGGAAATACATTTCCTGTGTATATGTCCATGGTATGTCATAGACAGTGTATGTGTATATCATTATTGTATATGATTGTAAATTTGTGTGTATACTACATTTGCATTTTGCTATTGTATGTTGAAGATACAACGAAGACATACAATGTATTTGATACCAATGGTGACCAGCTGAAGTGATAGCTAGTTTGTATGTTGGAAGGGCATTTGGTCTGTAGATGCAAAGGATGACCGGTGATAGCAGGGAGGAGAGCCAACTCATCAAGTCAACAAATGTATAGTCGAAGATGAAGAGTATCGGCATAAGGAGTGTCGTCGAAGCAAATTTGGAAGTCACAGTGAACAACAAAGTCATGCCCAAAGAAGGCATATCGGTGTGAGAAGCATGATCGGAAGAGAAGAGTGAAGTCTGACTGAAGGTGAAAGTCTAGCCGACGAAGAGTATATCGGCATGAGATACCCATCGGTGTAAGGAGGTGTATCGACGAAGTGGCTTAAACTTGGACCAACAGTGGAAGTCTGGCCAATGAAGGACTTGGTGTAAAGGGTTTCAGAGTGACAAGTGACATCGGCAGAGGGAAGGAAGTCTTCACCGATAGTTATATGTCTTGGTGATGAGGAGCTTGTCATCGGTGTGAGTTTTGGTTTTGGCAAGCAAGGAGAAAGCTAGGCTGATAACGAGTGTTTGGCCGATACCATCAGTGTAAGAAGTTAGGAGTCTTGCCGATAATGATAGAAGGGATCATTTTGTGACTATTTTCGTTGCGAGTACCCACTCTACATTAGTTACCCAAGCTACTAATCATCTCGAACCCTCCCCAAGAGTCATCCCAAAAAAGTGCTTGATTTCCATCACCAAGACTCCAGGTCAGTTTGTCCATAATGAGCTTTATGTAATCCATCATAAAATTCTAGAGCTGAGAGCCTTTAGGAGGATTGGCCATTCTAAATAGGAAGGTCAATTCCTCACCTCTGAGATATTTGTATCTAAGGATTTTAACCCACTTTATGTTAGGCTGCCGATACATTTTCCATACGAGTTTAGCACCTAATGCCTTGTTCTACTCCTTGAGTTTTTTCAAACCCAAGCCACCTTACTCTTTTGGTCTACAGACTTTATCCTAGGCAACAAGTGCCATTTTCTTCTTATCCTCTGAGCCCTGCCATAGGAAAGTTCTTAAAGTTTTGTTTATTTCTTCACATTTTTCTACTAGCAGATTTATACATGATAATTGGTATAATGGGATAGCTGAGAGAACCGAATTTAGCATTGTAACTTTGCCTGCTGAAGATAACCACTTGCCTTCCCAAGATTCCACTTTTTTCCTGATCTTAGAAGTGATATGGTCCCAGAGAGCAATAGTCTTGTTGCTTTTACCCAAAGGTATACCTAAATATTTAAATGGCATCTCCCCTCTTTTAAAAGATAGAATTCTGCATATTTCCCTTTCAGTTTCTGGCTCTGTATTGAAAAAATAAATTACTAATTTATCAGCATTAACCTCTTGTCTAAAGGTCAAATAGTAATAGTCCAAGATATCTTTGAACGCCTTAGCTTCTTCGATGCTTCCCATACCAAAGAGCATTGTATCATCAACAAATTGTTGATGAGTTGTAGGATCTACACCCGAAGTGATTTTGATTCCTTGAACCTTCCCTTCTACCCTAGCCTTGGTGATCATTCTCCCTAGAACTTGTGCCATTATAATAAAGAGGAAAGGAGAGATAGGGTCCCCTTGTCTCAATCCTCTTGAAATACTAAAAAAACCTTCAGGAGTTCCATTGACTAAAACTAAAAACTTGGTGTTAGAAATGCATGCATAAATGAGGTTTATCCATTGTTTAGAAAATCCAAAGGCTTCTAAAGTTTTGCAAAGAAAATGATAATCAACCTTGTCATAGGATTTATTGATATCTAATTTAATTAACATACTAGGCTTTTTATTTTGCTGCATGGAGTGAATGGCTTCTTTGGCTATAATAATTCCATCAAATATGGATCTTCTGGGGACAAACCCTATTTGCTCATCACTTATGATGTTTGGTAGAACTGTCTCAATCCTATTAGCTAAGGTTTTAGTGAGTATCTTATATATAGTATTACAAAGAGAAATAGGTTGCAGATCCCCCAGATTTTTTAGCTTCTATTTTTTTGGTATGAGAGAGAGAAAAGTATTATTTACTTCTTTTAGAAGGCTGCCCGAATTTCTTACCCCTTTTAAAGCATCGACTATTTCATCTCCTATGAAGTGCCAACATTTCTAAAAGCAGAATGCTGGGAAGCCATCTAGTATTGGAGGTTTGTTCAGCTGCATTAGAGAGACCACCAGTTCAACCTCAGTTTTAGTAAATTTACCATTGAGGTCCTTGTTTTGATCCTCTGAGATAATCCTTGGAATATCTTTTAGTATGGCTTGTTGGTGCAGCCAATTAGATCCTTCCTGATTGTTAAGAATATCCTCAAAGTACTTGACCATTTCATATGCAATTTTTTGATGATCTTCGATCTAGGCATTATTTGCATCTTTAATTTTAAAGATCATGTTTACATTTTTGCGTGCTCTCATGCTATTGTGGAAGAACTTGGTGTTCTTATCACCCACTTCCAACCAAGTCTCTTTGGACTTTTGTTGCCAAAAGATTTCCTCTTTGGCTAGGATATCTTCATATTATGATTTCATCTATTTTTCTTTTGCATATGATTCTGCATCCATGCCTTTAGTTATCACACTTCTATTTAGGTTTTCAAGTTCCTCTTCTAACTTAGATTTGATTTCAAAGATATTACCAAAGTTAGTCTTAGTCCAACTGAGAAGCTTACATTTGATAGTTTTTAATTTGGATACTAAATAGAAAAGCTTAGATCTAGAAACTCTAATTTCTTTCCACCATTGCTCAATTAAGGTTAAAAGGTTATTATCTTTGACCCACATTTGTTCAAATTTGAAGGGGCAATGTTTGGGTTGGCAGTCTTCTGATAAACTTAGCTGGACTGGGTAGTGATCGGAGCCCAAGTATGGTAAGATCTCAGCCGTCAGAAAAGAAGAGAGTTGTGCCCAATTGCCCCTGACCAGGAATCTATCCAATTTTTCTGCAATGTTGCTAAAGCCCTTCCTTCTATTGTTCCACATAAAACCTTCCTATGCAGTTTTGATTTCCATTAAATTGTTCTTGTGAACCTAGTCCTTAAAGTCAATTGTTGCTGTGGAAAACCTGATAGATCCTCCCGCTTTTTCTTTTGGATCTAAGATCGCATTGAAATCTCTGCCCAAAATGCAAACTTGATCTTGTAAAGTTCCTAAGTATTGATCTATTTCTATCCAGACTAATCTCTTGTCCTAGTTCTGGGAAGGGCCATAAATGTTAATAAGAAAGAAGTGTAGGTTGCTTCTAATGCTTTTGATGATCCCCACCATCCAGTTCTTTTTACAACTAATTACTGAAAATGAAACCATTCTAGGATCCTAGATTACCCCAAGACCTCTTGAGGCACCCTCTGCTAGGACTCCTACTAGTTCCCATATTCCTAGCTACTTATTTAGAGTGTCTATCTCATCTTTATTTAGTTTGGTTTCTTGGATCATTAGTATGTCTGGTTTTGTGTTGGTTAAACAACGTTTTATGATACGCTGTTTGTTAGGGGCGTTGAGACCCCCAACATTCCAAGTATATACTCTCATGATGCCATGGGAAGGTCCTTCCCCTTCCATGCATTAAATAGTCTGGTGATCTTAGTCTAATCTATTGCCTCACCTACTTTCTCTCTTAGTACCAGTAGTGATTTTTTGCCCCTTTTTTATTACTTTTGGAATAGTCTGGGGTTTCTTTGCTAAAATTAGTTATGGTGATTCCCAGCCGAGGGTTTGCTTCCTCCACCTCTTTGTATCCCTATTCTTTTGGGACCTTTTTACCATTCTCTTGTCTTGACTCCAATTCTTCCAGTTCCATGATCTTGGTGATAAGTTTTTCCTTTTCCTTATTTGCCTTTTCAATTACTACTTCCTCTATTGCCTTGTCTAGGATCTCATTGTTGATCTCCTCTAGGTCCCAGTGACTGACCTTATCTATGGGTTTCTTATGATTCCCAATCTCTTTATGTTTTTCCTCTGTTTCATAAGTGTTTGGTACCCATTCTGGTGTTTCTAAAACCTCTAGATCTATACTTCCTCCCCCTACTTGGGGGTTATTATTATTAATCTCTTCTATAGGAACTTCCCCCTCCTCAAGCTCCATCCTGACCTTGCCTATCTGGGGTTCATAACTCTTCTTTGTAGTCTCAGTGGCTACCGGTGTTCCTTTATCTGATATTCACTCTGTGAGGTTCATATTATGTATATCAAGATCATAACTCTGCCTCTGTGTATTCCTTTTGGATATTTGAGAAGGTTTGGGGCATTTTCTAGGCTGAGCTGTTACCATACTCAGGTTCTAGTTTTGTCTAGTTAACTCTCTTCTACCACTATGGTGCTGTTTGAGGGAAGGAAGGCTAGTCCTTTGGTATTCCACTATAAATCCACCTTTGTTTTCATTGAAGCTGATGTTTACCTCCACTGGCTGAGGTTTGGGAATATTATTAGTATGAGTTTTTGGTATACTGTCGAAATGAATCCTGCGGTGAGGATCCTTGTGAAATACTAGCTTAATACAGTAATTAGCCTAGTTAGTTTTAATTTCAAGAGGTTCGAGGGTTTCCATACCTATATTAAATTTTACTAATAAGAGAACATCAGAATTGGATGCGAAATCCTCTTCTAATCCCATGAACTCTCCTAGGTGATTCCCTATCTCCCTTAAGATTTTACTATGGATAAGCTCAACCAAGAGATTTAGTAACTTGACCCACCTAGCTACTTTTTGTTTCAGTTTACTGGGGTCAAAATTAGGTTGCCAGTCTAGTTACTCAAAATTATGCCCTTTGTAAAACAAGCTTCTGCTATTAAAGATTTCTTCTTTTAGGTTTGTACTTTTGTAGACAGTGCAAATGAAATCTTTAGAAGTGATAGTGATACTTACTTGGTCTTTGTAGAGGGATTGGATCCACTCCATAATTTCCTTCATAGGATGCCCTATCCCGCACCATTAGATATAGAAGTCATGGGTTTTACAATGATTCTCCAAACCATCTATGTAGATGTTTCTGATATCTATTGATACTATCTTTTTCATGGCCTCCAATTTTTGATGATGCATTGAACTCATTTGTGGCCTCGACCAAGGGGTTCTAGGGGTTGCTTGTTCTCGGATTGTTACCTGGTCTTTGCCCATCCATGGAGCGTTAGGTGCCGAGTTACTGAATTTAGGGTTTTTAGGGATTTGCCATTGGTGGAGTGCCCTAAAATTTGACAAGCTTCCTGTATGAGAATTGTCCTTCACATGGATGATCCTAGGGGCCAGTTTTGAAAAATGCTCCGCATATCCTTGTCTTGGATATGAAGGGTAGGAGACAGCAGGGGGTTGTTGAGCACTGCAACTTCTTTCCCGGCCCAGAGTGGTGCGATTAGCTCCAGTTGTGAATCCTGGGGTTGCTGAGGTAATAGGAAAGGCCCACATTCCTGCCAACCTAGAGCGATCTGTTTCTCTTGATGTTCCCCCTACCCTAACTCCCCTCTGTGGCCTCCTACTCTTCACAAATTGTCAGCCCTGATCTTCCTGATGATGCAGAGGGGGAGCCCTGCCTACAAAGAAAGCCTTCTCCTTCCCCTGTGCATGGCTATAGGGGAGCTCTGCCCTAATTTCATTTTTGGCATTCTTAATAACAATGCTTTGTCACAGACTGCCTACTTTTTTTCGCATATTGCCTATTTTTTTCTTCATTTTCCCTTCAATAATCACATAAGCCATTGAATTGTATTGCAACATCATTCTAAGACATAATATATTATTCTAGATTTTTTATATTTCTGTGCAATGACTTAATCTAGTTGCTCTACCATTTTCAATAGAATAGTGGGGGTGGGCAGTGGGTTTGGGAAAACAAAGGTTTTCTCTGGTGGGACCTCGATTTTGAGTTGCCCAATAAGAGAGTGGTGGAGACAAAATTGTACTATAATGTGGAATGCTTGGCTTATAGTGACATTTGCATCAAATATGATGACAACCTAAATGTAGACAATCTGACCACCTTGTTTCAAGAAATGTTTTTGATCAAGACCCACATTAGAAGATTAGACATCAAAAAGGGCTTAAAGAATACTTAAGGCTTTAGTGGGTCCCTTGTTTTCAAAGGGTTGAGTTCACGTGTTGTTCCTTTGTTACTGTTCCTAGTCCCTTAAAATGTTTGATCTTGTGGATGTTTTTAAAATCCTTCTTTCCTTCATTCACTCTAATTCTAAACTCAATTTTAATTTTTCCCTACAAAATTACATGTTACATACAACATTATATGGTACATATGTATACCTCCCCTTTATTACATTGTGCCTTAGTTAATATATCATATGTTTTATCCCTCTTTCAAATGATATTTTAAAGTAGAACAAGTTTATTGCTATCCTTTAATCTCATTAACTACTTAATTGATAAACAATATTCCTTTAATCGTATAAACTACTTAATTGATAGTACATAATACATCATTGATCCATGCATTCATTCTCTATGATCTCACAAACATTTCATTTATTCAACCTTATTGCATACCCACATACATACTCCCTCTTAATGGAAAAATTAAAAGAACAAAAATTAAAAACCCATTCATGTGGTGAGTTACAATAATTAATATACTCCATATTTATATTTATATAAAATTGGGAAAACTCCCGGCATGTACGAGGGGACAAAGAGAGTTTTCTTTTTTTTGAGGCTGCTCACACCTGCGAAAAACATAGCTCTACTAGATAAAATCTTGGCTAAAATTTTTGGTGCTTTATGCAGGTGAAAAAAATCCACTCCTCAGTAGCCCTGACCTTTGCAAAGTGGTGATTTGTAATAACAAAAGGATTAATTTGTACTATAAAATACTCCATAGAAAACCACTTCTAACTCAAGATCAATTTCAAATATAAGAATTGACAATGAACACAACATAAAAGATTTATGCAATATGACCACTATAAATAGGAAAGTTCAAATCACACCTTTATATTTCCTTAGAATTTTATTTCTTTTTTCAAAATTGACCCTGATAGCTATTATTCCAGAGATCAAGTAATTTAAAAAGAGAGATTATAGGGAAACACAAGATAGGTCTCTATAAAGACATACATGTGAGATTCAAGTAAAGAATGCACTAATGATGAAATGAGCAGACAACACCAGTCTAATTACAAAAGGAGTGATGAGAAGATGAATCAAACAAAAAATGTAGAGGTTAAGAGAGAGGGAACACTTGAAAACAATGTGCCTCACATAAATAGCCCAACATGCTGCCTCTTTAAAAGGTTTCAATCCCATGACCCATTTTTTTCAATTGAAACAACTTTACCGACTACTTTGCATATGCATGTACAATTGTAGTTGACTTTTGATCGATCTTATTTTGACTACTATCAAATTTACAACTCACTAGCTGGATAAGCTTTTCGAAAACAAAAGAAGCTTCTTAATTTGAAGAATAAGGAAAAGATAACAAAAAGATATAAGAAGGTAGTAGAGAAAGAAATAAGAGTAGGAGGGGACAAAGCATTCGCATCAGCATTGAACTCACAAAGTAACTGAGAAATATAAAGTTTTCCAAGTCTCAATGTTGTGTGTGGGCTCTCCAAAATCTTATTAAAAAGCTACAAAGATATGTGCAATGGTAAAAGATGTATTCATTTTGTGAGCCACTTGCATGGCAAAGTCTACACTTGTCAATCCTCAGCTAATGAGTGTTCTGTACGGGAAAGGAAAAGTGGGGAAAGTGCAAGGGAAGTGTTAGAAAGATGAAGTACATCGACATTTAAATTATGTCATCTCTTATTGGAGGGGGACGTGGGATGATGGTAGCCGAGGGAATTCAATCTTGATTTCATCTATTTCGAAGAGACTCTTGACTTCTAGAGAGAATTGTATTCACACGGAACGGAAGAAAGTTGTGGAAAATGGGAGGAGATTTAGCTTGCAGTGTTCTCTCAGCTTACTTTGTCTTTTCAGTTTATACTAGCAAGGGATTATGTCTTTTCCATGTGAGATGTTATAGAATAATCTAGTTATGATGGTAGTGGATACGTGTCTTCTCACGATATGGTGTTGTGTTATGTCATCTCAAGGTGGAGCCAAGGTTTTCTTAGTCAGACAGAATTGGATGGAAAACAATAGTGAAATATGGACTATCTATGGGATAAAGCTAGTGGTAGTTTATGCATGCAGGAATAAATCAATTCATTTCAGATATGCCTAATTTCTATCACATCTCAGTTTTGCACTTAAAAATTTGTAATCACAGTGCTTTAAAGCTTGAGTGCTATGGTAAGTTCACATTTTGTGAAATATAATTTTATCAAGTTCAGCAAGCAAAACATGAGTACATCATGTTAACTCTTTAGGGGTACATCATTTTAACCAGGTTTCTTTCCGGGTAAATATTTAGGGGTACCACTCTTCAATGGTCATCACACAAAACTCTTATGGAGTGGGGTCATAAATAACCTGCTACACAAAATACAAGAATGGAAAAGTGGTTGGTTATCCTTGGCTGGTAGACTTACATTGCTCAAAGCAGTTCTTACAATAGTCCCAATCTATATGATGTCATCATTACAAATTCTAAAGGGGATACTGGTTGAAATAAGTAAAATATGTAAGAAATTTTTGTGGCAAAGCACATCAGACTTAAGGAAGATTCACCTAATTGCCTAGGAAAAGGTGTGTTCCCCAAAACTCCAGGGGGTGCAAGTGTTATCAACCTGGAATTGCAAAACTTGGTATTAGGAGAAAAGTTGGCATGGAAAATGCATAAACACCCTCAAACCAAATGGGTTAAAATTTTACAAAAAAAGTTGCATAGATTTTAGACTTCAAGGGTTTCCAACTGGACTTTCAAAAAAGTTGGGATCAAAACTATGCTGGTATGATTGGCAAGTTGCTAGTGAGCAAAATTTTAGAATCAAAACTATGCTAGTATGATTGAACTCTTTAAGAATATTACGAAACTTCCTGGATTCTTCCACAACCAAGAAAATGTCTCGACCAACAAACTCCCAACTTTTTTGAAAAAATAAACCTATCCAGCCATCTAGACCTAGACCTTTGTCTCCATTCAAGGAGAAAACCACTACTTTGATTTCTTCTAGCGTGAATTCCTTGAGGAGTTCCTGATTATTTTCTTCTGATAATTTTTTAGGCAAATTGAAACTGCTGAAATCAATCCTGGATCGAGATTTATCCATTGAAAGGAGATGATTAAAAAATGACTGAGCTTCTTCTTTTATGTCATCTAGGTTCTGAAGAAATGAGCCATCCTCCTTCTTAATGCAATGTATCATAGATCTCTATCTCTGTGCTTTAGTCGAGAAGTGAAAAAAGGAGGTGTTTCGATCACCCTCCTTTATCTAGGTTTCCCTAGATTTCTGTCACCTAAAAATTTCTTCTCTCAGAAGGACCTCTTCAAGATGAGAGTGGAGAAGTTTTTCTTTTAAGAATGTATCTTGATTCATGCCTCCCCGGAAGATTTCTTCTTCAATGAAGGACAGATCTCTTTAAAAAAATGCTTTTCAAAAAAGATGTTCTTGAAATGAGTTTTGTTCCATTCTGAAAGCTTTCCCTTAACATAATCTAGATTTTTAGCTAACTGGAACATTTTAAACCACATCTCTTGGAACTTAAAAGTATTGCACGTACCTTGTTGTGCTCCACCAAAGGAGAGACTTACAAGAAAGTGGTTTGAACCTGTAAAAGACAGAATCATTGAGAAGGAGTTCAGGTTCCCCAATATGCATTATGGGGATAGGAAGAGGATATCCAACCTTTCTGCTATTCTTGAGCCATCATTTCTTCTATTAGACAATGTGAAGATCCCATTAGAGGGCCTGCATTCCTGTAAACAATTTGCATCCACAAAAACTCTAAAATTTGACATCGATTGAGATTGCCTTGAAGAGCAACCTTGTTTTACGGACCCATCCAGGATGGTGTTGAAGTCTTTGTCCAAGATGACCATCTCATTTCTTAGCATGTGTAACACTTTGATAGGTGTGTCCAGAGTTGCATCTTCTGAGATGCTCCTGAAGGACCATAAACATTCATGATCCACAAATCCTTTCCAAAAAAGACTCCTTGAAATTTTCCAAGAATCCAGTGATCTCTATTACCTACAACCTCTAGCTTGGGGAGGTTCTTTTTCCATAGAATAGCTAAGCCACCCAAAGTTCCTCTAGAAGGGTGTAGCTCCTCTTCCCATTCCTTCCATTTGAGAAACTAAAAGGTGCCAGCATCCAAATCTAATTTAGTTTCTTGAAGCATCAAGATATCTGCTCTCACCCCATCAAGTTGAGACTTGATGAGACACTTTTTGTTAGGGGCATTTAAGCCCCTAAAATTCCATGAAAGGAACTTCATTGCTCCTGAGGAGAGCTATCTACTCCCTCTTTTTGGATTTTTTGGGTGTTCCTCTCTCCATGCTTTCCATAATCTTAGAAAGCTCCTTACCTTTCTTTTGTCTCAAACTCCTCCTAGAAGGTGTGTTCTTAACATTTTTACAGGCCATAGGAGTCTGTTGGATACCTGCTGAGGATGATTCAAGGATCAGGTTATCCTCCTATAGAACTTAATCTGCCAGCTCTTCAAACATGGAGTTTGTAACCTTCATGAGATTTGAGGAAGGAGGGATGCTAGTCTTAACCTGTCGTTGCCTTGGAGATTACCTTATAGATGAAGTTGCAGAGCGAGATAGGTCTAAAATCTTGAAAGGAAGATGGAGAACAAACTTTTGGAATCAAAACTATGTTGGTACAATTGAACTCTTTAAGCACATTACCAAACTTCCTGGATTCTTCCATAGCCAAGAAAATTTCTGGACCAACAAACTCCCAACATTTTTTAAAGTTACCTAGATTTGGGTTAAAATGAAGTTGTCATCTTCCTGTCAAGAGTTTAGACCTATCTCACTCTCTAACTTCATCTATAAGGTAATCTCCAACAAGAACAATAGCCAAGAATCCCAAGTTTTTTTAACATGATGTACTCATGTTTCATATTTTAAATAGAACAACAACCAAGAATCTTAAGTTTTTTTAACATGAGTACATCATTTTAACTAGGTTTCCCTTGGAGATTAGACATGATGTACATCATTTTAACCAAGTTTCATATTTTAACCAGAACAGCAGCTGAGAATCTCAAGTTTTTTTAACATGGTGTACTCATGTCTTCCTTTCAAGAGTTTAGACCTATCTCGCTCTAAAACTTCATCTATAAGGTAATCTCCAACGAGAACAACATCCAAGAATCTCAAGTTTTTTAACATGATGTACTCATGTTTCATATTCTAACAAGAACATTAGCCAAGAATCTCAAGTTTTTGTAACATGAGTACATCATTTTAACCAGGTTTCCCTTGGAGATTACCTTATAGATCAAGTTACAAAGTGAGATAGGTCTAAATTCTTAAAAGGAAGACGGAGAACAAACTTTTGGAATCAAAACTATCCTGGTACGATTGAACTCTTTAATCACATTACCAAATTTCCTGGATTCTTCCACAGCCAAGAAAATGTCTCAACCAACAAATTCCCAACATTTTTGAAAGTTACCTAGATTTGGGTTAAAATGAAGTTGCCTAGATTTTGGACTTCAAGGGGTACCACTCTTCAATGGTTGTCACACCCTCAACCAACAAACTCCCAACATTTGGGTTAAAATGAAGTTACCTAGATTTTGGACTTCAAGGGTTACCACTCTTCAATGGTCGTCACACAAAACTCCCAACATTTTTGAAAGTCTTTTAACCAAGTTTCCCTAGATTTTTGTTGCCAAAAAATTTCTTCTCTTAGAAAGACCTCTTCAAGCTGAGAGAAGAGACATTTTCTTGGCTGTGGAAGAATCCAAGAAGTTTGGTAATGTGCTTAAAGAGTTCAATCGTACCAGCATAGTTTTGATTCCAAAAGTTTGTTTGCCATCTTCCTTTCAAGAGTTTAGACCTATCTCGCTCTGCAACTATAAGGTAATCTCCAAGGTAGTGGCTTCAAGACTAGTGTCCCTCCTTCCTCAAATCATCTCAGAGGAGCAGGGCAGTTTTGTGCTTGGAAAAGAAATAGCAGAAGGAGCCATTCTTACGCATGAAGTTCTTCACTCAATCAACAAAGAAAGATCGTCTAGCATGGTTCTAAAACTAGACATGTCTAAGGCTTATGACATAGTGGAATGGGACTTTTTGCTTCATGTCTTGTCCTCCCTTGGTTTCTCTACACGCTAGTTAAAATGGATTTTTTCAGGGCTCAGAGGTGTTAGATGTTTTGTTCTAATCAACGATAGTGAATCTCCCACTTTCCAAACTCTAAGGGGTCTAAGATAGGGAGATCCTATCTCTCCTTATCTTTTCATTTTGATGACTGAAGCTCTTACTTGGCTAATAAAATAGGCCAGAAGTAATAATCTCTAGAGGGGAGTAAGAGTGAAGTCTTATAATGATCCTTTCACCCACGCCTTCTTTGCAGACGATACAATCCTCTTTGGTAAAGCTTGCAAGAGAGAGGCTTCTACCATTAAAAGGATGCTATCAATGTACTGTGAAGATTCTGGGCAACTGATTAAATCAGTGAAGTCCAAAATCTATTTGTTCAACACACTGCAAGAACAACCAAGAATCTCAAGTTTTTTTAACTTCAAGCTAGAATCTCTGTCGGGTAAATATTTAGGGGTACCACTCTTCAATGGTCATCACACAAAACTCCCAACATTTTTGAAAGTCTTTTAACCAGGTTTCCCTAGATTTTTGTTGTCAAAAAATTTCTTCTCTCAGAAGGTCCTCTTCAAGCTGAGAGCAAAGAAGTTTTTCTTTTAAGAAGGTATCTTGATTCATGCCTCCTTGAAAGATTTCTTCAATGGGTACTGCTCTTTGAACTTTCAAAAATGTACTTTGAAGCTTCTGGGCAACTGATTAATCTATTGAAGTCCAAAATCTATTTGTTCAACACACTGTAAGACAACAGCCAAGAATCTCAAGTTTTTTTTAACTTCAAGCTAGAATCTCTGTCAGGTAAATATTTAGGGGTACCACTCTTCAATGGTCGTCACACAAAACTCTTATGGAGTGGGGTCATAGATAACCTACTAAACAACATACAAGCATGGAAAAGTGGTTGGTTATCCTTGGCTAGCAGACTTACGCTGCTCAAAGCAGTCCTTACAGCAATCTCAATCTGTATGATGTCATAATTACAAATTCCAAAGAAGATACTGGCTAATTCTTGTGGCAAGGCACATTAGACTAAAGGAAGATTCACCTAATTTCCTAGGAAAAGGTGTTTTGCCTAAAACTCTAAGGGGGCGCATGCATTATCAACCTAGAATTGCAAAACATGGCACTAGGAGAAAAGTTGGCATGGAAAATGTATAAACAACCTCAAACCAAATGGGTTAAAATTTTACAAAAAAGGTATTTGGATAGCAAAGCTCCAGAGAGAATCTTTACAATTGCAAATCCTCTGAAGGGCTCGTCAATATGGAACTTTATTTCTAAATGTCGGTAGGTAATTCTCCCCAAGCTTTCCTGGGCCATTCACAATGGGAAAAAAAATCCTTCTGGGATGATCAATGGAATGGCTGGCCAAAAATCTCCTCTCTGGGAAATTTTAGGGAAGCAGCAGTTTATCTTAAAAGGTTTTGGGGCGATAAGGTTTGTTCTTATTTTACAATGGATACAAGTCTAGTTCCAACGAAAATAAAATGGAAAAGCTTTGAGAACTGTAATTTTCCTCTTGATCAAAAAATAGCACTTAGAGGGATCTTAGAGGAACGCTTCCTCTTCTTTTCCCCATGAGAGGACGAACTCATTTGGATGGGTGATGGTTCAGGAAGATATAAAGTTCAATCAAGTTATCAATTTTTATCAACAAGAGTGAAAGTTGATTGGCCCACTAATCTCTGCTAGGTAAACCCAATTCTTCCAAAAGAAGGTACTTTTACTTGGCTGGCTTTGAACAATAGGCTCCTCATGGGGGATAGAATTGAAAAAATTTCATTAGGTTCAAGCTTTAAATGTGTTCTATGTCAAGAAGAAAATGAGTCTATAGACCATCTTCTTGTGCGATGTAGTTTCAGTCAACATTATTGGAAGCGCATAATGTAGTTGCTGAATTGGTCCTCCCCACTCTTAGGTATGTTGAAGGATTGGCTGACAAGTTGGCCCATCCTAAACAAGGAAGATTATTTTCACGATTTGTGGGTAGTATGCCCCTGTGTTATTCTTTGGCTACTATAGAAGGAGAGAAACTGCAAGATTTTTAGGAATTCTTTGAGGTATGATTCAGAAGTTTACAATGAGATGGAGTCTTTGATTGTTGAAACAACTCTAGCTAAATTAATATGTACTCATTTCAAGGAGTCCAAATGGACCAGCTAGGACGCTCTCATGTCCAAAAATTGGAAAGGCCTACAGAAGCAGCCACAAAGTACTTTTTCTCAAACTTCTAGCTCAAGAGTGGATAGAGCTTCAATTAAATGGATACCACCTACTCCCCCCTTGTTAAAGTTAACTTTGATGGAGTGTGTAGAGGAAATCATGGGCCTTTGGCCATGGGATGTGTGATCAGGAATAGCGAAGGTAAACTCCTTGTAGCAAAAGCTTCAAAGCTCCCAGAAGGAACAAATAATAGGGCAGAAGCTCTGGCCCTGCTTAATGCCCTACAACTGGCCCAAGCAAAGTGATATAAGAAGATTTCAATAGAGGGAGACTCTCTTGTAATTATCTCAGCCCTGTAAATAGAGAAACCTCAGAATTGGTCGATTAGATATATTCTTGATCAAGCCAAGGAAGTCTTGAAATTCTTTGAAACATTTGAAATCTCGAGCACTACAACAGAGAAGGGAATAGGATGGCAGACTGGTTGGTGAATTATGCTCTTGATCAAAATGAGAAAACAATCTTCTTTGATCTCAATCTTTAAGAGTTCCTAGAAGCTCTAAAATCTCTGTTGATACATGACACTAGCCTTTCTTCTCTTTTCAGCAACCATGCCATGGTAGAAAACTCAGACCCCTACAAGCCTTGGCCAACTGGGGATGGGGTGGGTAGGTGGCTTACGATAATTCATGAAGACCCCTAATGTATACGTGTACTCCTGAACACATGTCCAAGATCAGACCTAATCCATCCTTCACCCAATGTACTCCTATTTCAAATGGTAGGGAAGAACCTTAACTGTAGTTTTTACTCCCACCGTATGGAAGATCTTTCTTAGATCTCCTCTCTTCTCCATCTACTACATAGTACCTCGTGTTGCTTTTGGGCATGTTTACCATCTCATTCCTGGCTAGTGTTTATGATTAAAGGCATTCTCTGCTATGGTGAGGTGTAGGTGGCATATGGGTGATGTCTATTTATATTTCTAGTTTCTTGTTTTTCTGTGGCTTCTTCTACACAGTTTTTCCCTGTTTTGGCCGAATAGAGGGGTGTGGAAATATTGATCCCCCCTCTATTTTTGTATCTTATTCAATATTTTAATATAAATCTATGTCTGGGGCTCTACCCCTTTTGTCTAAAAAAAGCCTCTGCAGAGACTTGGACTCTACTCAAGGTCAGTTTCATGGCTCAGGATCGATCTCACACCATGTAGATCTAATCTCTAGTGTATGGTACTAACCTGGACCAAGTGTACACTTTTGGAATTTGGTTCAGTATGATATTTTCTCTCTGTTGTCATGTAAGGATTGGCAGTATTTAGAAATACGTTGGGAAGATAGCTAAATTGTGAGGGTTTAACATCGTTTGACAATGTTACCAAACATCAAGCAAGTGTACAAATGATCTAGATTCAATTTATAATATAATAACTATCCTTTTTAATGTTTCAAACTCAAATGTTCCTACAAATGCTTCTTGCAAATGCTTAGGTTATTCCAATGGTCTCTTGAAGATTCCATGATGTTCAAATGAATGTCTTTAAATACCAAGACATAATGAATCATCACACAAAAGTAAAGCAATTTAGCTACCAATGATTATGAGGAAAGGATGATAGTTGATAATTTGAATTTTAAACTTTTGAATTTCAAGTCGAATCATACTGTGTGGAATTAATCATGCATATTGTGGAAATAACCCAAGATAGGGGAAAGTAGGAACTCTATGAAATGATTAAGTTTATGCAATTCTGGCCTAATAATGAGGTGAATGTCTAGAGACGTACAAATAGTGTGGGGATAAGGTCAAATGTATGAAATTTCATGAAGGTGAGCATAAAAGAGGATGGATGGGGATTAGAGAAGGACCCAAATATGGCACAACTTGTGTCAAATGTTGTTATGCAATCATATTGAGACATTCTCTTAAAGTGGGCCCAAAACTAAATGGGAAGTCACATGGCTATGCTAATTTCACTAGGAAAATCTACCCTTGATTTAAGGTTTATGTGAATCTTAAATGAACATGTCTTTCAAAGTATATAAGCACTCAAAAAGATACATCTAAAGTAAATATTTAGACATAAAAGGATAAATTGGGGTGAATGTGAAGTAATGGACCCACTTGATCTCTTGTTGATTATAGGAAGCTACAAAACTAAGAAAATATGTGTAATGAACCACTTCTATATCACAAGTGAAATAGGCACAAATTACAAACTTGCTTTATTTGTCTAGAGAAATGAAAAAAGTAAGAATAGGGTTAGAAAAATTCTACTTGTACAAAAAGTGGTGTTAAAATGCTTTGCCATGTGTGGTAGTAGTATGATGGTATGGAATATTAAGATAACATCGCATAAATACAACTTCATTGTTTGTTTGATAAGTGAAAAGTAGTAATAGAGTTCATCACCACCCAACACATATCTAGGAAGTACATCATTGTTAGGATTAGGTGCATGACATACATCTTGCAAGTCTTAATTTTAAGAAATATTTATTTAATTATATTTATGTACTAATTGTGTTCCTAGAGGAAATGGGATATCTCACTTATAACTTGGTCATTATCTCATGTGTATTGCTTGGTATAATGTGTCTGTAAAAATATGTAAGAGCATTATGTCATGTAAGACGTGTAAAAGCATTTTTGACATTGTAAGTGCATGAGAGATGTTGCAATGTGTGCAAGAGAATCTAAGGGGATTCTTTGTACCATATTTATTTTATTGGACTTGATCAACCCTATAACCTTGTCCATGTGTTTTGAATAGGACTAAGATCCTAGAAATGTTATATCATTTTTGCTTACTTATGAGTATTAGATATTATGTTGAAATTATTTGTGACCAAGTTAAATATTATAAACATATTATTGATAGCAATTAGCTAATTTACATTGCATCTTTGTTGGATTTAAACTTCCCCAAATCTTTAGTGACTATGTGAAATGATATAAACTTTGTTTAAGCGTAATTGTGTACTTTTTTTAATTCAATTGTACTTGATATAGGAAAAGAAGATATTCTTGTCTAGTCTAAAAATACATGATTATCATCTTAGAATATATTTTGAGTATGATGATTATATGGTAATCAAGGATAGGTGCTCACATAGTATGGAATATGTATGTCATTCATTAAGTAAGTGCTATGTAATTGCAAGATATATTTTAGTAAAATTTATGTTGAAGTTAAATATAAAAGAATAATAAATTTATAATTTTAGATAAGGTGGTACATGAGTCAGAAAATTGATAAAGTTAAAAGATAAGAGATTAAACATATAAAATAATATTATCTCTTCAATTTCAAATTCATGGTATGTTTCATAAGAAATATATATAGTTCTGATCATGTTATTGATTGGAAAAGTGTTTGTATTGATCTTACTTGTGAATTTATATTCAACCAAAGATAATTATTGAAATAAGATCTATAACTTAAAAAATATAATCATAGATGAGCTAAAATCAAAATGGAGACATTATTATTTTTGCAATATTGCATGAAGAATGAATGTATTCATAGTCACTATTTCCATTTATTGATTACGTGTTTTGTAAGATGTGATACAAATGTGTCTCATGCTACTAAGGGCAAGAATTGGACTATAAGGGGAGAAATGTTATGGGACCTTTTCCCCAAAATTGAAAAGAAAGTTATTATGTGAATGACCCTTTGAAATTATAAGGGAATAAAAATTATTTGACCCTTCATTTGAAAAATGGAGTTAGAAAAATAAAGGTTTTTATGTCCCTTTAGTTGAAAGGAGGGACAATAATAAATAATTTTAAAAGATCCATTTGAAAAGAGAGGAATAATAGTATTTATAAAATAAATTAAAGAAAACCTTTTTGAAAGGGTCTTATGGTTTAAAAACCACCCCTTAAGGCTTATATAAAGCATTGAGGTGAGACTTGGAAAGGGCGTGAAGATCACTCAAGGAAGAAGGTGGTTTGGTGGGCTATGAGTATTCAAGAAGGGACACAAAAAGTATTTTCAACTTAGGGTATAGAGTACACTTGAAATTGTCCTAGCTAGGGTTTGTGGTGCATAGGAATGCATTCTTTCCTTATATATATTCTCTAGATTTCACCATAGCTATGAGGGCTAAGACCATTGAAATATTCCTATAGTAGGAGTGGCTGAGTGAAGCAACTTTATTTAGATAACTATTGAAATTATTTTTGATAAAAGGGGTAAAATGAGTTTTGAAGGGGCACCGAAACCCTACAACAAAATGCTGCCCCAAAGATTAAAAATTATTGGATAGAAGCCAACACACAAAAACATGAAACAAAACATGAACACAATCCTAGAGAAATAGAAATCTATAGAAGCTGCCAACCAATAGTAAGCAATGAAAAAATAGCCAACCCATAGAGAACCACCAGCTTGGTCACATATCCTTGAGTGTCTCAGCCATTGCCAACTCCTGCTTATAGAATTCCACATGAAGCTTTACAAATCCCAGGAGCTCATCCTTTTTTGCTTCAAAGGATTTTTTTTTCTACCATGAGTCTGAGAGCTTGGGCCTCCCTTCTCACTAGTCTTTCCCTATTTACCATTGCTTCCAGTCTTCTACGAATTACCCCCTTCATCATTCTCCCTGCCCTTTCCAGCAATGTGCTCTTCTCTAAACTCTTTCAACTTTTTAGTGAGGATTCTAATCCCCTCGATGCTGTTTTGGATGGTGCACTTGCTAGTTTCTAGCATTCTCTCAAGATTCTTCTTAATTTCTTTCATATCCTTCTCAATTTTGTTTAAATGGCTATCATAGTCATGGCTGTAGGACATTAGATCCTTCTACAGCTGATTCACCCTAGGGATGGCCTCTTAGGTAAGTTGAGTCTCAGAGTATATCTTGTCATCAATCTCAACCCTGCTGCCAATCCTCTATTACATAGCACTCCATCTAATATTTATCCTATTGATTTCAATAAAGAACCACTTAGTCATTCAATGCTGACTATCCACCACCTCCCTAACCATCCCCAGGGCCTCTGAAAGCTCCTCCCTGTTGGCAGTAGAGGAAAGAAAAAAAGGAAAATTCCTGGGAAGATTGCTTGAGGGGTTCAGAATCTACAAAAAAAGAATCCCTACCCCATGTTTATTAGTCACAGTACCTTTAGTAAAATTATTCTTACCTTTAGGACTCATATCCCTCCCTTTCTACATCTTCTCCTTACTTTTTCTTTTCTTTAGCTCACCAACTTGCTTTTCTCTAGAGACATCAATAGTTTTTTGGCCTTGCATTCCCTTCTTATTCTTAATAGTTTTGTGTTTATACTCCTCAATAAACTCCTCATCCCTCTCTTTTTCAAAGGGAGAACCAATAGACTAGAACACATCATCCTTCTTACTCTGGCTATTAAGGTATTCTTACCAACACCCCTCTTCCTCTTTTTATAGGTATCTCCCTCCTCAGCTTGGGAGGAGCATGGAGTGGAAAGAACCTCCACTGACTCCTCCTCAACCCAGACAAGGTCCTGCTCCTCCTCATTCGCTTCACCATCAATCAACATAGAATAATCAACTATAGGACTTTTTACTTTCTTCAAGGTACTGCCCTTAACCTCTGTTATAAGGGACTATGGTTTTAATATGCTCCATTATAATCATGATTAACCCCTCATGTAAAATAGGAAGTTTAGGGTTTCTTTTATTTTCCTTAATGGTAAACTCCATTGAGGACAACTGATACAAGGGGAAGGAGACTACCAATTTATGATTGAAATGATTCAAGAGCGTAAAATGATAGTTATAGATAGTGGTAAACTTACCTTTGAGGGAGATGTACCACATGATCACCTTTGTATCCTCTCCCCAAATTGTCTTAATGGACTTTCATTCATAGCCTCTATGATGGAATTTGATGAGTTGGTTTCTTTTGTTACCTTTAAAGAAAACCTTAAGAGCCTCCTCACCAGCTCTACAGTTTTTAAACACCATTTTTCCTTCCTCTGATAGACTAGTTATCTATGCTATAAACTCCTAACTAATCTCCATTTCAATCCCATACACTCTGACTTTCCTATCTCACCATCCTTTGACAAACAAGTTGGTGGAAATCAGGTCAAACCCATGCAGCTTCTCCATGAAAGGGATGAGTCCCGCATCCATCATCACTTTACACAATTGAGGTCTTTTGTGGACCCCATTGCATGAAGAAGCCTCCACTCTATTCCTTTCCCCTGCCATCCTAGTCACAACAGACTTGTCTCTTTCATAGTTCAAGTACCACTCTTGCAAAATAAACCAGACCCAACCAACCTTAAATGAGAAGGTCCTCAAACTACCCAAAAAGTGTGTGATTTGTAGCAAAGTAATCATAAGATTAACTCACGTATTAAAAATAGAAGATTTAATCATAATTGCCTTCATTGGATATGATGGACTTCACTTTGCTAGGAAAGTCTGAGTATATTTCCCATCATTGAAGAGCATGGGAAATGACTCCCTCATTAGACATGACGTTGGGTACCCCATTTCCCTCCCATTAAATATGAGATATAAGAGACTCTTCAAAATAATTAATCATATCCATCAAATCCTTTATTAACATTTGAATAGTTCAGCTAGGGGCTTGGATGTTCTTAAGGCATTTTATAATGTTACATGAGTCCCCTTCAACCCAAAATTTCTTATAACCTTTGGAATAGGCTAGATTAATACTATAGTAGGTCAAGCAATAGCTTCGGCGTAGTGATTAGACTAGATACCCAATGGGAGCACCACAACTGAAATAAACCTACCTTTATCATCTCTTAACACTCCCCCACTACCATTCGGCCGAAGATTTCCTTTGGATGCCCCATTAAAGTTTACCCTGACCCAAGCCATAGGTGGAGCCTTCCATCTAACCTGATCTCTACCTTTCTTTATGTTCTTAAATGAGATAGAGATATCCACCTGTAAGATCCAATTTAGGGAAACCTGCTTATCATAGTTTGAGATAATCTCTTTCGGGCCTAAATGGTTTTTGTCTATTATTCCTTGCACAAAGTTCTAATTACTAGCTAGGATAATCTTCATGAAAACCCCATTAGAAAGCATTGATGTCTCATAAAATATCATGTTGTTTCTCTCTTTCCAAACACTGTAGGCAACATTAGGGAGAATGAGGGCCCAAAGGAACTTCAGGGAGGAATTCAAGGATGGGGATTTCCATTGAGTAATCAGGTCCCATAAGGAATTAGGGACAACCCAATCCAAGTTCCAAAGAGAGAGGATCTTGCCTCATATGTCTCTGGAGAAATCGAACCCAGCTAACAAGTGGATTGCCAACACCAATTGGTTTAAACACAAGGCACACATATTAGGGATGGAAAAACCACATTTGCACAGGTTGTCAATGGTAAGAACCTTGTTTTGATCCAAGAGCCAGAAAAAAATGTTGATTTTAGGAGTGAGATCTGAAATCCATAGATTAGCCCAGAAGGGGGTGGAAGTCTAAACCGAAAGCAACAGCTCAAACCCAAAATCTATTGAGAAGTTGCCTAAAGGGGAGAGCTTCCACACCAACTCATCATCCATCTACATGTAAGGCATGTGGAATCAAGATAGGAAGACCTCGAGGTATGTTAGAATAGGTTCAACCTTGGAGAGATTCTTCCACGCCCCATTATCCATATAATTCACAACTCATTGACCCTATCTTCTAATCGATAGCTCCTTGACAGGTCTGGCCCACTCAAGTTTAGACAAACTAATATCACAATACCAAAGATCCTCCCAAAATTGTATAGAAGCTCCATTCCCAACCTTCCAATTAATGCCTAGTTTGATTAAGCTTCTATTGTCCACAATATTTCTCCAAAGGCTTGATCCAACTAGCAAAGACTCCTTATCAAGATCTAAGACCTCATGAAAGTATTGGTGGGTAGCAAGGTATTTTTGATTCACAATGTTAGTCCACTTATTCTTCTCATTGATCAGTCTCCAAGCAATCTTTGCCATTAATGCTTGGTTAAACTCTTTTATCTTCCTAATACTGAGGCCACCCTACTTTCTAAGAAATTACAAACAAGGTCCCAAGCCTCTAGAGAGATCTTCTTTTCTTCTGTATCTATCCACAAGAACTTCCTCTTGATCTACTCAATTTTCTCCATAAATTTACTTGGCATTTTGAAAAGACTCGTCGCATAAACCGACATGTTCTGAAGAGTAGCTTTAATCAGTTGAATTTTGCCAACTTGGCTTAATAAAGATCCCTTCCAGCTAGCTAGTTTGGCATAAAAGTGGTCCACCAATACAAACCAAAAAGATTCTAGGACCTTTTTCTCATATAGGTGTAGGCCAAGGTAAGTAGAAGGGAACAACTCCACTTTGCATTGGAATATTTTAGCAATTTTTTCTTGCCTTAGTCCAGGGGTATTCATGAAGAAGAGCATGCTCTTGGGTAAGATTATCTTTTGACCTGAGGCTTCTTCATACCTAAATAGGATTTGCTTAAATTTCCTAGATTCAGAGATAGAGGCCTCTCCCATGATGATGGTATCATCAACAAACTACTAATGAGAACAAGGATGGCTAGCTGACGAAGGACAAATACCCTACAGGACCCCATTAGAAACATCTTTTGAGATGTTTCAGCCTAGCACCTCTACCATAATATAAATAGGAAAAGGGAGATCAATTCTGCCTGTCTAATCCCCCGAGAAGAGCTAAAAGAACTAGACGAGGTACCATTGATAAGCACAGAAAACTTGGGAGAGATTATCTGAAACACCAAATCTAGATAAAACCTTCAATAAAAACATACAATTCATTCTATCATAAGACTTCAGGAGATCCAACTTGAGGAAAACCCCTTTCTTCTTATTCTCCACTAATGAGTGGATGTTTCATGCACCGTGATAATCAATTCTAGAATCTGTCTAATCGGCATGAAACTACTCTATTAGGAAGAAATGATTTTTACAAGAATTAACTAGAGACGAGAGGCAAGAACCTTTGAGAAAAATTTATAGAGAGAATTACACAAGCTAATTGGCCTAAAATTAGAAAAAGAGTTGGCTCCAAGTTTCTATGGAATGAGGACAAGGAAGGTGGTATTCAATTCCTTAAGAGATCTTTTACTGCCAAAAAATTCTTTCATGGCCTCCAGTACATCTTTTGCCATGATATCCCAGAAATGCTAAAAGAAGAAAGGGGAAAACCATCCGGGCCTGGGGCCTTGTTCCCCTCATAGGAGAAAACCGCCATACAAATTTCTTCCTCTGTGGTGCTGCATGGTAACCTTTTATTATCCTCCACTGAGAGAATGTTGGGAATGACCTCAAGTACTTGATCTTCCACATCTTGGGGAGGGAGCTAATCCACCTTTAGCAAGCTTGAATAAAATCCCATGGTTGGCTTTTGAAGCTCCTCATCTTCCTTGATTTCAGTATCATTAGTCTAGATAATCCTTATGCTATTAGCGGTTCTATGTTTTAGGCTAGACAAATGGAAAAAATTTGTATTCCAATCTCCACTGCTGAGCTAGATCGCCCTTGATCTTTATTTCTAGAATTCTTCCTCCTTAGAGACGATGTCATGTAGGCTAGCGAAGAGGTTATTTTCTTGAGCCTGTAAGGATCTATCCATACCATCCATCTAAATCTACTACTGGATCACATCTAATTTACTTTTGATAGTTCCCTTATTTTTGAAATATGCCCAAAGGATTTTTTATTCCATTTCTGAATGTTGGTCCTACCACTCATGATGCAGAGGTAGGAGGACCAAAACTATCCTCAATAACATTAACAAATCAAAGAACTAATCCAATTTCTTTGGTTGGGTTGAAGAGAACATTAATATAGACTTTTCATCCAATTTTCATGAAGATCCAATGGTAGGAGAGAAAGTTATGACTCTTTTCCCAAAACTACAAACCCTAGGCAGCGTTCAGACCTGCCCTCACTAAAATTACAATATCTCTCACAAAACTTAGTGAAATTATACAAAACCAAAATAATTGTAAACTAGAAACACATTTATTTCCATCCATCTATTATATGAATCAATGTGAGGCCGTACCAAGTGGTACCATGCATATTTTCAGACTGTATTTTCAGAAAATTAAACTCTGCAGACCTACCCTCAATAAAAATGCCATAACTTATTCAAATCTTAATGAAATTTTATGAAACAAAAAGAAATGGAAAGTAGAATCAATTAAATTTCTAACCATATATGTCTTTCTCCTATATATGTCTGTACAAAATCGTACCAAATGCTGCAACAGGACTGTTGGAGGGAAAATTAGAAAATTACAGTCCATAAAACACTCATATCTTTCACAAAACTAAATAAAAATGCATGGGACAAGAAGAAAATGGAAGGTGGTTGAAGGATATAACATTTTCAATCCATTAGGCATCCATTAAATTCCATACATGGCCATACAATAGCAAAAGACAGAAAATTTCTAAAGGAAAATATAGGAAAACATTATTTTTTCTCATTCCATGCTCAAATCTTCAACCACCCACGAATTATTCATGATTACAAGGCCTTTTAAAGGCATCAAAACATGTCTCTTTAGTTCATAACTGATTTGGAGCAAACCAAGAGCCAAATGACTCTTCACCTTCCAAGTTTGCATCTTTTTTCCAATTTTACATTGACAACCTTTACATGGTTTGCAATATTTTGCATTTTTAAAACTCCTAATGAACTAAACACATAAAAATGACTTGATAAACCTCATTACAATGTCAAAGCATACAAATTTAATCAAACTCAAAGATTTGTCCAGGGCAATATTAATTTGCCAAGGTGCTCCTACACCAACTCACCAACTTTTTAGTCACTCTAAACATAGCCAATCCATGAACAGGAATCTGCCACTATTCCTTTATTTTTTTTACAAATCAAGATGTTTGAGCCACATCTTTTCAAATCTAAATGGAAACCTATTCTTTTTCCCTATTTTATCCACCAAAAAAGAGATTGGGCAATGGTCTGAGCCTAATCTAGTCTGGGTCATTAAGGAAATAGAGTACTCCTTAAACCAATCCAAAGAGATGATGGCCTAACCCAGCCTCACCTAAATAAGATCCTCCCCCACTCTTTGATTAGACCAAGTATACTCAGCTCCTTGGGGTTCCACATCAAATAAGGATTGATCATTAATGAAATCTCTTAGAACCATTCTATTGTCCTTCGAAGATTAGGATCCTCCCCTTTTTTCATTCTCATTGAGAGGTATGTTGAAGTCACCCATCACCAACCATCTCACTTCAGTATACCTATTTTAAAACTAGCCCAACTTGTTCCACAATTTTTTCTTGGCAATTTTGATGTTCAAAGCATAAACATTGGAGATAATAGATAGGAGGAGCCATCCTTGATGTGGACAAATTGAGTGGACACATGATTATTATCTTCTTGAAGAGATTCTCTTTTCACATAATAGGGGTTCTAGAAAGTGGCAATCCCTCCTCAAGCCCCATCAACATTAGACCCTTGAAAGCTACAAAATTTAAAAAATATGTTCTTCATAATCATCATCCTATTAGTTTACATTTGTTTCTAGAATCAACACTATATCAGGTTTATGATATCTCACCATATTCATCAGGAGGTCCTGTTTGTGAGAATTATTCATCCCCCTAATTGTCCATGAAATAATCTTCATGATAACTGATTAGGAGTGCCCCTCGGTACATATCAAATAATATATTTTGCACTCCTCCTATAATATCTCTTTTACTTTCTCTTTCCCTGCTCTTAGTTAGAGATAGTCATCCCTGGGTTTTCTATGTTGAGCCACAATCTGCTTTAATCTTATTACTGGTAGTCATTCTCTAGTTATCTATTGAAGATGACTGGCTTTTCTTATTCTTTTTCCCTTTGACCAAGACATAAGGCTCCTCTGCGTGGTTTTCTTTGCATAACTCTGGTTCCTTCCCCCTGCTCTCACTGCACTATTCTAAGTTTGGAGAGGCCTAGGAGACCTCGTCCAAACTCTTTGGTGGTGAAGTTGTGGCTTGAGGTGGATCCTCTCCCTTACATTTTTTAATCTCCAGGGTGTTTCCCATCAGGGGCTGGTTAGATGGCACCATCACCTTCCTTTCATCCTAAATCTATTCCTCTTCTCCTTTTGAGATGGGCATCTCCGATTCCACAACCATACCACTTTTCACAAACCCATTGTGGCCAAGATCGATTATAAACAAAATTTTCAATCTTGATACCTCATCGTTACTTGGGAAATTTGAGGTTTCCTCCACAATCACAAAGGTCGAGGAGTCTTTTTTCTCCCTCCAAAATCTCTACAAAGATTTCTTAAATTTAAGACGGAATTACATTGCCTAGTGTCCAACCTTTTGTTGCAAGTATGTGCTAAATCGATGTTGTCATTGATGCCAACATGTTTGTGTTGTCATTAGTGTCAACTGTGCTCTTGTTTCGTTACTTGATTGTGATGATTTAGTTGCTTTGTATTGCATTATATAAGTGTTGAAGATGATAAGAATATGTTCTTGATATTGAGTATCCAAGTGCTTTTGAGAAAATTTGGTTCATACTGAAGAGAAAGTTGTGAAGATGTACTCTGGCTTACTAGATACTGTCTAAGTTTTGCTCTGCATTTGTTTTGTGTTGTAGACTAGAGTGTGAGATTTGGATATATTTTAGAGAAGTGTTTGAAGATGCAAAATCCAAAATTTGGTGGTCCAGATTACTGTGTAGCAAAAGTTCTATTCACCAGTTTGAAGATTGTTCCTAGCAGCATTTGCAATGTGACAAGGAGAAAGTATTTTGCTCCACATTTCTCCATAGTTTGGTCTTTGGTCTTGTGGTTTTGGATTTGTGTTTATAAGGTCCTTATCTATCTTCATTCCAAAGGATTTGTGATTTGGTTCTCTGGAAAGGAAGTTATTCATTAGTAGAGTTTGACAGTGTTTGTTGTGAGCAGTCTGTGTTCTGTCTTCAAGTGAGATTTGTTGTGGCTAGATTTGTAACCTCCTAGGTAATTTTATGTTGTTCATGGATGTCTCTAGATTGTATTGAAGGCATATTCTTGATCCACAAGCTATGATGAAGTTCATGGAAGCATGTGTTTAAGCATTCTTGGTGTTTGCACAAGTTTGGCTGACTTAGATGATAACACTCTTTACGGATGTGTTTCAGGGATTGTAGAAGCATGTGAAGATGTATATGGGTCTGAGCTAAGCCATGAAGTGTTCTTCTTTCATTCATTTTCTCTACAAGTTTTTTTAGGTCCAGACTCAATTTGAATTATGTATGTTTACCAATCTTAGAGACTGTTCCAATGGTTGTAGATTGTAATGCTGACCTTGATGTGCATTCCAAGGTTTATGACAGGTATAAATTTAATGAATCCATCTGTTGTGAAGATGCACAGATGAGAGTGTGTGTGTATAAGGGTAGCGAAGGTGATTTGTATTATGCTTCAATGGAACTAAACTCAAGCATGTTGTAGGTGCTATTATATCAGTTCATGGTAGTGAGCCACCCCTCTAGGCAGTGAGCCAACCCTCGGTAGTGAGCCACCCCTCGGTAGTGACCCACCCTAATGGCAGTGAGCCCTATTTGTAGTGAGCATTTCTTAGGATAGTGAGCCCTTTGGCAGTGAGCCTCTTTTGGTATTCGGTATTGATACTACATTATATTGTGGGCTAACACTCACCGTGGCTTTTCCATTTTAGGGTTTTCCACGTAAAAATTTGGTGTCTCCTTGTGGATGGTGTTGATGTGTTTATGTTTCCGTTATATGCATTTCATGTTTAACCTCCATAAAAGATTAAGGGTTTAAATAAACTAATATGAATGTGTTTAAGTTTATGAGAGTTTGAAGTTTTTGTTACAACTGATTCACCCCCCTCTAAGTTGTCTTGTGCATTCAATAATTGGTATTAGAGCCTAGTTCCTTGGAAGAAAGCCTAACAACTTAAGGTAGATCTGGGATAATGCACAAGACGGATTATTCTTTACTTGTCTTTTGAAATATGAGAATAGTGAGCTATCTGATCTTTCTTGTATATGTTGTCTTGAATTCAATTAGGACTGAGAAGTTTAAGAAGATTGTGGAAATAGATCGAAAAATTGTTGATAACATGGAGGCTGACTTTGGGGGAAGAAAATTAGATATTGATATGCACAGGGACAAGCTACCTCTCAAGTATTTGAAGTGTGGTGAGATTGGTCACTATGCATCAAGATGTCCAAAGAGACATTTGAAAAGTAAGAAAGAAGAAAATAAAAGCAGAATGCCTAAGAGAACCTATTATGATATTGAAGACAGTGATGACTGCTTGCCTACTAATTCAAAGGATGTCACTTGTGGTACTAACCTTGAAGGATGTATGAAAGAAAATGATCCAGAGGTAAGCCCTTATATTGAAGATACTTCTCAAGAAAAGTACTATTGGGTTATTGATAGTAGCTGCTCAAATCATATGACTGGTGATAGAAGTAAGTTTATTAATTTTGAGAAATGTAATGAAGGATCAGTTATATTTGGAGATAATTGTTCTGCCAACATATGTGGAGAAGGTTCAGTCATCCTTGATGAAAAACATCATACTAATAATGTTTTTTATGTTAAAAGTTTAAGATAAAATCTCTTGAGTCTTGGACAGTTGTGTAGAAAAGGATACAATCTTGTATTTTAGAATGATGTTTTTGAGATCAAAGAGAAATCTAGAATTGTGATAGTTGCTAGAAAAAGGATAGAAGGAAATCTCTATCATCTCAAAGAAGGTGATTATTATTGATCTATGACTCAAATCAGTAAGTGTTGTCTCTGGTATAGAAGATTGTGTCATATCAATCTTGATGATTTGGTAATAATAAGCTTAGCTCAAATTGTGAAAGACCTATGAAAGATTACAAAACCTAATAGTATCATCTACAAGAAGGGTCAAGATGGAAAGAAAGCAAGTGGAAGCTTACAAGATGAAGAAAAATCCTTTACTGGACTATTGGAGTTGGTTCATTTAAACCTCTGTTGTCCTACAAGAGTAAGAAGTTTCCATGATGACAGGTAGTTTATGTTATTCATAGATGACTATTCTAGAATGACTTGGGTTACTTGTCTTAAAGAAAAATAGGAATCCCTAGATGGTTTTAAATAATTTAAAAAAATGGTTGAAAATGAGTTGGATATGAAGATCAAATGTTTTAGGTCTGATAGAGGAGAAGAGTTTAGTTCTAATAAGTTTAATTTGTTCTTTGAGAATCATAGGATAAAGAGGTAGGTATTTGATCCTAAAGTTCCATAGCAGAATAGAGTAATGGAAATAAAGAATGGGATTGTTCAAGAATTTGCAAGGACAATGATAGAAGAAGCAAACCTACCAGAAATATTTTGAAGAGAAGAAATTCTGACTGCTATTTACACACAAAAAAAAACAGGTGGAAGCAAATGATGAAAGAACTCCCTTTGAATTGTGGTATGGTAAGACTCCCATTGCTAAATATTTCAAAATTTTTGGAAGCAAATGTTTTATTAGAAGAAAGGAAGAAATGGGAAAGGATGATGAAAAGTATGATGAAGGTATTTTTCTTGGTTATTCATCTTGGAGAAAAGCTTACCAGTGCTATAACAAGAGACTAGGGAAGATTGTTGAAAGTACCAATGTCAAAGTTGATGAAGTCATACTGAAGTATTCAGAAGATAATGAATATGCATCAGATTCAGTTGGACTCCCTTGAAGAGAAAAAAAATACTACAAAAAGGGAAGTACAGACTAGAGAAGAAGAAGAGACTGAAGAAAAGAAAATGTAGGATGAAGTATAAGAATAGTGTTAGATCATCAGTGATAAAAGAAAATGCGAATTGGTAGGATACAGAGCTATTGAATAATAAATAAACCTATGTTTAATCTCTAAAGTTGAATCTAAAATAATGACTGAGGCCGGTAATGATATCAAATATTTAGAAGAAGAATGTTTGTCCGCTAATATTGAAAAACTCAAATTTGCTCTTGAAGACCTAGAAAGATCTAAAGATGAAAACATGGACCTAAAGGAGAATATCAAAGAAGCAAATGAATACATTAGAAATTTAAGAGAGCGGGTCAAGAAGCTTAAACAAAGACATAAAGAGGACACTGAAAATTGAGGTTCACAAATGAAGAAAAAACAAGAATCAAGGAATGTTTGAAAGACAAAACTAAAGACTGCACAAAGCTTGAGCAAGAAGTTATGAACCTAAAGTTGGACTTGGAGAAGACAAAGAAGTATGAAGAAAAATTCAAGATAATCTCAAGAAGACTTGATGAAATAATTGACAGTTAGAAGAGTTCTGATGACAAAGAAGGCTTGGGACTTGAAAAAGGTGAATGCTCCAAATCAGATTAAACATTGAATTCTGTAAACAAGGATGACAAAGGCACGCAGATCGAGAATCAAAGAAGTGGACCAAGAAAATTATCAGTTAGGCAACCAAATGCTCAAAGGTATCTATCTTTCAATGGTTATTGTCATTCATGCAATAAATTTGGTCATAAGGCTCCTCAATGTAGGAGTAGAATGAATCAAAATGTTCCATCTTTCTCTAGTTAGTGCTTTACTTGCAAGAGAGTTGATTATAAAGCCACTGAATGTAGGAGTTAGATAAGGAAGAGTTATAATGATGCTCAATACTTTAGTGGTAGTTGTTTTACATGTAATAGAATTAGGCATAAGGCTAACCAATGTGGGTCTAGAATGAATAGAAGGAATAATGGTCAAAGAAATATTGTGTGCTATGATTGCAATAGGCCTGGACATATTGCAAAGTTCTACAGAAGCAGGAACATGAAGAAGGATAGCCTGATAGAAAAGATTAAAATAATGCAAAAGGATGATCTAGTAGAAACCAAGAAGGATATGAACAAGACATGGATCAACAAGAATATAAATGAAGTCAAGAATAAGCTTGTGCTAACCTCTAATACAAATGTTTCTTCCAGGAACTAGATGCATAGGCAAGTGCATCAGTCTAGTGTGGTTTAGGAGTTATTCTTTTTTGGACTGATGATGGGGTCTACCTCTTAAGGGGAGAAGTGATGGGGAGTGCTCAACAGAAATAATAGATTAGGCCCTAATTACCTCACAATCAAAAAGACTTTACATATGAGCTGCCGATACATTACCATCAGCCAAACAACCGCTGGTCGAAACGACTTACTAAAGTCTCTCTATCAGTGCACCTTCCACTAATGACTCCACTTCGGCCTACCTTTCGGTGAGACCCACCTCATCGGTGAATGCTTATAGGCCCTGGCTGATGCACCAATGAAACAACATCCTCATCAAGACTTTTACTATCGGTCAAACTTCCTCCAAAGTTGCCGATGGACCGATAACTCTAATATCACTTTCGATCTCCGCTCGTCAGCATGATAATTGTTGTAAGCTGCCTTAGGGTTTGCTATGTTGATCTACCATCACACAATCTACCTTCTCCGAACCCTAGCACATGGAGATGCTAGGTCAACCTACTGTGTGAAACACACTGTCTGGATCCTCTGCACTGCCAAACAATGGAACAAAACAAAAAATGAAAGCAAATATTTATACAACGAAACCATTCCACTGATTTTGATAGAAATCTCACCAGTGGAATGCTTCATGATGACATATTGCAACAAAATGGAAAGCATAGAGAGAACGGAAATCTACAGCTATACAAATTGCAATTACAGGAAACATAAATTGAATTGATGGAATAGAATGATTCTATTTCTCCTTAGCACAATCACAATTACATTCTATCACACTCTTTTTTCAATCTAATTACAATGATCAATTGGTTCATTCCTCTAGGTATTTATCAAATCACCCTGAGGAATACCAAACTGACTCCAAGCGGCTGGGAGACCGATCCAATGGGCTAGGAGACAACCATCTAAAACAGCCTCCAACTACCCTACTGCCCTATTTTGGCATTATGCGGTTACAATTTGACAAAAGTGTCCTAAGTCACTTGGGACTTACAAAATGAACCTAGATACAAACTAAAATGAAAATGCATTGGTCAAATAGACCTTATTACAAAATAAAACATGATTTTCTAGGTGCTCCTGCACCATACTCCCCGGGTGAAAGTTGTCTCAAGTCCTCTTAGAGACTAACTGCTGCAAATCACCACCCCACTATTTGGTGTCTTCTTCTAGAATCCATGTGGCTTCTAAGCCTGGAAGAGCTTGCCATTTGACTAAGTACTCAAAATAGGTCTGATTCCTAGTCTGTTTAGTTGTCCTTCTATCCAAGATGGACTCCATTTTCGGTGGTTCCTTAGGTGGTAAGTGTTGCACCCACTCGGCATTGTCTTGGACATAAATTGCTATATCTTCACCTATATCAGGACTCCTATATAATGTTAGATCAACCACATTTAATATAGGTAAAATAGCAATATCATCAGGGAGTTCAATTTTGTAAGCATTAGGTTCATATTTTTCTAGAATTTGAGAAGGTCTAATTTTCTGCATCATCAACTTGTTGTGTTTTCCTATGGGTAGTCTATTCTTGTTGAGATAAACCATGACCATATCTCCTATTTGGTACTACACATCCCTTCTTCTTTGATCCACTCTAGCCTTGATCTTTTGACTATTCTTGTGTAGAGTATCTCTAACTTGTTGATGAATCTCCTTCATAGCCTTTGCAAATGTATCAGCATGTCCACTCCTTTTGTCCAACCCTTGAACATCTCGCAATTCAAAAATTCCTCTAGGATGACTACCATAAACAACTTCAAAAGGACTTAGACATGTACTTATGTTTGTAGAATCATTATAGCCATATTCTGCTTGTGGGAGTACCACATCCCAACTACTACCATGTTCTCTTGTCAAACATCTCAGCAGATTGCCTAATGACCTATTGGCAACCTCAGTTTGGCCATCAGTCTAAGGATGATAGGCTAAACTAAAAGACAAATTTGTACCCAATCTTTTCCACAAGGTTCTACAAAAATGTCCCACAAATTTGTTGTCTCTATCAAATACAATACTCAAAGGCAATCCATGAATCATGACAATTTCATTAAAAAACTAACCAACAATGTAACTAGCATCATTGGTGGTCTTACAAGGAATAAAGTGTGCCATTTTGCTGAATCTATCTACCACAACAAACACACTGTCATAACCTATCCTTGTCTTGGGCAGTCCCATCACAAAATCCATACTCAAACTTTCCTAAGGTCTGTTTGGTATGGGCAAAGGTTGGTATAGTCCTGCATTGGTTGAGACTCCTTTTTCTCTCTGGCAAATAATACAACTCTCAACAAACCTTCTGATATTAGATTGCATCCTTGGCCAAAAGTAAAACCTTCTTACAAGATCTAAGGTCTTATTGAGCCCAAAATGTCCTCCTAAACCACCACTATGTTTTTCCTTCACAATATTATCCCTCATTGAACACTTAGGAATACATAGTTGACTTCCTTTAAACAAAAGTCCATCCTGCAATGTATAATCTAAAAATTCACTGTGGAAAGCATTGGCAAACTCATTGCATACCTTGTAAATCTCCTTGAAATCTTGGTCCTCTTCATATAATCCTTTGAGTGACTCAACACACATACTTTGTAGCTGCACTTCTTGAACTGTCAACACCCTTCTACTTAAAGCATCAACAACCTTATTGGTTATCCCTTTCCTATGTTTGATGATGAAGGTGTATGCTTGAAGAATTTCCACCCATTTCATGTGTCTATGACTGAGCTTTTCCTATCCATTCAAAAAACTGAGAGCATGATTGTCAGTGTATACAATAAATTCTTTAGGAAGCAAATAGTGCCTCCATTTCTTTAGAGCTTGTACCATAGAATACAACTCTAAATCATAAGAGGAGTACTTCCTCTTGGCTTCATTTAACTTTTCATTGAAGAAGACTACTGGTCTACCTTCTTGGCTCAACACTACTCCTATGGCCAACCCACTTGCATCACATTCAATGGTAAAAACTTTATTGAAATTAGGAAGTACTAAAACAGGATACTTGGCAACTTTCTATTTTAGACTTGCAAAACTTTGATCTACCTCTTTTGTCCATACAAACTTCATCTTTCCTCCACCCTTGATAGTCTCTAACATAGGTGCACAAATATCACTATAGTTCTTAATAATTTTTTTTGTAAAATGTGGCCAAACCATGAAAACTTCTGACTTCTCGTACTGTCCTAGGTGCAGGCCAATTCAAAATAGCCTCTACCTTGGAAGAATCCATTTTCAAATCACCCTTAGAGATGACAAAACCTAGGTACACCAATTCTTGTTTCATGAAGTCACACTTTTCCAAGTTTATCATTAACTTTTGATCTTGTAGCCTCTTAAAGACTATCTCCAAGTGTTTCAAGTGTTCTTCCTTGCTCTTATTGAACACCAAAATATCATCAAGGTAGACTACCACAAATTTCCCTATGAATTCCGGCAACACCTCATTCATCAACCTCATAAAGGTACTAGGGGCATTTGAAAGACCAAACGACATCACAATCCACTCATACAACCCTTTATTGGTTTTGAAAGTTGTCTTCCACTCATCCCCTTCTCTTATCCTTATCTGATGGTACCCACTCTTCAAATCTATCTTAGAGAAATAGGTAGCACCTCCCAAATAGTCCATTAGATCTTCAATTCTAGGAATAGGAAACCTGTATCTGATGGTTATCCTATTTATTGCCCTGGAATTAGTACACAGTCTCCATTTCCCATCCTTCTTTGGGACTAAAATATTAGGTACTGCACATGGGCTAAGGCTCTTCCTTATCAGCCCTTTGTTTAGGAGTTCTTGAATCTGATTTGTTATCTCTTCATTCTACTGAGGTGTCGTCTTATATGCTACCTTATTAGGAAGTACTGCTCCTGGTATGAGATCTATCTAATTTTTAATGTCTCTGATTGGGGATAGGGAATCAAGTATATCTTTTGCAATCACTCCTTTGTAACTCTCAAGCAAATCTCTGACCTCTTTAGGCCCTACTTCTCACACACTTTTCTTCTTTTCCCCCTTAGGCTTCGCAATCAAAGCAAAACGTACTCCATCACCTTCCTTTAATGTGTCCATGAATTCTTTCTCTCCTACCTTCATTACACTAGACCCTACATGTTGTGGATCCTCTTCTACAAATGACTATATCCCATAAGTCAGGCCATCCTTTTGGAATGAGTAAGCATTCTTTTCTCCATCATGATGAGCCTTTCTGTCAAACTACCATGGTCTGCCCAACAAAAGATGGCAAGCATCCATTGGAAGTATGTCACACAAGATTGTATCTCTATACCCCCCAATACTAAATTCTACCCATGCATGTTCATTGATGAGTATGTGTTGCCCCTTATTCAACCAACTAACTTTATATGGACTGCTATGGGATATCTTTTCTAACTTCAACTTATTCACTGCTTCCAAAGATATGATATTATCAATAGAACCAGAGTCACTAATAACTTTACAAACCTTACCTTGGATCTTGCATTTGATTCTAAACAAAGCCCTTCTTTGAGTTGGTTTAGTTTGCACTGGTTCCTTGAGCAGCATCCTCTTAATCATCAGATTCTCTCCCATTTCTGATGCTAGATTCACTTCAGGAGATGTCACACTCCTTGCATCTTCTTAAATCAAAGTGGTTCTCTTCTCACCGCCATGAGAAGTTGAGGCCTTCTCTGGACACTTGTATGCCGAGTGCCCTATCTGATTGTAGTTATAACATCTCATATTAGAGAATTTGGATCCTCTACCTGATCCACTTGTCCCACATCTTCCATTAGGCCTTCTTCCTCAGTAGCCTCCTCTGCTACTTGAGTCCCTAACTTTCTCTTCTTGGCTAAACTCACCACCAGGCCTCTGGTTAGGACTTCTTACTCCAAAACTACCTCTACCTCTAAAATTCCTTCCACCTGTACCTCTATTATTCTACTCACTCTTTCTCTTTATCTTCTCTTCAGCCCTTAAGGCTAATTGGAAACACTTGTTCACTATTTTTGGTGCTAAGACGCTGATCTCATCTTGGATGTTCATCCTTAGGCCATTCAAGTACCTGGCCACCTTCTCTGACTCTTCTTCTTGTCTCTTTGATCTGATATTGAGTTTATGAAACTCTTGTGTGTATGCATTCACATCAAGGTCTCTTTGTCTGAGATTCTGCAATTTCTTATACATCTGCACGTTATAATCCAGAGATAAGACTTATGCCTTGATTTTAGTCATCATCCTTTCACAGGAGGTTATCATATTCTTTCCTTCCTTGACTCTCTCTCCTTGTTCATAATTCGACCATGCAAGAGCAGATCCCTTCAATCTTTCTTTTTCCAACTTAACCTTCTTATCATCAGGGACTTCTTTGTATTTGAAATGATTGTTCAATGCCTCAATCCAATCAATCATCTCTTCAGCTTCCATACTTCCACTATACGTAGGTAACCCATCTATGGTGTCCCTATTGACTGAACTTAAAGCATTTACGAATGCCCTCTAGTCTGCTAGTATCTCCTCTATCTTTTTATTGGTTTCCTCAATTTCTGTATCACCTTCATCGATGTCACTTTCATCTTCCCTATCTTTGCTTTTGGACTGTTTGAACTCTCCCAACTTGGATTCAAGCATCTCCTCGATCAACTTCTTAACAGCGTCCTATGACATACTTTTGGGAGGTATCCTCTTCGCCTCTATCTCACTTTCCTTGTCTAACATAAACATTCATAGACAACACCCAAATGTCAACACTCCTTCAAATCCTTAATTTGACTTGCCACCCAAATCTTTAACCTAGCTCTGATACCAATATGATGGGGAGCGCTCAACAGAAACAACAGATCAGGCCCTAGTTACCTCACAATCAGCAAGACTTTACATATGAGCCACCAATACATTACCATTGGCCAGACAACTACCGGTCGGAATGACTTACTAAAGTCTCTCCGTCAGTCCAGCTTACACTGATGACTCCACTTCACTCTACCTTTTGGTGAGACCCACGTCGTCGGTGAACGCTTATAGGCCCTAGCTGATGCGTCAATGAAACAACATCCTCAGCAAGACTTTCACTATCAGTCAGACTTCCTCTAGAGTTGCCGATGGACTGATCACTCTGATGCCACTTCCGATCTCCGCTCATTGGCATGACAATTGCTTTTAGCCATCTTAGGATTTGCTATGCTGATACACTGATCCACCGTCACACAATCTACCTTCTCCAAACCCTAGCACATGGAGATGCTAGGTCAACCTACTATGCAAAACGCACTGTCTAGATCCTTTGCACCACCGAAGAATGGAACAAAACATAAAACAAAAGCAAATATTTATACAGCGAAGCCATTCCACTGATTTTGATAGAAATCTCACCAGTGGAATGCTTCACGATGACATACAGCAACAAAATGGAAAGTACAGAGAGAATATAAATCTATAGCTATACAAATTGCAATTATAGGAAACAAAATTGAATTGACAGAACATAATGATTCTATTTCTCCTTAGCACAATCACAATTACATTTGATCACACTCTTTTTTTGATCTGATTACAATGATCAATTGGTTCATTCCTCTGGGTATTTATCAACTCACCCTGAGGAATACCAAACTGACTCTAATCAGCTGGGAGACCGATCCAAGCGGCTGGGAGAGAACTATCTAAAATAGCCTCCAACTGCCCTACTATCCTATTTTGGCATTATGCGGTTACAATTTGACAAAAGTGTCCTAAGTCACTTGGGACTTACAAAATGAACCTAGATAGAAACTGAAATGAAAATGCATTGGTCAAATAGACCTTATTACAAAATAAAACATGATTTTCTAGGTGCTCATGCACCAAGAAGGTAGTGATACTAAAGAATGTTGTAGACTAAAGGAAACATTCAGGGTAGTTAAGAACAAGTGCAAGTATGTGCAGTGGAAAGAGATGTGTTGTCCTTTGCCATTGATGTCAAAGGGGGAAAGATTTCATGTGAAAAACTCAAAGAAAAAGAAAGCAGTCAGTGATCAGAGAGAGTTCAGATGTGTAAAGAGAAAAGGGGAGTTCTAATGCAGAATTGTGTCTTAATGGTGGAACATGTTGATTTTTTTTTTCACATCATATGTTGCCATTAATGACAAAGGGGGAGATTGTTGCAAGTATGTGCTAAATCGGTGTTGTCATTACTGTCAGCTATGATCTTGTTTTGTTACTTGATTGTGATGAGTTAGTTGCTTTGTATTGCATTATATAAGTGTTGAATATGATAAAAATATGTTCTTGATATTGAGTATCCAAGTGCTTTTGAGAAAATCTGGTTCATATTGAAGGCATAGTTGTGAAGATGTACTCTAGCTTACTGGATACAGCCTGAGTTTTGCTCCATATTTCTTCTATGTTGGAGACCGGAGTGTGAGATTTGGCTATATTTTAGAGAAGTGTTTGAAGATGCTAAATCTAGAATTGGATGGTCTAGATTGCTGTGTAGCAGAAGTTCTATTCACCAGTTTGAAGACTGTGCCTAGTAGCATTTACAGTGTGATAGGGAGAATGTATTTTTCTCTGCATTTCTCTGTAGTTTGGTCTTTGGTCTTGCAGTTCTAGACTTATGTTAATAAGGTTCTTAGCTATTTTCATTTGAAATAATTTGTGATTTGGTGCTCCGAAAAGAAAGTTACTGATTAGCAGATTTCGAGAGTGTTTGTTATGAGCAATCTGTGTTCTGTCTTCAAGTGATATTTGTTGTCTTGAAGTGAGATTGTTACAGCTAGATTTATCAACTCCCAAGTGATTTTATGTTGTTTGTGGATGTCTCCAGATTGTATTGAAGCCATATGCTTGATCTGCAAGCTATGATGAAGTTCTTGGAAGCGTGTGTTTAAGCATTCTTGGTGTTTGCACAAGTTTGGCTGACTTGGATGATAACACTCTTTGCAGATGTGTTTCATGGATTATAGAAGCATTCTGAAGCATGTGAAGATGTATTTAGGTCTGAGATAAGCCGTGAAGTGTTTTTCTTTCATTCATTTGCTCTGCAAGTTTGTTTAGATCTAGACCTAATTTGAATTATGTATGTTTGCCGACCTTGGAGACTATTCCAATGGTTGTAGAATTTAATTCCAAGGTTGATGATAGGTATAAATAAATGTAATGAATCCATGTGTTGAGTGAAGGTTGCAAAGATGCATAGATGAGAGTGTGTGTGTAGTAAGGTCAGTGAAGGTGATTTGTATTGTGCTTTAATGGAATTGAACTCAAGCATGTTGTAGATGCTATTATATCAGTTCATGGCAGTGAACCCTATTTGCAATGAGCATTTCTTAGGACAATGAGTCCTTGGGTAGTGAGTCTCTTTTGTTATTTAGTATTGATACTACATTATATTGTGAGCTAACACTCACTATGGTTTTTCCCTTTTAGGGTTTTCCACGTAAAAATTTGGTGTCTCCTTATGGATGGTGTTGATGTGTTTATGTTTGTGTTATATGCATTTCATGTTTAACCTTCATAATAGATTAATGGTTTAAGTAAACTAATATGAATGTGTTTAAGTTAATGAGAGTTTGAATTTTTTATTACAACTGAATCAACTACCCCCCCATCTCAGTTTTCTTGTGCATTCAACACCTTCTTACAGTAAAGGCATGTAAAACGAATGGACTTGAATTCCACAGGTTGAACCAATTCACTAAATTTGGAAATAAGCTTAATAGAGGTGGGAAGATTAGCATTATGTTCCACACACACATAGATCATTGCATAAACCATACGCCATCTGTTAGCCATCATAGAATCGATGGTAAGGAGCTGACCAAATGCAATTGTTATACCCTTAAACACCTATTCATCCCAGAATCCCAAAGGTAGCCCATGTAGCTGAACCCAAATTCGGGTTACATAGAAGAAGTTCTTGGAAGCATCAAAACTAGGTTCACACTTTTTCAGAGCATGGGTTGATTTACCAAATAGCCAAGGCCCCCATGCAAGCACATTATAGAGATCTTCTTCGTAGGAAAATGAGAAACAAAAAAACTGTTTAGCTAATGCAACAATGTCAACTTGCCTTTTATTTCTCCATTTCTTAATGGCCCAAGACCTAACCAGCTCAATATTAGGTCTCGGCCCAAAAAATTACCCACTAAGGTCATCTCCATAAGAGAGGCACCTTTCTCCACTATACTATTAGGAACAAAAAGAAAGCACTCACCTGGTAAAGGGTTTGAAGAGAGTTGGGTCAGCTCCGAGGTACCTTTACCTTTGGGGTGAGTTTCAAAAAGTACAATCCAATGGTTTCTCTGTATCTTGGAGAATAGGTCCCTTTCCAGGTTGTTCACTACCTCTCGACTCTCCAAACCAAGCTCTAGGTCACCAACCTTGGGTTTCTCACCTTCTGACGTACCACCTAGGTCCAGGGATTATCCCCTCCCCTTGTCCCATCTAGAACAACATCAACAACTGGGTACTCCACTTCTTATTACATCCCATTAGTTGAACGACCTTCTGCCATGTACTTGCCATTAGCATGGCCACTATTTTCCTACAAACTACTAATTCCTCCCATCATAACTTGTTGATTTGACAAGTATTGAAATTGTTGATGTTAAAAGCTATTTGGAATTATATATAGTTTTTCATGTTAATCTAATTGAATTGTGTGATTATTTTATCCTATTTACTATATTATTATTCTTACTACATGTGATTTACACTAGTTATTTACACTGATATTGATAGCTTTCCATATTCTAAATTATTCTAACTCCATTAATAACTATATTAAAACTATTGCAAGTAACTAAATAACTCTAGAGGAAAATAACATTACACATCAAATAATTCTTGTTCCTTATCCTCATGTGGCATTTTCTAGTTCATTTGTTCCCTCTATTGATACTTCATTTCCTCGTGACTTTTTGACATGTAGTGTAAATGTCTAAATGTTTTTCTTTTTCTTATTTTGTGTTATTTCATAATATATAATTTTTCTTTGTTTTACATGGACTTGAAAGATCACAAATTTAGTACCACTATAGTAACCTAGTGTATAAAAATACAAAATAAACATAGAAAAGAGCCTAAAAACATATATTTTTAATTTAATCTCTATGCAAATACATATACTTAGGAAAAATACATAAACTTAAAGCACTCATTAACATCAATTACTCTGCATAATCCTTGTTATTTGTTGTCCATAATTTTGAACTAGACAATATTAATTTTTTTCCCATCAACACATGAAGGTGGTATAGATAATGCTAAATTGTCTATAGATGTGTTGATCAAAAGAGTTGAGAAGGAGGAAAGGATAAGAGAACAATTGGAAGAACAAGTGGAAAATTTCACCACTTATATCAAATCTATCATTGATAGTACTATTGAACCCCTTGATGCATCAAATGTAACTTCCAAAAAAGCTTCTCTCAAACTAATAAACTCAGAGGTTATAGATAAAATTAGCAAATATTAGGCCCATGGAAGGGCAAAAAAAAATTGGGTGGAGAAGATAACCATTACCAATCTGCTTTATATTGAAGAGGCTATTAAATTATATGAAAATAAACTACCAAAGAAGAAGGAAATCAATGTTCATATTTAGATTGCCAAGAAAGAAGAATCTATGATTATGGTTATTGTTAGAGATTTGAAAGAAATGGTCAAGGTTGATGTAAGCATTTGGATTTCTAAGAAATCCATCAAAAAACATGAGGAGAATAAAACCATCAAATGCTTAAAAGGAATTTAATGAAAAATCTTAGTGATCAAGCAATCTCTAGCTAAGTGTAAAAAGTTTACTAAAACCTATGATTCAATTTTAATGGATGTTCGAGAAAATTCCCTCTTTATAGAAGATGACATCTTGAATGAAGATTAAATTAACTTAGATCAATTTGAAGTTGCGAAGAAAAATCTTAAAGATTTTATTTCAGAAGAATTGTTTAGCAAGGGTATCATAGATAGGAATACTATGGAGAAATTGAGCAATTTTTCCACTTCCCTAATTTCTTTTAGAAAAGAAAGTTGTGATTTCCATAGAAAAATTGAGGACACTGGAGAAATACTGTCCATGTGGAAATCGTGTCTCAGTACCATGAAAATACCCAATGGAAATTCTATAACACCAACAATAACAAATTTCATGAATTAACCAAAATGGTTTCTTCCCAAGAAAAGTCTCCAACTGATGAAGCAATTAGTGAATGAAATTATGAAAAGGATAAAGATAAAGAAGTGGAAAGTTAATATGTTTCTTTTTTTAAATCTCTATTTGAAAAAGTGACTTTTTAAAGTCTTAATGTAATTATAAAGTAAACTTTATTCTTATAATAAAAGAAAAAGAAAAAGAATAAGTTTCATTTTAATTATTTTCCTTTTTCAAGAAATAGTTACAAATCAAGAACCTGTTTCATTTGTAAAGTTATATAAGGTAGAGGGGAGAAAGGAAAATGATCTTTTTTGGCCAACCTTTCATTCTATAAGATTCAAACTTTCTATAAGGGTTATCCCTTTTCTATTTTCCATTGCTAGAAGGCATTTTCCATAAACATTTGTAAGAAAATCAAAGAAGAGACTTTGGGCTCTTAAAAGTTTTGAATATCAAAAATAGAACGAAATTTAAGCCATTAAATTTTTCTTATGTTTAGTTTACAACAACATTTTACAAATTTCTTTCATAAATTATGTATGGAATACAAATAGTTTTGATAGATCTTGAATTAAATATTTCATTTTGAATCATTAATTTCATTCTTAAGCATAGCTCTAATCATGATGTGTTGTACTTACCATTTGTAATTTTCCCCATTCTATAGAATAGTTTATACACCTTTCCTTCTTTCTAGTTAAAAGAATACCTAAAAGTCCTTAAAATTGTATCATACAAGGGAGATTACCCTTTCAAATGAAAAAGAATATTGTTCAATTCATAACAATCTCTCCAACTATGGTAGACTTTGTCACTACTCATTAGGTGAGTCGAGCAAAAAATTATATTGACAAATTGCACTACACTACATTAGGATAACCTTGTTGTTACTTTACAATGCTAAATCTCCTAGAGGTTTTATATCCTTAGGAGAGCTAGTTTGATAATCTTGAGGGTTTTATTTCAAGTACCCAAGACACTATAACAACATCCACTTTCTATGAGAAAAAATGAAGTTTTTGGTTTGCAATATTCAACCATGAATTTCTCTCTTCCCTAACACTACCTATATTATTTAACTCAAACAATCCTCAATCAATGGAAATCAATTCCTCAATTGATGGTTTCTAATTAACAAACAACTCGCCACATTTTGTTGGTAGGAAACTAACCCATCACTAGGTCCTTTGCTAAGAAAAGATATAGAACTACACATAATTATAAGGTCACCACTAACAAAGTATCCTTTTCCTTATTAGAAACTACCTAAATCAAAAACCAAGCTACCCCAATAGGAGGACTTCATCATCTAGCTCTAAGGACCTTTTATCTACCAATAAGGAGTCTACCAAGAATCATCTCTAGGTACTCACAAATTTAGTCCTATGGATCTAGTAAAAAGAGAACATTACATAGAAATTGGTTGTATCTATATATATCATTGGAGTTATCTAGGTGATCCCACAATAGTATGTCCCAGTTTTTATCCTATGCGGGACTTTGAAATTAACATTTTTTACCAATTTTTACTTTTTTTCACATATAGCAAGCAAATTGTTAAGAATTTAAAGATGGTGCGAGCTAGTTATTTTTTAGATTTCTTTTGTAGATTCTAGATATATATTTTTAAAATTTCAAAAAATCATTTGTCACATTTTTTAAACATTTCTTAATAACTTATTTTTATACTTTAAATTTTTTAATGAGTGATATTATTCCATAATGCATATTTTTTCTAGAAATAAGATAGATTCATTATTTATTAAACATAGATCATTGACACACATATCTAGTGCATACTTTTTGTTCATAATTTTTATTGCATGTTTTATTTTTTTAAAAATTTTGTATTCAGATTAATTATAATTTAGAGTAATATTATCCCATAATGCATAAATTTTTTGTATATATCCAAAAATATTTTTTTTGTTAAGACAAGGACATTGATATAGAGTGTGCACATATTTTAGGGAAAAATTTTCTACTTTAAAAAAATTCACATGTATCAAATAGAGACCTTTTCTATTTGGTATAAAACTCCTATTCACTATAAAATAAAAATGAATATAATAAACATATTAAAAATATTATACTTTTAAAAAATCTTACTTTGAGGGATACTATCCTACAAAATATTATTCCATGATCACTTTGTTTGATGTTCCAACCCTTTCTTTAAAACATAAATTTCTTCCCAAAACTAGGTGAGCAAAAGGAGGGCATCATAAAGACCTTCAAATGAACGTAAGTAGTACATTCATTCAAAGGTACCTTGATTTGAAGGTCCCTTCCACAAGATATTTTAAACATGAAACATTTAGAACAAATAAAAATGGCTTTCATTCAAGCTTGCCCACCTTCATCTGAACCCACTTCATTCAAAGGCGTATGTTCATTCGAAGTTATTTTGTAATTTTTCACCTTGGGATCATTTTTTTGTCCCGTCCCACAATTCAAACACACTATTGTGGGATCACTTGACAATAGAAAGTGTTTTTCCTTAGTCAAACCACTTAAACAATAAACACACAAATTTTAGCAATTCCAAAAGAAATGCATATATTCCAATAAATAAACACAAGAAATTTCTTTGCATTAGCAAGAAAGAAATACATAAAAATCTATAGAGAATCCATTTTCCAAAAAAGAATATGGTCTAATAAATAAATATAATAAATCTCTTTGTATAATCACGTAAGTGATACTTGAAAATTAAAATATAGATCCCATAGCTTTAAAAAAAAGATAAAATTATTTATTAAAAATAACTTCAAAACACTCCAAGACATAAATGTATAATTTGTCAACAAGTAAAATTTAAAAAATACATATTTTTTTAAAAAAATAAGAAAACATACTAAAAGATAGCCATAAAATAAAAACCAACCATTTGCACATGTTGTACATACCATGATATTATCCTCTAGTAGACCAAAACAAACTCTTGACCCTAGTTCTTTAGGGCCAAAACAATAATATATGAAAACTCTCAACCAAGGACCTCATCAAACCTTCCTTTAAAGGTTAAGATGATTGAGAAATATTTTTTATTTGTTATCAATTTAAGTATCTAAAATATTATTCTTTGAGATGGCAAAACTTACAAATAGAAAACCAAATCTCTTGATATATAATAGTAGAGTAAAATTTAAAAATATATCAATCTTTACATGATTTTCATTTAGTAAAATCTTTGAATTATTTTATGCAACATTTTTCATTTAGATGTAGCTTCTTAAGTCCCTATACACATGTTCATACATAATCACTTAATCTAGAAACCTTCACAAACATTTAGAAAGTATTTTGTACTACATTATATTTTGTACTATATTATCCAAATCTTCTCTATATGAAATGTAATAATTTAATCAATAAATTCAATTATATGATTTTAGTTTTCAAATAATCAACATTTCATTCACAAAATTGATTAATATCATCTATAACAGTACCAAGTAAATTATAGACTTCTTGTTGAATACAAGATTTATTTGGAAACCTCCAATAGTAACTGTCTTAGTTTAAACCATTTGGAGATTTGTAACCTTATGCATCATGTCATACTATGTACTTGTAATATTGTCTAAATCAATAAATTTTAACTTCATAGACTCTAAAGATATAATAGAACTTTAAAAACAATCTAACCACTAGTGAGTTTCCCTTAAGTAAGCAAATCATTGTTTTCATTTCATATAGGCATCATAGAACCCACATCATCATTTACTTTGTCATCACCATTCTAGATAGTGAGAAGATCTATTTTAGTTTCCTTAATGTAACACAAAATGCAAAGGTGGTTAGTTTGCATTCACTGCTTCAAAGTGTTCTAAGAAAACAATCACAAAATATAGGTGCAACACAATTTATGCCAATATTAATATCAAACCCTTCCCAAAACTAGTATAACATTATACAGAGCATAGAAATGCATTTTATTTATATTATTTAGGAAGAAATATATAACTCAAAACTTTGCAAGAATATCCTACGTGCTTGACCTAATATTGTCCTAGCACAAGATATTTGCAAACTTATAATGAAGGATGAATCAAAAACAAAATATTTTTGAGCAACCCAAATTTGTCCTTAAAAAAAGTATTTTTAACTCAACAAGTAATATCTTGAGTAAAAAATAATTACAAGTCTAACATATATTTTTTCTCACAACAAAAGTACATGAACATTTGTGCTAGATTTTTCCTAGAAACAAAAATATTTGTTTCTTAGTTAATATTATCTCTAGAACAAAATAACTATGACTAAACTAAATTTTTTTCATAGAACACAAATATTTGTACTTGCAATGATATTTCTCTCAAAACAAAAATATTAGGGATTCTCACTTGAAATCTCTACTAGGAGAAAATTACTTATGATCCCATGCTAATACTAGACCTAAATGGAAAAGTATTTAAACAATTCCTAAACTAACTTCAATATAAAATATTTATGAGTCTAAGCCAAAATTATACCCAAAATAAATCCCAAATACATTTAAGATTACCCCTACCAAAAGTACTTAAGTAAAACTTCATTGAGAATCAATCAAACCAGTAGAAAAGAGAGAATACTTATCCCAAGAGAAACAAATTAATGATTCACACGTAAATTTCCCCCTAAACAAAATCATTTGAGATCTAAGTTAGAATTATTCATATAAAAGAATAATTTATGACTTTGAGATGATATTGACATTAAGAAGGAAATACTTATATGTTGAACACACCAAGATACTGAGACGGGGGGTGAATCAGTATCTAAATAATTTTTAATTTTAACAACTTCAACTTATCTGGAGCAGATTAAAACTTAATCATCACAGCATGAACATGAAAGATTAACACAATGCACATCAACACATGGCACTAGATATACATGGAAAACCCTAGAAGGAAAAAACCACTATGAAGATTAACTCACAATATACAAAGCTCAAATAACAACTTTGTTTTAGGGCTACAACCCAAAGAAACTTCTAGTCCCTAAAGAACTTTGATTTAGGGTCACTCCCAAGGAAGATTCTACTGCATGAAGACTTTGTTTTGGGGTCACTCCCAAGGAAGCTACTACTCCCTGAATTGAGAATACACTTACAAAATATTACAATATGATTGTCTTTCTACTGTCTGAGAACTAACATTGAAACTCACACTTTTGATGATTGCACTTCTATCTCTTCACTCTTTCTTCTAATAATCTAATCAATTACGAACCCTTTACACTTGATCATTGTCACATATAAGTCATCAAGATGAATTAGGATAACATCAACAACTTCTGCTCTTTCTCCTTCAGTCGCACAACAACAATGCATTCGTTTTGCCTTTTATCTACTTGAAATCTTTTCAATCAACTTAAAATCACACCTCTCTTCACTCAATTTGATTCACTATTTATACATGATATTACATTGATTACATGCTTTTCAGCCAGATACGTCATGAAAAATGAATTTACAAGTCAGCCAGACAACACACAATATGAAACATGTAAATGATAGGCCCTAAGTGAAACCACATGTTACAGCAGCTGAAGATTCATGCCTTGTGGACCCCAACACTTGCTTAAAAAGGTCTAAAACATCCTTCACAACTTCAAACACCAACTTGGAATTACATCTGCACACTCCACTCATTTGGAAATAGCACACCTTTAAGGAAAACACATGAAGACCTGAAGCATAATGATGACATCAACTTGAAAACCTTGTGCGGTACATGAAACAAGAAAGATCTTCATGAAACTTTTCTAGATGAGTCCACAAGACCCATAGAACCTCCCCAAACACTCCTTTGCCACTACACATCAGATAATTATGCCGCACAACTTTAATCATTAACTCTGATAAGAATTTGTCATCCAGAACACACTACAACATGTTGTCATTTGAAAAACTGAGCTGCGGACCACCAAGAACCTTGAAACTGCAAGGAAGCATGTAATACACATCCATAAAAATGTCCTCAAAACCACAAGGGCAACAATTCATTTCTAGAGGAATGTAGATCATTCCAACAAGCCTTCAACACTAGCATACTCTACTATAACACATGTTAGTACTCTATCATGAATAACTTTCACAGTAGAAGGACTAATGATTTGAAAACTTGGAATTATCACCTTCACAACATCCTGAATATAATTCTAGAACCACATGGCCATATCTACAAATGTGGAGGAATGCAAAGCATTCCACTGTTCTACACAAAACATCTTCACAAAGACAACATTGTCTTCAATCAGTCAACAACAAAACACTCTTTCGGTAATGTAATCATCATGGAACTTAGAATGTACATACTTCAGGCCATTAGAAGCATCAACAATCCATCTGATCATCTTCGTGCTTCTAATTCCCATATTAATATGAATGATATCTTCTCCCATCTCCTGTTGGGTGGGACATGACATTCAACCATGAACACCATCACACCACCATGAGACTGTTGACATCAGTGATAACCTAGTGATAGTGTTGACATCAATGACAACCCTAGGAACCATATGCATAATAATCTCCCCCTTTGTCATTGATGGCAACACATCTCTACTTCTCTCCCCCTTTGACATCAAGGACAAAGAGAAACCACTACCTCAATCAGAGACCACATGACTTCTTCTTGCAGCAAACAAACTCCCCCTAACATCTGCAACCACTACTTGCTCCTCTTGAGAGGAAGCCACCACAGTCCGGGAACAAGATATAACACAAAATCCACCTAGATATATGCATCTAGCAAGGAAGAGAAATTACCCATAACCTCTATCAAAGATCCTTAAAAGTATCCTTTGCCAGAGCCTTTGTGAAAATATTTTCTATTTGATCCTTTGTTGGAACATATTCCAACTCCACTTCCTTATATACAAACTTATCTCTCAAAAAGTGACACCTAATTGATATATGCTTGGTTTTAGAGTGCATCACTAGATTCTTGGAAATACTGATAGCACTTGTATTGTCACACAAGATAAGAATAGGCTCATGAATCATACAATACCTTGATATCCTTCAGTGTTTGCTTCATCCACAACACTTGTGTACAACAAGATGCTATTGCAATGTACTCTGCCTCTGCACTAGATAGGGACATTGAATCTTGCTTCTTTCTCTGCCATGAAACCAATATGCTTCCTAGAAAGAAAGAACCACCACTTGTACTTCTTTTATCAACACAACCATTATAGTTAGCATCAATGTCAGCACTTAAATCAAAGTCATTACCTCTTAGATACTATAGGCCATAGTCAAGAGTTCCTTCCAAGTATTTGAATACCCTTTTCACTACCTTCTCATGTGTTGTCTTTAGATTGGCTTGATATCTGACAACGACACATACTGCATATATATATCAAGTCTAGAAGCAGTCAAGTATAGCAGTGCTCCAATCATAGATCTATAGACAATCTGATCCACCTCTGGAGACTCATCATCTTTGCTCAAGTGGCATCCAGTGACCATGGGGGTATTTACTGGTTTTGAATCCTCCATAACAAACTTCTTCAGCAATTCTTTGACATACTTATCTTGAGAAATAAAGATACCACCATCTAGCTGAGTAATTTGAAGTCCAAGGAAGAAAGACATCTCAAATTATTTTTGCATCTCCTCTACAAACCTCTTACACATATCATCATCTCCACTAAAGATGATGTCATCAACATATATTGCAACTATCAATATCATGTCTCCTTCTTCCTTGATGTAAAGATTACTATCTGTAGTACCTTTCTTGAAGCCCTAGTGAAGTAAGTACTTGTCCAACCGAGCATGTCAAGCTCTAGGTGCTTGCATAAGACCATATAGAGCCTTCTTGAGTCTACACACCATATTTGGATCTTCTAATATCTAGAAACCATCGGGTTGTTCAATATAAACCTCTTCCTCTAGGTCACCATTCAAAAATGCTAACTTTGTTGCAAGTATGAGGTAAACCTGTGTTGTCATTGATGTCAACATACTCATATTGCATTGACAAGATGGATTGGATGAGCAGTGTGCTGAGGATATTGAGAAAATTAGCCTCAGTCAGGAACAGTGAAGAATAGTGATGAGAAGAAGGCAAATGTACTGTATAGGATGAGAACCGGAGGATGCGGATTAAAGGGTCTGTAGATATGAGTCTTGAGATGCTTCAGTTAAGATTTCAGAGGTCCGCATGAAGATCTGAAGGAGTTGTGGCTGTCGGTGTAGAACCGGTTCTGGCAAGTGTTTAGAGGTGACAAAGGATCACAGAAAGGTCCGGTGAGGTCCGAAATTGTATTATCCTAATCTGCGGATTGGAAGGAGTGTTTGGTATGTCCTTGTGATGTGTCATCCTGATTTATGTATGATTTGGAGGTCCGGAAGTACCTTTTGCATTATGACAGTGGTGACAGACTGTGTTCTTGAAGTTCCGGATGAGGAAGACAAGAGATTCCAGTAGGTAAAGGAAGTGCGGATGTATCCGGTCATTCAGGCAGGCCTGTGAAGGTTCTTGGATCATGTTGAGCTTATGTTGTTGGTCCGCATTAATAGTAGAGCCCGGAATTGAAGATATTCTTCCGGATGAAGTTCTTGCTCTGTTTAGCCGACCGGATGAGTTGTTCATCCTGCGAATGTTCTTGTGGTGGCCGACCGGATGTGTTATTCATCTTGCGGATGTTCTTATGGTTGTTTGCCGACTTAGATGTTTGTTCCTAAGTTGATGTCTTGTATAAATAACGGTTTGTGAGTTCATTTCGTGAAGAGGTGTGTGTGGATGTGTGTGGCATAGCGAAGAGAAGTGCGAAAGGCAGAGCAAAGGTTTTTGGGCTTAATTGGAACTGATCTGGACATGGTAGAGATGCCATTCTCCAGTTCAAGACTGTGATTTTTATCACTCTGTAGACAGTGTGTCTCCTTGTAGGCAGTGGGCCTCTTTGTGAGCAGTGTGCTCGGGCAGTGAGCCCTAATTGGCATGTGCCATTCATTCTTCTAACAGAGAATAATTCTTGGGTTAATCACCCCGTGGTTTTTCCCTTAACCGGGTTTTCCACGTCAAAATCTTGGTGTTCAATGTGTTGATGCTTATCTGCTCTTGTGTTTATGTATTATGCTTTCATGGATGATTAATTTATATGCTACTAACTAACAACAAAGAATCAAGAGTTTGAAAGAACAAGAAGTTTTATACAACTGATTCACCCCCCCCTCTCAGTTGTATGCCCTAGATCCAACAATTGGTATCAGAGCTAAGTTCCTCTGATAGGAGCTTAACCGCTTGAGGTGATCCAGGATGTCGTCATACAAGAAGGATAGTCCGAAGTTCGATGGAACCAACTTCACTCTCTGGAAAGGTCGCATGAAGTGTCACCTGGAATGTATGGGAAAAGCATACTTGGCTATGGTTTCAAAACCATATGTACCTCCACAAGGTGGTCCGACAACTCTGAATGAAATCACAGAAGCTGAAAACAATCTGCGGACCAAGGAAGCTCTTCTAAGTGCATTGAATGACTCAGATCTCTCGAATGTTATTGACCTACCAACTGCTTATGAGATCCTGACTAAACTGGAACTTCTGTATGAAGGAGATGAGTTTGTCAAAAGTGCAAGGTTGCAAAATCTGAAAGGGAAATTTGAAAGATTGAAAATGAGAGATGATGAAAACATCACTACCTTTATGCCAAGAGTGAATGAGCTGGTATGTGGAATCAGAAATGCTGGTGGAACTTTAGATGAAAATGAGATTGTCTGCAAAATCCTAAGATCCCTTCCTGCTGCCTACAAAATCAAGGTTGCTGCCATTGATGAATTCAGAGCCCACTCAACTGTCACAAGAGAACAATTGGCTGGCAAACTAGCTGCATTTGAAATGACCGAGTTTGGAGATGATCCTCCCAAGACTGAATCTGCTTTCAAAGCCAGTGCCTATGTGAAAGGAAAATAGAGATTTGATCCGAGAGAAAACTCATCAAGGAAAATGTCATGGTATGATCAAGCAAGAAGAGACATGGAAGAAGAAGAAGCAGAAACAGCTCAACTTGAAGCCCTCATTGCAAAGAGACTGCCAAGAGGATCCGGTAAGTATGAAGGAAAACTACCCTTTAAGTGTTTTAACTGCAATAAGATTGGTCATTTTGCTTCAAGATGTCCGGAAAGATCTGCAAGGTCTAATACTAACAGACAAAGGTTTCAAAAGAATTGCTATTATGTTCATGAAGAAGATGACAATGAAGGAGTAACAGATGATGAATCAGAACAAGGAAGCAAATCTGGAAATGAGTGGGTGTTTATTGCCATCAAGGAAGAAGATTCAATACTCTCTGAATCTGTCAATCACAAAGTTGTTGAAAAAGCTTTGGCTGCTCAAGTGGAAGAAAAGGATGATTGGGTTATTGACAGTGGATGCTCTCACCATATGACTGGTGACAAGAATAAGTTCTTGAATTTGGAAAGGTATGAAGGAGGAATGGTAAAGTTTGGTGACAATTCAGCTGGCAGAATCAGAGGCAGGGGAACTATTTCCTTTGATGGAAAAAGCAAAACAGGTAACGTACTATATGTTAAAGGATTAAAGCACAATCTTCTCAGTGTTGGTCAGTTAGTGGACAAGGGTTATGATCTCCGGTTCAAGAATGGAAAATGCAGAATCTTTACAAGCTCCGGAACTGAAATTGCATCCGGTACTCAGACAAAAGGTAATATCTTTCACCTGATTGGTTCAAATAAAAGTTGTTTGTTTGCTCAAATTGATCAGAGTTGGTTATGGCATAGAAGAATGTGTCATGTAAATTTTGATAACATCATCAAGATAAGCAATACTCAGGCAGTAAGAGATCTTCCAAAATTGATGAAACCCACAAATAGTTTGTGCAAAGAATGTCAGCTAGGCAAACAAAGCAGAGTCTCTTTCAAAAGCAAAGATCAGTCTTCTACCGGATTGTTGGAATTAGTACATACTGATCTCTGTGGTCCGACAAGAATCAAGAGTCTGCAAGGTGATAGATATTTCATGTTATTAATTGATGATCATTCCAGGATGATGTGGGTTACCTTTCTAAAAGAAAAATCAGAAGCATTTGAGAAGTTCAAAATCTTCAAAGCTATGGTAGAGAATCAAACCGGATTGAAACTAAAGTGTCTAAGGTCTGATAGAGGTGGTGAATTTACATCTGGTGAGTTCATTGACTTTTGTGAGAAGCAGGGTATAAGGAGACAGTTGTCTGCTCCTAGGACTCCACAGCAGAATGGAGTAGTTGAGAGAAAGAACCAGACCATCCAGGAAGCTGCCAGGACAATGATGTTGGAAGCAAATGTTCCTCAAATGTTTTGGAAGGAAGCTATCAGCACTGCAGTCTACACTCTCAATCGAGTTCAGATCAGAAACAACACCGGTAAGACCCCCTATGAACTCTGGTTTGGCATCACTCCTACTGTGAAATATTTCAGAGTATTTGGTAGCAAGTGTTATATTAAAAGAGATGAAGATCTAGGAAAGTTTGATGCTAGAAGTGATGAAGGAATTTTCTTGGGTTACTCCACTCAAAGCAAAGCATACCGGTGTTACAATAAGAGATTGAGGAAGATGATAGAAAGCACCAATGTGAAAGTTGATGAAGGAATTGAGAAGCCTTCAAGATTTTATGAGTTTGATGAAGATGACCAAGACAGTGTTCAAGGACCTCAATCCTCTCCGGTGAGACAGAGACAGCCTGATCCGGTAAATCAAGAAGAAGAGATAGGTTTGAATGAGCCTGATCAAGAAGCAGCAGTGCAGGATACTCCCAAAATCCCAAGGTATGTAAGACTAAACCACTCTGAAGATCAGATCATAGGTGACAGAAGCAAAGGTGTACAAACTAGAAGGAATGTTGCTCAAAATCAGGATGAATGTTGTCTGATTTCAAAGATTGAACCTAAAACAATAAATGAAGCCTGCAATGATGAAAACTGGACCAAAGCAATGGAAGATGAATTGATGCAAATTGAGAAAAATCATACTTGGGATCTTGTTCCCAGACCTAGAGACAGAAATGTAATTGGAACCAAGTGGGTCTTCCGGAACAAACTAAATGAAGCTGGTGAAGTAATCAGAAACAAAGCTAGATTGGTCTGCAAAGGCTACTCTCAAATAGAAGAAATTGACTTTGAAGAGACTTTTGCTCCGGTGGCAAGAATTGAAGCAGTCAGATTACTTCTTGCATTTGCTGCCTTCAAAGACTTCAAGGTATATCAAATGGATGTCAAGTCTGCCTTCCTAAATGGTGATTTGGAAGAAGAAGTCTACATTGAACAACCGGATGGATTTCAATTGTCTGATAATAATGATATGGTCTGCAAGTTGAAGAAAGCTTTGTATGGATTGAAGCAAGCCCCAAGAGCATGGTATGAAAGGTTGGATAAGCATCTTGTGCAGATTGGATTCAACAAAGGTACTGCTGACAGTAACTTATATTTCAAAATTGATCATGAAAACATTTTGATTGTTGAAGTGTTTGTGGATGATATCATTTTTGGAGGAAGAGATAGTATGTGCAAAACTTTTGCAAATCAGATGAAAAGTGAGTTCGAAATGTCTATGCTTGGTGAAATGAATTTCTTCTTGGGTCTGCAAATTACTCAAACAAAAGAAGGGATCTTCATTTCTCAGACCAAATATGTGAAAGAATTGTTAAGGAAATTTGGTATGGAAGACTCAAAGCCTATGAACACTCCTATGGCAACCGGATGTAAGTTAAGCAAAGATGATGATTCTCCAAAGGTAGATCAGACAAAGTATAGATCAATGATTGGTGGATTGTTGTATCTCACTCAAACTAGACCAGATATAATGCAGGCTGTTGGTCTTGTGGCAAGATTCCAGGCTGATCCTAGAGAATCTCATGTTATGGCAATCAAAAGAATTTTTAGGTACTTGAAAGGAACAGTTGAGTATGGTCTATGGTACCCTAGAGATCCGGATTTCTCTCTTCATGCTTACATAGATGTAGATTGGGTAGGAGATGTGGATGACCGGAAGAGCACTAGTGGTGGAGCATTCTTTTTGGGGAAGAGATTGGTTTCTTGGCTAAGTAAGAAACAAGATGCAATATCTCTGTCTACAACGGAAGCAGAATACATTGCAACAGCAGGTAGTTGCACTCAAATCTTATGGATGAAGCAGATGCTAAGAGACATCAAAGTTGAATATGAGGAGCCTATCACAATTTTCTGTGATAATTCAAGTGCAATTAATATTTCTAAGAATCCGGTATTGCATTCTAAGACTAAGCACATATCTATCAAATTTCACTTTTTGAGAGAACAAGTAAACAAGGAAGAAGTCAGATTGGAGTATGTTCCCTCCAAGGATCAGATTGCAGATATCTTTACTAAACCTCTTCCCAAGGATTCTTTTGAATATCTCCGGGAGAAGTTAGGGGTCATGGCCCCTCCGGTGATGAACTAGGATGCACTGATGTGCATCAGTCCGGTGGATATCACAGTCATATCTTGTGATCCGGATTGATGATGGGGAGCTGCAACTAAGGGGGAGCAGCTGGTATGATTCTGATGTATGAGAATTGCAAGTATGAGCCCTTTGCCATTGATGTCAAAGGGGGAGAGAAGACATGTGAAAAACAAGTGGTTGATGATAAAAGGGGGAGCAGTAAAGGAAGAGAAGACATGTGAAAAGTTGTTGTTGATAGGGGGAGCTGTGACAAAAAGGAGAAGTTCTTGTCTTGATGGTTTTTCACATCATATGTTGCCATCAATGACAAAGGGGGAGATTGTTGCAAGTATGAGGTAAACCTGTGTTGTCATTGATGTCAACATACTCATATTGCATTGACAAGATGGATTGGATGAGAAGTGTGCTGAGGATATTGAGAAAATTAGCCTCAGTCAGGAACAGTGAAGAACAGTGATGAGAAGAAGGCAAATGTACTGTATAGGATGAGAACCGGAGGATGCAGATTAAAGGGTTTGTAGATATGAGTCTTGAGATGCTTCAGTTAAGATTTCAGAGGTCCGCATGAAGATCTGAAGGAGTTGTGGCTGTCGGTGTAGAACCGGTTCCGGCAAGTGTTCAGAGGTGACAAAGGATCACAGAAAGGTCCGGTGATGTCCGGAATTGTATTATCCTAATCTGTGGATTGGAAGGAGTGTTTGGTATGTCCTTGTGATGTGTCATCCTGATTTGTGTATGATTTGGAGGTCCGGAAGTACCTTTTGCATTATGACAGTGGTGACAGACTGTGTTCTTGAAGTTCCGGATGAGGAAGACAAGAGATTCCAGTAGGTAAAGGAAGTGCGGATGTATCCGGTCATTCAGGCAGGCCTGTGAAGGTTCTTGGATCATGTTGAGGTTATGTTGTTGGTCCGCATTAATAGTAGAGCCCGAAATTGAAGATATTCTTCCGGATGAAGTTCTTGCTCTGTATAGCCGACCGGATGAGTTGTTCATCCTGCGAATGTTCTTGTGGTGGCCGACCGGATGTGTTATTCATCTTGTGGATGTTCTTATGGTTGTTTGCCGACTTAGATGTTTGTTCCTAAGTTGATGTCTTGTATAAATAACGGTTTGTGAGTTCATTTCGTGAAGAGGTGTGTGTGGATGTGTGTGGCATAGCGAAGAGAAGTGCGAAAGGCAGAGCAGAGGTTTTTGGGCTTAATTGGAACTGATCCGGACATGGTAGAGATGTCATTCTCCAGTTCAAGACTATGATTTTTATCACTCTGTAGACAGTGTGTCTCCTTGTAGGCAGTGGGCCTCTTTGTGAGCAGTGTGCTCGGGCAGTGAGCCCTAATTGGTATGTGCCATTCATTCTTCTTTATTCTTCTAACAGAGAATAATTCTTGGGTTAATCACCCCGTGGTTTTTCCCTTAACTGGGTTTTCCACGTCAAAATCTTGGTGTTCAATGTGTTGATGCTTATCTGCTCTTGTGTTTATGTATTATGCTTTCATGGATGATTAATTTATATGCTGCTAACTAACAACAAAGAATTAAGAGTTTGAAAGAACAAGAAGTTTTATACAACTGATTCACCCCCCCCTCTCAGTTGTATGCCCTAGATCCAACAAACTTAACATCCATCTGATATACCTTGAAGTTCTTATGAGCAGAGAGAGCAAGGAACATTCTGATTGCCACCATCTTTGCTACCAGAGCCAAAGTCTCCTCAAAATCAATACCTTCAACTTGTGTGTATCCTTTGAATACCAATCTTGCCTTGTTCCAAGTTACAACTTCACCCTCTTCATTTAGTTTGTTCCAGAACACCCATTTTTTTCCTATAACATTCTTATTTGTTGGTCTAGGAACCAATTCCCATGTCTTATTATTCTCAATCTGATTCAATTCTTCTTCCATGGCTTTTATCCATCCATCATCTTTACTAGCATCAACAAAGTTTTTGGGTTCCACCTTTAATAAAAAACACAAGTTTACTTTCTCATGTGTCTTAGCAAGTCTTCTCCTTATCTACACACCTTCATCCTTATCTCCAATGATCTGATCTACTAAGTGGTTCTTCTAAACATACTTTGCTAGAGTCTTAGGCATCTTCTCTGGTTCTTATTCCTTTTCTTCTTTCACTTCTTCTTCATCTACAATGCATGGAAAGATATCAAATTTAGAGTCTTCTGATTCATGTGAGATCTGATATAGGTCTTCATCTACCTTGACATTTGTGCTTTCAATCATCTTTCCCAACCTTTTGTTGTAGCATCTATAAGCTTTACTTCTGGTTGTGTAGCCAATAAAGATTCATTCATCACTTCTTGAATAAAACTTTCCTAGGTCTTCTTCATCTCTTCTAATATAGCATTTGCTACCAAAGATCTTGAAGAATTTGATTGTGGGAGGTCTTCCATACGTAGCTCATAAAGTGTCTTAGTGTTGTTGATCCTCAATTGTACTCTGTTAATTAGATAGACAACAGTATGAACCGCATTCTTCCAGTACATATCAGGTAGATCTACATCTTTCAACATTGCCCTAGACATCTCTTGCACAATCCTATTCTTTCTTTCCACTACCCCATTTTGTTGAGGGGTCCTAGGACCTAACAGATGTCTCCTAATACCATTATGTTCACAAAAATTTTCAAATTCATTTGAGTTAAACTCACCTCCTCTATTAGACCTCAAACATTTAATCTTAGCATCAAATTCATTCTCAACCATAGCTTTGAACACTTTAAATTTATCAAGGGCATATGATTTTTCTCTTAAAAAGTTACCCAAGTCATTCTAGAATAATCATCAATAAGAAACATGAAATACCTCTCACCTTGTTGACTCTTTACTTTGGTAGGGCCAGATAGGTCAATGTGAATCATCTCCAATGGTTTTGAAGTGAATCATCTCCAATATCTTTGAAGAAGACTACTCCTTATTTTTGAAGTTTGACTTTGTTTTCTTTACCATTTGACATTCCCTACATACTACATTTGTAGGCTTGATTATCTTAGGCATATCTCTCACTGCATGAGTGGAACTAATCTTTACCATATTGTCAAAATTGTTGTGTCCCATTCTCTTGTGCCACAACCAACACTCACTAGATTGAGCCAACAAACATGTTCTTCCATTCACCTCCTTCAGATGATAGATGGCACCATATGTCTTGATACCTTTTACAACTAGTTTTCTAGATCTTGCCTTCTTGATTTCATAGCCATTGGAATGAAAGGTGAGATTATACCCATTGCTACACATCTGACTGCCACTAAGAAGATTGTGTTTTAGTCCTTTGACATAGAGGGCATCCTCAGTCCTATTCTTCCCATCAATAGATATAGCACCTTTTCCATAGATCTATGTTGTCTCATCACCACCAAACTGGACACCACCACCATCCCACTTCTCAAGGCTGATAACATTTTTCTTATCACCAGTCATATGATTTGAGCATCCACTATCAATTACCCAAGCCTTGGATTCTTCTTTTGCAAGAAAGGTAGTCCATACAACCATTGATTTTTTTTTTCTGATTTGTTTGCAAGGTATCAATCTTCTCACATGTTCTAGCATCATCCTTTTTGTTACCAACACTCAGGGCCATGAAAAGTGTTTCATCATTTAAATCATCATGATCCTCATTTTTTGAAGAATAATTGATTTCTATGGAATATAGAATTCTCTTGAACTTGTCTCTTCTATTACTACCCCTCGATTATTTGAAAGGACATTTAGAGGAAAAATGACCAACCTTTCCACAATTAAAAAATTTGAAGGGTAACTTACCTTTGTATTTTCCAATGCCTTTCTTCAGTCTTCTCACAAAATTTGCTTCAACTTCATCAGAGCTTTCATCTTCAACAACTTCTTCCTTTTTCTTCACATTGGCTTTGAAAGAAGCTTCTTTCTTTGGAGCATCACTACCAAACTCTCTCATTTCAAAGGCAGTAAGGGAACCAAATAATTTGTCTATAGTGTATGTATCCAATTCTGCATTGTCCTTAATGGCAAATACCTTATGACTATAAGATTTGGGAAGAGATCTTAAGACCTTTTTCACAACCTCATCTTCTTTCACTTCTCCACCAAGACCTTTAATGCCATTGACCACTTCATTCACTTAGAGCATATATCCAACAATGTCTTCATCCTCTAACATTTTTAGGTTCTAAAATTTGCTCTTGAAGATCTACATCTTGGCTTGCTTTACTTTCTTATCTCCTTCATAAATGGTTTTAAGTTTATCCCAAACTTCTTCAGCAAAAATGGAACTCATTACATTTGAAATCTCTGAATCAACTAACCCACTCATGATAGTAAACTTTTCCTTGGCATTGTTATCATGCTTGTTGACTTCATCTACATCTATAGGAATAATAGCAAGAACTGTGTAACCAATCTTGATAGAGTTCCAAACACTGCACCCTAGAGAATTGATATAAGCTTCCATCCTTAGCTTACAAATGCATATTTGTCCCATCAAACCTAGGTATCTTGTTGGATCAATTTTGTGCCATCCTGAACCTTCCTCAAGAGGTTAAGCTTTCCTCAGAGGAACTTGGCTCTGATACCAATTGTTGAACACACCAAGATACTAAGAGGGGGGGTGAATCAGTATCTACATAATTTTTAATTTTAACATCTTCAACTTATCTGGAGCATATTAAAACTTAATCATCAAAGCATGACCATGAAAGATTAACACAATGCACATCAACACATGACACTAGATATACATGGAAAACCCTAGAATGGAAAAACCATAGTGAGGATTAACTCACAATATATGAAGCTCAAATAACAACTTTATTTTAGAGCTACAACCCAAGGAAGCTTCTACTCCTTGAAAAACTTTGATTTAGGGTCACTCCCAAGGAAGCTTCTACTCCATAAAGACTTGGTTTTAGGGTCACTCCCAACGAAGCTACTACTCCAAAAATTGAGAACACACTAACAAAAGATTATAGTATGACAATATTTCTACTGTCTGATAACTGACATTGAAACTCACACTTTTGATGATTACACTTCTGTCTCTTCATTCTTTATTCTAATGATTTGATTAGTTAGGCACCCTCTATACTTGATCACTATCATATATAAGTATTCAAGATGAATCAGGACAACATCAACAACTTCTGCTCTTTCTCCTTCAGTCACACATCGACTATGCATTCATTCTGCCTTTTATCTACTTGCGAGCTTTTTAATCAACTTTCAACCACACCTCTCCTCACTTAATTTGATTCACTATTTATACATGATATTACATTGATTACATTACTTGTTGGCTAGATACATCATGAAAAATACATTTACAAGTCAACCAGACAACACATAATATGAAACATGTAGAAGATAGGTCCTAAGTGAAACCACACATTATACCAATAGAAGATCCATGCATTTCAATCCCCAAAAATTTCATAACCAGGTCCAAAACATCCTTCACAACTTTAAACAACAAAGAATTACATCTGCACACTCCACTCATTTGAAAATAGGATGACTTTTAAGGAAAACACATGAAGACTTGAAGTATAACAGCCACATCAACTTGAAAACCTTGTACGATATAGGAAACAATAAAGATCTTCATGAAACTTTTCTAGATGAGTCCACATGCTTCATACAACCTCCCCAAACACTCCTTTTCCACTGCACATCTGATAATTATGCTGCATAGTTTCAATCATTAGCTCTGAGAACAATCTATCATTTGAAACACACTGCAACATGTTGTCATTTGAAAAATTGAGTTGCAGACCACCAAGAACATTGAAATGAAAGGAAGCATGTAATACACATCCATAAACATGTCCTCAAAATAGAAAGGGCAATCATTCATTTCTAGAGGAATGCAGAGCATTCTAATAGGCCTTCAACACTAGCACACTCTGCCAGAACACATGTTGGTGCTCTATCATGCATAACTTTCATAGCAGGAGGAAAAATGATCTAAAAACTTGGAATTATCACCTTGATAGTATTTGTGCACTCTGCTCATTTGAAAATAGGATAGCTTTAAGGAAAACATATGAAGACTTGAAGTAACGACCACATCAACTTGAAAACCTTGTGTGGTATAGGAAACAAGAAAGATCTTTGTGAAAATTTTCTATATGAATCCACATGACTCATATGACCTCCCAAAACACTCCTTTGCCACCACACATTAGATAATTATGCTGCATAGCTTCAATCATTAACTCTGAGAATAATCTGTCATCCTGAACACACTGCAACATGCTATCATTTGAAAAACTGAGTTGCAGACCACTAAGAACCTTGAAACTTCAAGGAAGCATGTAATACACATCCATAAACATGTCCTCAAAACTGCAAGGGCAATCATTCATTTCCAGAGGAATGTAGATCATTCCAACAAGCCTTCAACACTAGCATACTCTACTCAAACACATGTCGGTACTCTATCATGCATAACTTTCATAGTGGAAGGACTAATGATTTGAAAACTTGGGATTATCACCTTCACAGCATCCCAAATACAATTCTAGAACCATGTGGCCATATCAACAAATGCTGAGAAATGCAGAGCATTCCACTATCCTACATAGAACATCTTCACAGAGAAAACACTGTCTTCAATTAGTCAACAAAAAAACACTCTTCCGGTAATGCAATCATCATGGAACATGGAACATACATACTTCAGGCCATTAGTAGCATCAATAATGCATCTGGTCATCTTCATCCTTCTAATTCCCATATTAATATGAGCTATATCTTCTCCCTTCTCTTGTTGGATGGGACATGACATCTAACCATGAAAATTATCACACCACCATGATAGTGTTGACATCAATGACAACCTAGTGATAGTGTTGACATCAATCACAACCCTAGGAACCATATGTGTAACAATCTCCCCCTTTGGCATTGATGGAAACACATCTTTGCTTCTTTCCCCCTTTGACATCAAGGACAAAGGAAAACCACTACCTCAATCAGAGACCACATGACTTCTTCTTGCATCAAACAAACTCCCCCTAACATCAGTAACCACTACCTTCTCCTCTTGAGAGGTACCCACCATCAGTCGAGGAACAAGATATAACATGAACTACCCCTGGATAAATGTAGCACTATGCATCTAGCAAGGAGGGGGAATTACCCCTAACCTCTATCAAAGATCCTCAAAAGTCTCCTTTGCCAGAGCCTTTGTGAAAATTAACTCTGAGAATAATCTGTCATCTGGAACACACTACAACATGCTTTCATTTGAAAACCTAAGCTGTAGACCACCAAGAACCTTAAAATTGCAAGGAAGCATGTAATACACATCCATAAACATGTCCTCAAAACTACCAGGGTAATCATTCATTTCCATAGGAATTCAAATCATTCCAACAAGCCTTCAATACTAGCATACTTTGGTAGAACACATGTCGGTACTCTATCATGCATAACTTTTAGTGGTAGGACAAATGATCTGAAAACTTGGAATTATCACCTTGATAGCACCTCGAACACAATTCCAGAACCGTGTGGCCATATCTACAAATGTGGAGGAATGTGGAGCATTCCACTGTCCTATATAGAACATCTTAATAGAGACAACACTATCTTCAATAAGTCAACAACTAAACACTCTTCTGGTATTGCAATCATCATGGAACTTGGAACATACAAACTTCAAGCCATTAGTAGCATCATAAATGCATCTAATCTCTTCATGCTTCTATTTTCCATATTAATATGAACTATATGTTCTCCCTTCTCTTGTTGGATGGGACATGACATCCAACCATGAACACCATCATACCACCATGAGATAGTATTGACATCAATGACAACTTAGTGACAATGTTGACATCAATGACAACTCTAGGAACCATATGTGTAATATTATGAGCCTAACATAATCTATCCCCTTAAAAAATATATATTTACAAGTTTGAGTATAAAATATCTATGAATCTAAGCTAAAAGTATTCCCGAGGTAAAAATGCTTACATGTGTCAAAGATGAAAATTTTCCCTAGACAAAATTGTTAGTGGTGTAAGATTGTAGGCACAAAACTATTTAAGTACCTAAGCTAAAATTTCTTCCTAGACAAAAATGTTTAGTATTTTAAAATTAAAACTATCCCAGGATAAAATATTTTCAAGGCTTGAATATATTTTCCTTCAAAACAAAAGAATTTACAAGTTGTAGGTTATATTTCTAGTCTCAACTTAAATTATCCTTGAACTATGTATATTGAGCTAAATTACTCCACAAAATAGAAAGATGTTTGGAAGTTATTCCACAAAATGAGCTAAATTTGTCCTCAAATCTAAATTTTTAGATGTCTTGTTAAAATTATCCCAACATGAAAAAGTCTACATCTCAACTAAAATTATCCCCTTCAAATAAAATTATATTGATGTCGTACTTTGAGCTATATTAGCCTCTAAAATTTTAGAATTAAATTTGTGAATTTAAGAAAAAATTAATTTTTTGGCAGTAAATTCTTAAAGCATAAATATTTATAAACTTGACTTGAATTTACCTCATGGACCATTAAAAAACAAATTTGCAAATCATTGTAGGATAAAAATAGCTGGAATTATTCCTTGCATAAAATATGCTCATACTAGGACTAAAATTTCCCCTTAGATATAAGGAAAATAATTTTTGTAAGCTTGCAAGGGCACTGGTTCAATTAGATGAAAGCACCCTATTGTAGGAAATAGCTTACGAGGTCCAATCCCCACACACACGTGGCATTAGAGGGCATGTTGCGCCAGCATCACTAGTCACATTATAAAGTTTATTCGGTGCACTACACGTTATAGGGGGCTAAGCCGATTCATGTAGTCTAAAAATAAAAAGTTTTGTAAGATAGAATTATTCCCAAAACAAAACTATCTTAAATAAGAGAGATGGAATTTAAAACTTTAAACCATTAAATGATTTCTAAGTAATACTTTGTAGGATTTGTAAGTAAACCTTATCTAGAAAAAGAATAAATTACAAACCTCCATTAATTTTCCCTCTAAATATACCTATGTTAGTTATTAACAACATAAAATAAATAGATATTTGTGTGTCTGGGCTAATTTATTGTCAAAAATAAAATATACATGAGTATGGAATAAACTTGTATCCAAAATAAAACATGTTACTACAAAGATAAAAAGATATACCAATCGAAATGCCATGAAGATTATAAGGTAGTAAAAGATAACTTGTAAAGATTTTATCTATTGTGCTTTTAAATAAAATTTTGAGGAAGCTATAGAGCCTTACAAAAGGACATCCAAAGATTAGATCAATAAACAATTATAGTGTTGAGGCCACAAATCAAAAACAAAATATGTAGGACAACAGATCATTCCCATGAGTAAACATTATTGATAAAATCATCATTCATAATTTATTTATAATTGAATGAACAATTATTGATTTAAGACTGATGAAACTTAAAAATATGACATTTGTAGTAATCTACCCAAATTATAGCTTGTTTCTTAGAAAAATTCAACAAACTATTATATTAGTCAACCTTAGTGTTCTAAGGGGTGGGGGCCCTGGCTCAATTGGCTAAAAAATTCCATTGCAGTAAAGAAGGTCATGAGGTGTAGTCTCCCCCCATCCTTGTGGTACTAGAGGGTGTGTCGTGGCAGTGTCACCGGTCATGTGAAAAAAGTTTACCAGACACATTGTAGTTTATAGAGAGGGCTACCCGATTCTTGCAATCTAAAAAAAAAACCCTTAGTGTTCTAATAAATCATAAGAAATGAGATGGCATGCATGGAAGTCCTTAGACAGTAGCCATATGGGGCTTTGAGTTTGATTTTGTGTGTGGTGTTTGTGGATGCTGGAAGCTGGCCGCTAGTGAGTCGGTGACTATGGGAGGATTGGTTTTGGTGCAGGGATGTTTGTTTTTTTGGACTTTTTGTTGTTGTCTGTGGGTGCAGGGATTTTCTTTTTGGGTGTGCCTTTTTTGTTGGTGTGGTTTCATAGGGTTTGAGATGTGGGGTTTTTAGCTTTATGATTATTTTATTCCTCTTCTATAGTGAAGGGTTTTACCCCTTTCACAATGGGGTTGGTAGCTGATTTGAGAAATGGTTCTAAGATATCCTTTCAAGATGCTCTTAATATAGAGGATCCTTCTTCATCTAGGTTTTGTTAGGGTTTGCATGCAAAGCGAGTACCTCAGTTTGGAGGCCCTAGGGTTTCCAAAGTAAATGGGTGCCTTGAGAGGAGCCAAGAAAGGCTGATTTTGGTGATCCAGCTAGAGTCAGTGGACAAGGATGTGAATAACCTAGTAAACCATTCTTTAATTTGCAATTTAATGGAGATCCGCACCTCTTTGCCCTTTATTAAATCCTAGTTTCATCATACTTGGAACCCTGAAGGTGATTTGGAGGTTATACTAGTGGTGAATAGTTATTTTCTGGTGGTGTTCTCAATTCTAACATATCGTAATAGGGCTTTTGAGAGAGGGTCGTATTTTTACAATCAAGTTAGGCTTTTTATTAAGCCTTGGTATACCAGATTTAATCCAACTGAGGAGCTTCCATCTGGAATTCTGGTGTGGGTGCGTCTTCTTTGGTTCCCACTTGAATTTTGGAGGGATGATATTTTGCATATGGTTATGTTGCTGCTAGGCAAGCCAGTGGGCCCTTCATAGCAGATGTTGGATAAAAAGGTAATATGTTTTGCCTGCATTTGTGTTGAAATAGATTTAAATAATCATTTGCTAGATTATGTTCTGATTTGGTTGGGTACATCTTTATGGACTTGTTGTGATGTTCACAACACACCCCATTATGCTCCTTAGCAAAATGGGGAGCCCTGCTGATGTCTTGCTTTTTGCTTCTGCTTGTGTTTTTTTCTGCTTTTTGGCAGTCTGGTAAAAATGAAGGTCAGGTGCATCATCATCATGATATTGCATGAGGTGGGTCATCATCATGAGGTCAGTTTGTCAAGGTTCATATTTTGTTGCTGAGACCTCATAGTTAGAAAGAGCTCAAAATTCCATGCAGGTTTGCCTTTTACTTCACTTGAAAATTCGTCCATATGTGGAAGTTATGCACGGTCAAAGTCTTGGTCAAACCTGATATTCGCAGGAGGATCATCATATTTTTATATCCTAAGTCATGTTGACAGGATCATCATGATCTTGGTCTATCACCCGCTAAAAATCATGCAGTCGCAACATCCGGACGTCAATTTTAGGTGGTAGTGCTTTTTACCCGTCAAAAGGCCTTGTGCGCATTATGCAGCATCATGATTTTCTTAGGAGCGTCATATTTTATAAACTTGGTTTTGGTTATATGATGATGATCATCATCATCATATTTGAACGCCCACCCGATAATATCCTAAGGTTCGAATATCATGATGACATCAGCTTTCAGTCAAGGTAAGTTCCCCGTCGAAATGGTCTTTTGTATCGCAAGCATCATCATGATATCCTTGCATCGCCTGATCTTAAAATATCATGCTGATGGTCTAGGATCACCCTGACTTAACAAATTCATCATCGGCATATTTGCATGCGCATGCTATAAACCTATCGCTAGGTCATCATCATGATATTTGCTGAAGTTCGAATTATGATGATGACGACTTCATATCACCCTGATCTTTCACGAGGATCATTTGCTGAATTTCGCCAAGTGCTGGAATCATCATCATGATAATTCGAGAAAGAGGATCATCATCTTCATATCCTCCTGATCTCCGGTTAGCGTAATATCATGATGATCACCCTATCTATTAAGAAGAAGCCGATATTACATTTCTCAACAGCATCATCATATTTTGTAATATCACCCTAGCGCAAATATCATGATGACCAACTCATCCTTGTGCTCCGAAGACAAATTATGATGATGACGTCATCTGGATAATTCGATAAGGGAGGGTCATCATCATATTGTTTTATCCTGTCATATTGTCAAGATCATCATGATCTTGTTTGTTCGCCTGATATTTCACAAAGTCCTCCTGCCGAAAATGCAACCTTTTGAGAACATCCTGATGATCATCATCATCACATTTTCCCTTCGGCAGGATTTTTCCCAAACATGATCCGGTTGGCGAAATATCATGATGACGTCATGTTCAAGTTTAACGAAGGCTCCGAATATCATGATGATGTCATCCCGATCTGATAAACGAAGAAGTAAATATCCTGATGATCAGCATCATCATTTTTTCTTTCAACAGGATATTTTCCAAAACCCGATCTGGTTCACGAAATATGATGATGATGTCTTATTCTATGTTCGACAGAGGCTAATATCCTGATGATCATCATCATCACATTTTTTCCTTCAGACAGGATATTTTTTCAAGCACGATCCGTTTGCCGAAATATCATGATGACGCCTTATTCCAAGTTCGACAAAAGCCCTAAATATCATGATGATGATCTTCATCATGCTGATCTTTCGAGAGGGTTACCTTGGCCGCAAAAGGATCATATTATGTTCATCATCTTGATCATGCTCCTTAGGTGACCCGATAGTGCATTTATCCCCTGATCTTAACCGGATATGACGATGATGTCATCCTTAGCATTTCAATGAAGCCCGAATATCATGATGACGTCACCATCATTTTTCTCTCCTTGGCAGCATGACCATATTCATATCCTCCTATCCTTCTTCAAACATGAAGATGATGATGATGTTGTTCTTTTCTCCAGTATGCAGAACCCGAATATCATGATGACATTCATCTGGACCTTCAGAAGAGAGAGCATCATATTTCCAGAAAATCATGATGATGAGGTATATCGACTAACCTATTTTTTGACGCACCGACAGAGATATACATGCCGATGGGCGGGAAATGAGGCGGTGGACATTTTAAAGTGTTTTTTTTTGGCGCCTCTGGCATTTTTCGGTCAGCGATAGTTGACCTAATCAATTTTGAGCAGCTTGGGCGCATTTTGGACGCATTTTTTGGAGTTTTCTGGATCCGATCTCCTCATCTTGCACAGTCACCTGGATTTAAACGCTTATTCTATTTTTATGTTGTTTTTGTGATAAATGTGAAACTTATTGCTTGTCTTGTCTTGCAGGCTTGCAGTTGAGGAAGCAGCTGGAAAGTCAATACAGTGACCTCATGGAGGAAGAAGATCTGATCTCAGGAGCAAGAAGATAGAAATGAAATGCAAAAGGTCAAAGCCATTCAAGTGAAGAGGAAGGTCGCAGTTGGAGGTATTTCTGCAAAAGACAAACAGAAGTTATTACCCAGCTGCTGGAACTTCTCAGAAGGGGCAATATTTCGCCCAGATTTGACCACTGCTCAGAGATTTTTTTGAGAACTGGTTCACCTGCATTTATTGCTGTAACTAGGGGTCTGAACCAGGGGTTCAGTTAGGTTTTTTGCTGTAGTGAGGACAATCAGGATGTCTTTATATTGTGCCTCTCTACACTGTAATACTTTACAACAGGGGCTACAACAGGGATTTTTAGGGCCTACAACAAGATTTTAGGAAAACACAACAAGTTAGCATAGTTTAGAAGTAGAAGAAGGAGGTCGCCTGTTTGTCTGCAGTAAGATGTGCGTGGAATGTCTGGCTGTCTTACTGTATCTATAAAGCTTGTAAGTTCTCTGTAGTATGATCAATGAAACTAAGAGTCATTCTTACATTGTAAATCATGTATGGCTATTCATTTCTAATACAATAGAATCTGGAGTTCTGCATCTATCTTCTGAGTGTTCTCCTGCTCTTCTTTGTGTTTTGAAATATCTTCTTTGAGAGCTTGCAATTTTAAATGTATGTTTGTGAAAATGCTCAGAACTTACATTTAGGGTTTTTACTGTGGATTTGATCAAACTACTGTGGTATTTACATAGTGCATAACAGAAACACTTAGATCCTTCGGTAGATTAAGTGAGGTATAGAGTAGATCTTTCTAACTTTTCCCAACCCATCTGAAATATCTAGCTGAAAACGTAGAAATCCAAAGGAAATTGTCTCAAATTTGAAGAAGCATGCATAACAGAGCTATAAGTAGACAGTTTTCATAAACAGATAAAGAAGAAAGCTGCAAAAATCCAAGAAAACCCTCTAAAACTTGCAGCCCAGTATCACTTGTATGCAAATGAACAGAATACTTGTTGAAATCTATGACCTCTTTGCATATTCTTAGGCCAGTAGACCACAGAACAAACCTAAACTACGTAAGGCCCCTTGAACATTACAGCTTCACATTGACCAACTGAACTTGACCAACCGAACCATTGTAGACTTGGGATTAGTTGAATCACCAAATGATTCCTTCTTGTCTTTCAAGTATAGTTTCAGTTCATTTTATGTGAATTTTAACTTATTGTTATGATTGCATCAAAATAGTCATCAACAGTTTTCTGGCGCTAGAAGGAGGGCCTGCCTGAGTTAGGTTTCATTTCAAACTGGCTAACGACAGTAACAGAGTGACTAGGTCTAGGTCCAGTTCAGGAGATATATTTGTGCAACTACCTGATACAAGGCGAAGTAAAAGCCCTTTAATTTGGAATCCAAAAATATCGCAAGCAGGAAGTTCATCTGGAACACCCCCTGGGTCACCTTTTAACATCCGTAGTATTGTAAGTCCTGACAGATCGCTGTTCAGATCTTTAAATCTTGGTTCAGTCACTCCTGGAGGTCTTAATCCTCCTCTAAATCCTAATCCACCAATCAATCCAGGTATTTCTGCAAGTTCAAGTCAAGCTCAAACACCTGCAATGGCTTATTTCGATGTCAATTCTCCCATATTCTTCAATGATTATCATGACATGCCAAAAAATCTGGAAAAGATATGTCCCAAATACCAGTTGCATCAAGACCCAGAAGATCATATTAGAATATTTAAGGAAGCATGTTTTAGGGCTATGTTAGAGCATGAGGATGTTGTGTGTAGGTTGTTTCCTTACACCTTTAATGAGCAGGCCTCTAGCTGGTACGTAAACTTACCCAATGGTTACATTTCTTCCTGGGCACTTATGGAAGAAGCATTTCTGTCAAGATTTAGAGGACCCATTGACCCTTGTGCTTTGTATCATAAACTGGCTGCTATAAAACGAGGTGAGGGAGAGCTAATTGATAATTTCAATGACAGATTTCAAAAGGCCTATTCTAGGCTAGCAGCCCCTTATACCATAGATGATGCTCCCTTGTTGGCTATGTACTATGCTGCTTTGGATCCTTTAACTGCCATGTTTGTCAAAAGGAAACCTGACATAGATTCAATATCCAAAGCCTATAAAGAGGTAGCCTCAGTGAACCAAGAAATGAGACATACAACTTACAGTCCATTTGGAGGAAATTTTGGGGTGCAGAATCAGGCACACCCATGGAATGGAGTCCCTGTGCAGCATGCTCCACTAATAAATCTGGTTCCTTCTTACACACCTGTGTATAATCCTACTCCAATCCAGGCTATAACTCCTTACATAGCTAGTACTTCCAATAATAGTCAAAATAATGGTCAGCCTTTCTTCCAACTTCCTAGGGATGTAACTGTGGCAAAAGCACAAGATGATAGGGAAGACATCAAAGAGATTACTGCACATTTGAAAAGATTAACAACCGAAGTGACACAGCTAAGAAATGAGAATCTCTATGGCAGAAGCAACCAAAACTACAATCCACATCAAAATCACAACCAAGGCCAAAATCAGAATTATAGTCTCAATCAAAATCAGCAGTACAATCAGAACCAAAACTACAATCAGCATCAAGGCCCCAGTCAGGGGCAACCAATGCAAAATAGGGGGCCAGTGATAGATAATAGGACCTGGGGTAATAATAACAAGAACCAGAATCAACCTAGGCCACCCAAGATATGGAACACTGGGCCCAACAACGGTACTCTGGCTTCTCCTTTTGAGAATACAGATAATCATGGTGCAAAACAAATAACTAACATACAAATGGCCAATACAGCACCCAAAAATTGGTGCAGATTTCACAATACTAATGCCCATGCTGAGCATGACTGTCCACAGTTCCACTTGGCAGCTAGTATTTTCAACGTAGATGTGCAGCCTCCTACCTCTGAATTTCTCATTCCTAAGGGTAATGAGGTAGTACCCTCAGAATATGACACAGCATTAGTCTTAGAAACGTTTACCTTTGCAACTGCAGAAGAGAAGGGGGATGAATTGCTAGAGGATGAACCATACTGTTGTGAAAGTCTTTATCCTGAATCAGCCTTTGTGTTAAATGCTTTTCAGTTTCCTTTTGAATCTGAAAACGAGATATTAAATGAAACAGAGGAGGTGCAGGCCTTTCAACAGACAAATAAAAGCCACACCTACAATTTGAGGAACAACCCTAGGCCGGGAGGACCTTTCACCACTTCCACTCCCCCGAATAACATCAATACACCCCCAGATCAGAATGCTAGCAACAATCCTGCCATACTTAAAGCTAGTCAGCACACAAATAACGAAACAGCAGTGCAAAAGGATCAAACAAGTAAGACAGAAGCAGTAGAGACAACAAGACTAATGAATTACTTATCAGAGGAAATAAACAAAATGAAGGTCAGCATACCTCTAAATGAATTATTGAAGACCCCAGGGATCAGAAATGCTTTTTTAAAATCCCTGGATACATCCATGACAAACAAGGTGTCTGCTGATATAACTGTTCCTAGTAGTGATTCACCACCTAAGGAGAAAGGTAAGAAAGTTGAGCAGCCTTCCAACACAAATGTAGTAATACATGCGGATAAGAGGGATACTCAACCTTTCTTGTTAACTGTTAGGTTGTGTGGGAAGAATATACACAATTGCATGGTAGATTCTGGTGCTTCAGCCAACGTAATGCCCTTAGGAATATGTAAAACTCTCGGGCTGACTCCCACCAAATCTGCCAAGGTGGTCACACAATTAGATAAGACCGAGGTTAGTGTGATAGGAGAACTCATGAACATACAAGTGCAGTTAGCTTCAGACCCTAGGGTGAGCCAAATCATTGACATCCAAGTAGTGGATATACCCGTAAATTATGGAATGTTGCTGAGTAGGGATTGGTCCAAGACATTAAACGGATATATGGCTACTGACTTTTCACACATGTGGTTACCATGGAGAGGCATCCCAAACCAGATCAGAATAGAGGCAGAGCCCAGAATGAGACATATGATAACAGAGTATAATCAAACTAATGAAATCTTATATGCTGCTGTTGAGCCAGGTGTCTACAGAATTACCAACAATGGGATGCAGATTGAAGAGATTATGATGTTAAACATTAGAAAGAAGTGTGTCAGCAATAGAACAACACTATTCATTGAGTCTGACGGAAATTCTTCAGATGAGGAAAACAATGCAATGGACAAATTTGGTCATGCCATTAGACAAGAGGTGGAAGAGTGCGTTACATACAACCTCCCAGTCCAATGTAAGTTATATAAAAATAGGTGTAGGATACATAAGTCCGCAGAGCATGGTGAGCTTAATTGTCTATCTTTTCTTACAAGATTAGATTTATATTTGAAAGGACTAATCTCTCTCTCAGATGTGTATAAGGCTGAAAGTTGGCAGGAAAATGAGGAGATTATTGAGTGACAGGAGGATGCAGCATCAACGGTCATAAAATGTGCAGAGGATACAGAGATGGAACCAATGCTAAGAATAAAGGATAGTAAGATCTCTTGGCAGGAATCATGTGATGATTGTTGCAGGTCAATAAGATTAGACTCTTCACTGAATGACAAATGTGAGTCATCTGATGAACAATTCTTGAAAAAAAGGGATACAGAGGATCATGTAGCTGCTGTGCATAATCAGACATCACCCCCGCACCATGTTGAAAATAAAACAGGGGAGTATTCCTATCAATCAAAAGATGTCATCCCACCTTTACTCTCAAGTGATTTAGAAATGATTAATTTCTGTATATCAGATTATGATGATCAAGATACTTACTTAAGTACTGATGTGCAGGAAACTAATGAGAACATTGAGAGGTGTGCTAAATTTGAGGATGAACTGAACATCCAGGATGAAGGAACAAAGTTGGATGAAGATGAAGAAATGACACATCTAGAGTCATTCATCTTTCAACTTGAAAAAGGACTAGACATAGAGCTGGGCAATGAAAATGCAGAGCTAAATGAAGAGCCAGCTATTAATAAACAAGTGTGTTCCACAGAGCTAAAGGCACATCAGGTTGTCTCTTTCCTTTCCTTAGTAAACAATGATAAATGCTATTTTGATTATGGAAATTCAAGAGATAGGACATGCATATGGATTAATCATAAACCTGAAGAGCTGCCTCAGTTACTAGTTGAGAGCTATTCTGATAAACACAATGAATCTAGACTATCAAAATTTTTTTCAGAATTTAAAGATAAATCTGCTAGAATGAGAACCATCACCAGTACCCTATTACTCCTACACAATCTAAAGAAGTATGCAAGTAGGGGTGTTCTTGGGTCTTTTTCCTGGGTTTCGGTTTGCCTTGGAGAGGCTTGTATATAGTCTGGTAGGGTGGTTGTTTTGTCTTCTTTTGCTGTTTTCTTTTTGAGTTAGTTGTTTGTATAGCTTGTCTTCTGTTTGTTTTTGCTTCTTGTTTCTTTCTGTTTGTACAATTTTTTCTTTTGCTGTGTTGTTTGTACAGCCTGTTTGTTTGGTTTGTTTGTTGTCTCCTCAGCAGGGATCTTTATTTTACTGTAGAGTATTAAGGAGCAGAACTAGCAACCATTCAAAACAGTATATAATTTAGGATATTCAGGTTAACCATTTGCAATTTACACATAACTTGTCACTGTCATGAATGTAGAGAGTTGTTCATCTTCTGAAGTTTCGTATTCAATAAATGTGATTGAGAATTCGAAGCAGGTTTCTCATGATGACACACCTAAAATCCTTGGGTTTGTTGAACATACCAGTGTAGATATTAGGTGAAAAATCAGAGGTCACCCTTGCTACCATTACAATTCTCAGCTTAATTTCAGCAAGTGTCCACTCCTTGCATCATCATGAAGTTACAAATTGCTATATCTTATGAAATCTTTCAAAATTAGAAAACAAAAAAAATATATAAATAAATAAATGAATAAAGCGGATTATACTGAAAATCCAGATTAAGCCATCTAAGTAACCCTACCGGGGCTATGGATGCTCGCTGGCAGTGGGGATCTACTTAGGAGAATTGTAACGATAACCTTGCCGGGGCTATAGACACTCGCTGGCAGCAAGGCTCTATCCGGTCGGCTATGAGGGAATATCCTCAACTACGTAGGCTAATCTCAGTCACTGGTTTGTTCAACCGATCTTCAAGATGAGGATAATTAATCACATGCACACAACTAAACTGAAAATGGAAATTCATGCATCTTTATTGAACACTTTGAGTCTCAAGCTGAATAGTAATTTGCAGGAAAGATAGTTGGAAGTTATGAGTTCATTTCATCTAGTTTCCTTGAACACTCTGAATTTAATTGTTTTGTTTTGGTTGCTAGTTGTTGTGATGTTCACAACACGCCCCATTATGCTCCTTAGCAAAATGGGGACCCCTGCTGATGTCTTGCTTTTTGCTTTTGCTTGTGTTTTTTTCTGCTTTCTGGCGGTCTGGTAAAAATGAAGGTCAGGTGCATCATCATCATGATATTGCATGAGGTGGGTCATCATCATGAGGTCAGTTTGTCAAGGTTCATATTTTGTTGCTGAGACCTCATAGTTAGAAAGAGCTCGAAATTCCATGCAGGTTTGCCTTTTACTTCACTTGAAAATTCGTCCATATGTGGAAGTTATGCACGGTCAAAGTCTTGGTCAAACCTGATATTCACAGGAGGATCATCATATTTTTATATCCTAAGTCATGTTGACAGGATCATCATGATCTTGGTCTATCACCCGCTAAAAATCATGCAGTCGCAACATCCGGACGTCAATTTTAGGTGGTAGTGCTTTTTACCCGTCAAAAGGCCTTGTGCGCATTATGCAGCATCATGATTTTCTTAGGAGCGTCATATTTTATAAACTTGGTTTTGGTTATATGATGATGATCATCATCATCATATTTGAATGCCCCCCCGATAATATCCTGAGGTTTGAATATCATGATGACATCAGCTTTCAGTCAAGGTAAGTTCCCCGTCGAAATGGTCTTTTGTATCGCAAGCATCATCATGATATCCTTGCATCGCCTGATCTTAAAATATCATGCTGATGGTCTAGGATCACCCTGACTTAACAAATTCATCATTGGCATATTTGCATGCGCATGCTATAAACCTATCGCTAGGTCATCATCATGATATTTGCTGAAGTTCGAATTATGATGATGACGACTTCATATCACCCTGATCTTTCACGAGGATCATTTGCTGAATTTTGCCAAGTGCTGGAATCATCATCATGATAATTCGAGAAAGAGGATCATCATCTTCATATCCTCCTGATCTCCGGTTAGCGTAATATCATGATGATCACCCTATCTATTAAGAAGAAGCCGATATTACATTTCTCAACAGCATCATCATATTTTGTAATATCACCCTAGCGCAAATATCATGATGACCAACTCATCCTTGTGCTCCGAAGACAAATTATGATGATGACGTCATCTGGATAATTCGATAAGGGAGGGTCATCATCATATTGTTTTATCCTGTCATATTGTCAAGATCATCATGATCTTGTTTGTTCGCCTGATATTTCGCAAAGTCCTCCTACCGAAAATGCAACCTTTTGAGAACATCCTGATAATCATCATCATCACATTTTCCCTTCGGCAGGATTTTTCCCAAACATGATCCGGTTGGCGAAATATCATGATGACGTCATGTTCAAGTTTAACGAAGGCTCCGAATATCATGATGACGTCATCCCGATCTGATAAACGAAGAAGTAAATATCCTGATGATCAGCATCATCATTTTTTCTTTCAACAGGATATTTTCCAAAACCCGATCTGGTTCGCGAAATATGATGATGATGTCTTATTCTATGTTTGACAGAGGCTAATATCCTGATGATCATCATCATCACATTTTTTCCTTCAGACAGGATATTTTTTCAAGCACGATCCGTTTGCCGAAATATCATGATGACGCCTTATTCCAAGTTCGACAAAAGCCCTAAATATCATGATGATGATCTTCATCATGCTGATCTTTCGAGAGGGTTACCTTGGCCGCAAAAGGATCATATTATGTTCATCATCCTGATCATGCTCCTTAGGTGACCCGATAGTGCATTTATCCCCTGATCTTAACCGGATATGACGATGACGTCATCCTTAGCATTTCAATGAAGCCCGAATATCATGATGACGTCACCATCATTTTTCTCTCCTCGGCAGCATGACCATATTCATATCCTCCTATCCTTCTTCAAACATGAAGATGATGATGATGTTGTTCTTTTCTCCAGTATGCAGAACCCGAATATCATGATGACATTCATCTGGACCTTCAGAAGCGAGAGCATCATATTTCCAGAAAATCATGATGATGAGGTATATCGACTAACCTATTTTTTGACGCACCGACAGAGATATACATGCCGATGGGCGGGAAATGAGGCGGTGGACATTTTAAAGTGTTTTTTTTTTGGCGCCTCTGGCATTTTTCGGTCAGCGATAGTTGACCTAATCAATTTTGAGCAGCTTGGGCGCATTTTGGACGCATTTTTTGGAGTTTTCTGGATCCGATCTCTCATCTTGCGCAGTCACCTGGATTTAAACGCTTATTCTATTTTCATGCTATTTTTGTGATAAATGTGAAACTTATTGCTTGTCTTGTCTTGCAGGCTTGCAGTTGAGGAAGCAGCTGGAAAGTCAATACAGTGACCTCATGGAGGAAGAAGATCTGATCTCAGGAGCAAGAAGATAGAAATGAAATGCAAAAGGTCAAAGCCATTCAAGTGAAGAGGAAGGTCGCAGTTGGAGGTATTTCTGCAAAAGACAAACAGAAGTTATTACCCAGCTGCTGGAACTTCTCAGAAGGGGCAATATTTCACCCAGATTTGACCACTGCTCAGAGATTTTTTTGAGAACTGGTTCACCTGCATTTATTGCTGTAACTAGGGGTCTAAACCAGGGGTTCAGTTAGGTTTTTTGCTGTAGTGAGGACAATCAGGATGTCTTTATATTGTGCCTCTCTACACTGTAATACTTTACAACAGGGGCTACAACAGGGATTTTTAGGGCCTACAACAAGATTTTAGGAAAACACAGCAAGTTAGCATAGTTTAGAAGTAGAAGAAGGAGGTCGCCTATTTGTCTGCAGTAAGATGTGCATGGAATGTCTGGCTGTCTTACTGTATCTGTAAAGCTTGTAAGTTCTCTGTAGTATGATCAATGAAACTAAGAGTCATTCTTACATTATAAATCATGTATGGCTATTTGTTTCTAATACAATAGAATCTGGAGTTCTGCATCTATCTTCTGAGTGTTCTCCTGCTCTTCTTTGTGTTTTGAAATATCTTCTTTGAGAGCTTGCAATTTTAAATGTATGTTTGTGAAAATGCTCAGAACTTACATTTAGGGTTTTTACTGTGGATTTGATCAAACTACTGTGGTATTTACATAGTGCATAACAGAAACACTTAGATCCTTCGGTAGATTAAGTGAGGTATAGAGTAGATCTTTCTAACTTTTCCCAACCCATCTGAAATATCTAGCTGAAAACGTAGAAATCCAAAGGAAATTGTCTCAAATTTGAAGAAGCATGCATAACAGAGCTATAAGTAGACAGTTTTCATAAACAAATAAAGAAGAAAGCTGCAAAAATCCAAGAAAACCCTCTAAAACTTGCAGCCCAGTATCACTTGTATGCAAATGAACAGAATACTTGTTGAAATCTATGACCTCTTTGCATATTCTTAGGCCAATAGACCACAGAACAAACCTAAACTACGTAAGGCCCCTTGAACATTACAGCTTCACATTGACCAACTGAACTTGACCAACCGAACCATTGTAGACTTGGGATTAGTTGAATCACCAAATGATTCCTTCTTGTCTTTCAAGTATAGTTTCAGTTCATTTTATGTGAATTTTAACTTATTGTTATGATTGCATCAAAACAGTCATCAACAGGACTTAGTAGTTGGACTATGAATCCCTCCCATTTAGATGTCATATCTGCCATGAGTATGGTCATTTATAGAAGAAGTGTCCTAGGCCTATTTATGTTGGGTCACAAATGGTTAAATCTCCTTAGTCTACTCCTCAGATGGATAAAGGGAAAGCCCCAATGGTAGTTGAGGAAATAGATAAAGATGGTTTTACTATTGTAAAACCCTACAACAAAGGAAGAGGGTAGGAGAAGACTCTTAAGGATAGACAAGTCGATGGGTTATTCAGCTATTTTGATACCTTAGAGGCAGGTGAGCAATAGGGCATGGTTTTAGAAGAGGTGCATGTTGGTATGGACCCCTTGGGGATGGCTCAGGGGGGTTTACAGGATGAGGCCTTGTGTGATATCACTTAGGTAGAAGCAATAGGTGCTCAAATGGAAATAGATCAGGATCCTGTGGCTCCCAATTGTATGGAGACAGCTGAGGTAGTAGAGGTGGAGGTTGGTCTAAATTTGGAACTCCCAAGCCTGCAGTCTACAAAGGAGGGTCAAAATCCCTAGGCTAGCAGTCAATCCTAGCCACCCCTTGGTATTCAGTAAAAGAATCTCAAAAAGGCTTCCATGGAGAAGCCTTCCAAGTTGGGGAGGAAGAAAGATCAGGAGAAGGTAAATGACAGGTGAGACTTTGGTGGAATTAGGGTTAGTGAAGACCCTTGACTCCCACTTCTTTGCCTCTCAAAAGTGGTTGTTATTTCATGGAATATAGGGGATTTGAACAACATCCCTAGACAAAAGGTTGTTTGGGATTTGATTCATGTTCATTCCCCTGATATGGTCTTTGTTTGGGAGTCAAAGTTGTCAGTAGAAGGCATGTCTAGTATTGCTTCTAGATTTTGGAGTAGAGGTTAGTGTCAGTGCATAGGAGCCCATGGTAGGATAGGTGGTGTGGCTTGCTTATGGGATCCTCACAAGGTTTCTCCTTTGTGGTGGTTGGCTAGTAGATCCTCCATTTCATTGGTGGTGTCTAGTTTTGAATCAGGGGAGGTGGTTTTGTTAACCAATGTGTATGCTCCAATTGATGCTTTAGGAAAATCTTCACTTTGGTCTCATATTTGCTATGTACACTAATTAGCTCCACTTTTTCCCTAGATTATGGAGGGAGATTTTAATACTATTGTTAGTTTGGATGAGAAGAAGGGGGGTTCAACAGACTGGAACCTTATTCTATTTTGTTTCAGGATCATACTCTTTTCTTGAACCTGATAGACTTAAAGCCTTCCAATGGTCTATTCACTTAGAGAAATCGAAGATGTGGAGAGCATTCTATTTTTGAAAGGTTGGATAGATTTCTAGTATCTAGCTTTTGGGTTGATAACAACTAGGTGACAAGTTCAGAGATCATGGATTGGTGGGGATTGGACCATTGGCCTATTAAATTTTTTGCTTCCTTATATGGTTCTTCAAAGAATTTGTTTTTTAAGTATTAACTTATGTGGCTCAGAGACCCCTCCTTACAAGACTTTATGGTAGAATGGTGGAGGAAAGGTAAACTGGCTTATGGCACTACTATGTACTCCTTTGCCAAAAAGATTGTAGCATGTAAAGCTTCAAGTTAAGAGGTGGAACAGACAATTTTTTGGTAACAGTTTTTTGTCTAAGCCGATGGCCCAGTCCTATATGATACCATGACTAGGTAGATTCGAGACTTTGGTCTCCTTCTAAGGATTCTTAGGGAGGAAATGGAAGCTATGAAGGAGCTTTTCGAGTGGGAATTACGTAAGGAAATTTTATGGAAATAAAAGTCATGTGTTGATTGGCTTTAGGAAGGTGATCGAAACACCTCATTCTTTCATCATTCCGTCAAAGATAGAAGGCATGGGAATGTGATTACTTCTCTAGTCTCCTCTCAAGGGACTCATTTATCCTCCCACTGGGAAATTTTGGCTGAGGCCTCTGAGTTCTCTTCAGGTTCTTTTAGAAGGATTCTCCTAACTCAATTGAAGATGAAAATATTGTTCTAGATTGTATTACTTCTTTGGTGTCTAATGAGATGAATGAGACTATTTTCAATCCTCTCTCCTTGATTGAATTAGCAAAGTTTGTGTTTTAGTTAAAGAGAGGGAAAGATCCTAGACTTGATGGATTTCCTATTGAGTTTTATCAGAAATTTTGGGAGATTCTCAAATATGACCTCTAGGAGGTTGTTAAGTAGTCGCAAAGGAGTTAACTACATTCTTGGCACTTATTCAAGATAGAAGGGGCTAACTCACTAAATCAATTTGGGCCCATTTCTCAATGTAATATTGTTTATAAGATCATCACTAAGTTGATTGCTGAGAGGCTAAAACCTTAGCTCAACGGTTTGATTTTTTGGGAGGAAGGAGGACTTGTTGCTGGCAGCCAAATCCTAGATGGAGTTGTAGTGGCAACCGAGGCCATTCATTCCATGTCATCTTCTAGGGAGAAAGCGATGTTGATTAAACTGGATATAGTCAAAGCCTATGACTGGGTCAAATAGACTTTTCTCTATAAGGTTCTTATGTCTTTTGTATTTGGGATTGATTGGGTGGATTGGGTTATGAGTTGTGTTACCTTGACTTCTTTCTCTATGCTTATTAATAGTGAGCCTATAGAGTTATTTGGTGCTTATAAGGGCCTTCGGCAAGGGGACCCTTTGTCTCCCTATTTGTTTATCCTTTTGGTCGAAGGTTTGGGCAGACTCATTAAATCTCATGTGGGTCAAGGTTTGATCCATGGTTAGAGTTGGAGCAACAATTTTCCTCCTCACTCTCATTTACAATTTGTTGATGATACTGCTCTGATGGGTTTGGCTATAGTTAATGAGGTGGTTAATTTGAGAAGGGATTTAGATATTTATGTGGCATCTTCGGGGTAGAGGATTAATGAAGACAAGTCCTCCATCTTCTTCTTTCACACTCCTCAGCTTATTAATATTAGGATTGCTCGAATTCTAAGATTTTAGATTGGGACCCTTCCTTTGGTCTATCTTGGTATCCCCATTCATCTGGGTACCTTGCCTAGGGTGTCCTGGCAGGATATTCTTGACAAGTTTCGTAAGCAGGTTAGTCATTGGACTTGGAGATGGCTTTCCTTTGTTGGTAGGGTGACTTTATTGAAATTAGTGATTCAAGCCCTCTCCATTTATAGGTGCTTTGTTTAGGGTACTCCTTATATCTTTATTAGTGGGTTTGATACCATGTCCAGACATTTTTTATGGGTTGGTAATTTGGAGTCTTCGAAGTGGAGTCTGGTTAAGTGGGAGTCCATTTGTAGGTTGAAGCAGGAAGGAGGACTTGGTCTTCGTCAGGAAAGGCTAGTAGGTCAAGCCTTAGCGACCAAGTTGTACTAGAGGTGGTACACTTGTTAGGATTAGGATTAGCTCAGGATTCTCAATTTAAAGTACTTTGTGGGTGTGGAAAGTGGTGATATTCCAAGGATTAATCTTTCAGGTAATAACTCCATGATCTAGAGAACTCTTAAAAGGGGTGCCAATCTTATTGAGCAAGGATTATTTTGGATTTGTAACAAAGGTTCTAATGTTTTGTTCTGGCATGATTCTTGGGCTAGTTGTCCACCTGTCTTATCTATGTATCTCCACTTACAACCCTCGTGTAACCTTTTTCTTGATGTTGGGTGGTCTCAAGTGGGGCACTTCAAATCTTTTCAGCTTTTGGGTTAGGTGGAGGTGAGTCATTGGAAAGATTTCTCTGAGTGGCCATTGGGGGGATTGGTGGAAGATCGTGAAGAGTTAGCTAGGATTCTTTCTAGCAGGATCTATAGTTCGCTAAGGTAATGAGATTCTCTTGCATAGAGTCTTAATTTGAAAGGTGTTTATTCTATTGCTTTAGGATATCAGGGGTTGGATGGTTGGTAGATTGGGGAGTCTAACTTTTCTTGGTAAAAATTCATGTGGAATAAGTTTGCATGGCCTAAGTGCAACTTCTTCCTTTGGTTGGTTTCTCATAATCATTGCCTCACTTGGGATAATTTGTAGAAGAGAGGCTTTCAGGGCCCTTCTATTTTTTTCCTCTGTAATAGCACCAAAGAGAGTGTTTCTCATTTTTTTTAATGTTCTTATGCCAAAGACATTTGGCATCTTTGGTGGGGAGCTTGGAAGTAGGATTGTATTCATGCTTCTTCTCTAGTGGATTTTTGGAAAATACTGGGTCAACCCCCGGCTAAGGCTTCATCTCTTTAGGTTGCATGGAATATTGCTCCCTCCTTCATCTTGTGGCAACTCTGGTTGGAAAGGAACTAGAGAATCTTTCAGTAGAGGAAGTTGGTGGTTTAGCAAGTCTGGCAGAGGATTCTGGGTTTGCTCTAGGAACTTTAGTACCTATGTGTGACCTTTCTACTAGGCTGGATATTGGGGATTTTGAAGTTGCTCAAAATTTGGGGATAGTTGTTGGTGGATATTTCCTTTCTTCTTTCAGGAGGAGTGGCCAACCCAAGGGTAAGATTCAGAGGGAAGGTAAGTGGTCCCCACCACCTCCAGGTGTCTTTAAGATTAATACTAATGGTTCTTCTACTGGAATCTTGGTCATGCTGGTAGTGGGGGAATAGGGAGGGATAGTTCTGTTGTTGCTCTGTTCTTTTTCTCCATCTCTAGGGGCCTTCAGACAAATAATTTTATGGTATCTTTAGCTATTCTCTATGCTATGAAAAGAGGGTGTGCCCTTGGCTGGCATAGGATTATCTGTGAGTCTGATTCTCAGATTCTGATTAACTTGTTGAATGGTCAATTTGTGGATAGCGTGCATTGGCAGTTAGCTTTGGTGGTCAAGTAGATTCTTTGCCTAAGTCATTCTCTAGAGTTTGTCTCTTATATCCATGTCCCTCGAGAATGGAATAAAGTAACAAATTGTTTGGCGAAGTGGGCTTCAGATCCGATGAGGGAATGGAATGTTTGTGATTAGGGCTTGCTATCTCAAGACTATACACTAAGTCTAGAAAGTCTTATTTTAGAGAATATTTTTGGTTAGTTGGGTTCTTTCCTAGGGTTTTCCCTTGTTCTAGGTTGGTTGGACTTTGGTTCTGTAGTGTTTTCTAGCCCACAATTATTTTTGTTGGCTTGTACTCTGCTTGGTGTTTGTAGTTGGTTTCTTTATTAATAAATATTTACCCCCTTAAAAAAACTGTAGTTTTCTAATGCAACTTTATTTTATTAACACTAGCATTTCTATTAGACTCAATTTAACATATATTACCCTTAGAAAAAACTATTCATTGTATTAGTTAAGTTAGAGTGCTTGATGTAAAATGGAGATATCAGATCATTCAAACGATAAAAGCACAAAGACTATTGTGATTTCTTGTATATAAGGCAATGGAGGAAACATACAGAGGAGAAACGATAGCATGCCATATTAGGTAGTGCAAAAATATACTCAATAAATGCAAGTAAAGAATATTCACTTAAACATGCTCGATGTAATAAGTAAAGAATATATATAGTCTAGAGATCATAGGGAATGAAATGAAATTTCTTGTCCACATTTCTCATACCACATTGATTGGTTCAACCTTTTGGTGTAATTAAATATTTAATTACACTTCATTAATTTGACTTAGGGTTAATTTTAGTCTTAGGTTATTCCTAAGTCATATTAGGGTTTTCTAACTTGCAAATATAAAAGCACGTTCTCACATGTAATTTATTAATCCTATTCATTAATTGCATCCAATATTGTGCAAATCTATCCTATTTGATTTTCTTTTGTAGAATGTAGTCCTAGGTTTTGTAGGTGATCATAGTGGCTTGAGTCAATTAGTGACTCTAACATGGTACCAGAGCTCTAGATCTACAAGCCCCTTCTTAGATCCAAAGACAAATTTGAGAAAGATCCATTTGCATGATGCATTTCTATGCAAAATAGAGTCTTCTATTGGATTCAAAGTAGTAGAAATAATCAGATTAGCCTTTATTTGATTTGAGCTTTGTAGGAAAGATCTGCAAGGGTTTCAATAGGTGCCTTTTTTTGGGATCTAGAGGAAAGCTATTTTTCAAAGCATTTTTGAGCCACATCAAACACTACCATTGCACTCAGAAGGCCCAAAAACCTTAAGATAGACTCTCAAATCATTGAAATCAGCCTCAGGATCATCTAGGGCAGAAACATTTGCCAAGGAAGTCGTACGACCTCCCCAATATGTTGATCGAGGTGAAATTTTCAAAAAAAATTATTATATTTTTCTTGCATTAAAAAAAATATTCAAAAAAATATATTGAAAACATTATTACTGCAGATTTTTTATAATAAAAAGTTGTAAAAAAAGGGTTAAAAACAAAAAAAGGGGTACGCATAGAGTGCATGCCTTGTAGGTCTAGGACTTGCACCCCATAGTGATTGTGATCCCTTAGGGACCTACGCCCACCTATGGGGCCACAATCCCTCTTTGGGTCCATGGACCCCCATTAATGGGGTCGTGGGGTGCCTCCGCCCCCCACCCTCTTTTTAATTTTTTTTTCGATAAAAAATCATTCCTATATTTTTTAATGTTTTTTATATTAAAAAAACTTGGAATAAAACCATGTACCTACTTGCATGCACCCTACCTCAAAATATGTGCCTTGTATTTGGCCCAATGCCAAATTTGGCACTTAGTTTTTGTAGCCCACCAATTTTAGTTGAGGTTTTTGCACTTCACCAGATTTAGCTATGAATCCAGATTTGGTTGGAGGTCTCTACATTTAGGGATAGCTCTATATTTGGTGGAGGTTTGTTTTTTACCAAATCCACCCCTCACCATTAGTAGTTTCTCTTTTGCACCTGATCTTTAAACGACAATATATTTCCCATATGGAGGTCATTTTCAGTGCATTTTTTTTTGAAATGGGGTAGAATTTCATGATCTTTGTAGTGGTGTAGATGGTTTCTAGTTTGGGCTTCTTATTGTTTTTAAGATTTCTATTTTTTCAGTGCTACTGTTGTGTAGTTCTCATTTTGGGAGCTTCGACGGGCCATATCTTGGGTGTACGGACTCTTTTTTGGGTGCCATTTTTTTGAAATTCCATGATTTTCCATGTACTTTATGATGGTGCTATCAGTTTCCTTTCATTATATATTAGAATTATATTTTTAGCATGTGATGTTTTTGGTCATTGTATGCTCCTGTTGTAAGCACTAGCTAAGTTGTAAAAACACTGAAACTTGTTAGAAAATTAGTGTAATATGCCATATCTTTCTTGACACATTCGATTTACATTGGTTCATACCTTAGATTGATAGCCTATGGTTGAAGATCCTGAATCTTACCTCAGATTCTCATCAGGTCACATTTCAGTTTGATGGACATTCATTATGGTTAATGTTCCTTAATCTTCATGGTACTTGCTCTTATGGATCAATTTTAGTCACAGTTCAGCATCCGCAGTTACAGCTTCTTCATCTCCTCTTTAGAGTTTGGGCAGACTTGATTCTAGGGCCCATCCTCAAACCTTGTCTCTACTTCCTCTCTTATGGGGGGGCCATTCATGATTGTACTTCTGTGGTGGATTATGTTCTTTGGGGGACTTAGTGTTAGTCCTTCTTCCATCACATGTTCATGTACTTGTTTTCTTTTTTCTCTTTTGGAGAGGAGTTTTCTCCCACTGGGTTTTTCTCCTTTTCTCCACTTTATGAAAGATTCTTGTTTGTACATGGGTACCTAAGATGGCCTTGTAGCTGAAACCCATATTTGCATTATTTACATGTTTTTCATTCTCCCTAAGTTGCACTTAACAGGGGATGTTGGTGTAGTTAAATATTTAATTACACTTTATTAAGTTGACTTAGGATTAATTTTAGTCTTAGGTTATTCTTAAGTCATATTAGGGTTTTCTAAATTGCAAATATAAAAGCAAGTTCTCAAATGTAATTCATTAATCCAATTCATTAATTGCATCCAATATTGTGTAAATCCATCCTCTTTGCTTTTTTCTCTTATAGAAGGTAATCCTAGGTTTTGTAGGTGATCCTGGTGGCTTGAGTCAATTAGTGACTCTCATAAAACCTACTCTTTACTAACATTTAATATTTTCTCATGGTCAGCTCTATCTAGTCTCCACTTACGATGTCCATGTGTGTGTTGAATGACACGAATGGACACACTAGTAGTAACTATTAGATTTATATAGTGATACACCATGAACTGTGAGGTTGGTAATTAAAATAATAGATCCATTTTTCAAGGATTTTGAATTGTTTCAAATATGTTTGTTGCACTACAACTAAACCTATGGGAAATAGTATTCCAACACTGATTTCTAGTTTCATTACCTTAATCCTCTATTTTCTTCAACATAAATAATAATACCTTATGCCTTCTACATTTCTAGCCTCTGCTATGACTGCAAAAGCATCTCTTGCCACAACGAAATCTAAAAAACATTAGAACCTATCATGATTTCTAAATTTTAAGAACCAAATTAATTAAATTTTATCAACATATTAAAATTTAACATTTCTTTAATTTTGTGATACATATAATTTTAATCAATCTTAAAATATGGTCACAATCAATTGATATCAAAGCAACATCTTCTTATCTTTCATCTTTGTTTTCACATGGTATGTGTCATTAACAAATAGTGGCACTAAATGCCATTCAATATCATATCCACTTTGTTGGCTCTTAAAATTCTCAAAATTTCTCAACATGCAGTCACAACAAAAGCAAGAGTAATCCCTAGTACAAAATGTCCATGTCTGGATATTTGTACTCATGACATAATTTAAAGACCTTGTTTTGTCTTGCATCTTACATATGTGCACACTTTTTTAATCCACAACTACAAATATTATATACATCAAGTGTGAATTTCAATTATAATTTTGTCAAAATTTCAATTGTAATCACAATCAAATAAAATAAATATCAGTAAATATTGAACAAGTCAATCTTTTTTCAAATAATGCATACTTGTTATCTCCCTGTTGGTTAACAGATTTGTTATTATATTTGAAAATAAAAATTACCCTGTAATAGCAACACATTTACCAACAATTGGATGAGTTGCAATCAGACTAACAACTCTCCTCTATGTTTTAAAGGGGAAGCTCCATTGTAACATAGATTTTAGGGGTAAGCTTTTAACCTAAAAGCAAAAAAGGTGCTTTTTGAAGGAATAAAAATATGAGCATAAAGTCTCACTAAGGGAAACATTTTCAATCCACCATAGAACTTTATAAAAAGAACCACCACAAGGAATAATCAAACATAAGAATCAAAATTCCTTGATAGTTAATAGTAGTAGAAATATATGAATGATTTAATATCCTACACAAATTCAATGAAAGATTTCTTTAAACATGGATATGGTAAATTTAGCATAAAAAGAATCCCCATAGAAAATAGTGACCTAAAGTCCACCAGATTTCTATATATTAATAAAAGAACAGAGCCCACTATCTCTTTCTCAAAATATTTACAATGATTGCACACTAGTGCATCAAAGCTAAAAATTCTAGGGATATCCCTTTCTAAGTTTTGAACAAACAGTTCTAAAAGTTAAATGCCAAAAGATCCCTTCTGCATCCTTTCATACTCCTTATATAGATTACAATTTGAAACTGCTTATTGTCTGTAACTGATTCTTGAAAAAGAAAATAAATAAAAACTTTATTTCATTTTCTTTCTTTATGACAATAAAGCTTATTTTATTATTTACAATATAATGCTCAACTCTAATTAGAGTAAAAGACAAAATTAAATAGAAGTGATTTTTCACGTGTCTTCATCTACCACCTGATCTCAACCGTCACTAGAATCTTCATTTGGAGACTTTGATTGTGATGAAGCTAAACTGGATTTAAAATTCCTAAATTTTGTGATGATAGGGGTGATAGCCTTTCCATTAGGAATTGCCATTATGCTCAAGAAAATTTTCCACATAACTATTGTATCATTCACTTCTCCAACTTTCTTGTGAAAAATTGTGATTTATTTTTTGAAGGAAGAAAGATACATGGATAAAATGCATAGTTTTTCAATTGTATTCCCATTCATAACATCCTTCTTGATCAATTCCTAAGAAATAATCTCTTTAAAACTTTTCTTGAAAACATCCACTTCAACCTGATTAGTTTTATTTTCATCTAGGATATTAGCTTAAATAGACAAACAATTTGCTCTAATATCCAACAAAATTGTGTCACAATTTTTAACCATATTTTTGAATTCTACTAGGGCATGTGTTATATAGCTAACATTTTCGATTCAATAGTACTTAGCCACTTGGCTTATTCATTCTCCTCGGGCTTGCTGATAATAATCTAAGAGGTTAAAATACTCATATAAAATTTCACCATTTCTTATAAGTGGCACTGACAATAACCATGAGCAATGATTCTTCCTTTTCATCAATTGTAAATCGAAATTAATTTATTTCTTTTTTTCTAACATATCATTATAAAGATTAATTGTTTCCTCTATGTACAACAATCCATCTATAATAAATTTCTTGATCCATGCATCAACTACTCTACTATAAGCTTGTTTAATTTTCTAAATTTGTCCATGAGATTAGAACTTATTTCTTTTGAAGGAGTTTTAGTAGGAGTTACATTTGAAGCATCAAGTGGCTACGATGTGATATCAATGATAGATTTGATTTAGGAGGTGAGTACTTCCACCTCTTAACCAAAATATCAACTAATAACTTTGCAATATGTATATCACCCTCCAATGTAGGGGATCCTAGATCAACCTTATTTACATGAAATCTACTTTAGTAGCATCTTCATCATTTTTGTCTATCAAAGGTCAACAATCTATACAAATTGGTGCCCTAAAGAAGGATTTACCATCAACCTAGACATCCTTTTAGCCTTCTTTGGTTGATGGGTGGTCTGAAGCAATTTGGCGACCACATCAAAACTAGGATTAGTCATTTGAGTGTATTTCTTTTTCTTTCCAACGACCTCTTTCAGCCAAGGTGGTGATGGTAGAACTATTTGGGCTTCAGGAACTAAGGTTGGTAGAGTTGTTTTTTGAATAGAATCAGGAATCACATTATACACTAATTGTTAGTTGAGAGGAGAAGGTGGAGGAGAAGGATTGACATTAACATGGGAAATAGATGGTGAAGGAGAAGAAATTACATGTGGATTTTCTTATGGTAGAGAAGGAGAAGACACATTTACCTAAGGAGGAGAAGAGGGAGGGGTATGTGGATTCCCTTACTAGTAATCTTGCATAGGTTCTTGTGTTTCTACACTATCCTCTTGAGCTTGAGTGGCTCTTTTTACTTCCAACTTCTTCCTTGGTTTCAATTCATCAATCCCATAGTGCTTTTTCAATTTTCTTCTTTGTCAAGGTCTTCTTCATCATCACCTCTTTTTGGAATAGCCTTAGACCTAGTCGTGTATAAATTGGTAGAGGCCTTCTATGATGTAGAACCTATGACTGGCTTACATTTATTTACAGTTTTCTATTTGTGTGATCACCTAGTTATAGTGTGTTCAAAAATATTAGCACTTACCCATTTCTAGCTCCTAGTCAACACGAATAATGATATTTTCCTTTCATCTACAAGTTCTTTCTCTAATCATCTCACTTTAGGTAATGGTTGTGATTGAATAGTGTAATAAGCTCCATCAATTATATCAGTTCCATCATCCACTATGCCAAGAACATCCCAACTAAGGTTAGAAGCCCTCATTTGGTATATTGTCAAACTCATCCAATCCCTTCTCCAAACTTCATGCTTATCTACACAACTTTCCCAATAGTCTTCTAAATGGGACTGATGCTCAAAATAACTTCTAGTATACAAATTATCTTTGACATAGTTTTTTCTATCAAAATGCAAAGTTGAAGTCTAAGTATGAAATTTGAATTTTGACAGAATTATATCCACATCCAATCCATCAGTATGAGATTTACATGAATAATAAGTGAAATGAATAGGGAAAATGTATTCATCCATTTTCTATTAATGGTTTTTTACTGGCTTCACTCATCTATATGCAAACTTCTAGGAAAATGAGATAGTCACTGGCATACCTTGGTAGTTTGTATGGGGCATTATCAAAACCCCTAATCCTCAAGTAAGTGAATTTGTCAAATTGAATAAAGTATCTATTATATTGCATTATCAGTTGAGCTATGTGAGGAGAAATTCTAACATCAGGATTTCCATCAATTTTCCTCACATTAAGCATACAAAATGCATCACTTACCCTATTGTAGTCTTTGTTTCCATACTCCATTTGTAGTTGAGGATACTAATCATATACTTGTGAGTCATTTAAAAAAGCCCCAAAAATCTTCAACCCACACCATCTATCCATATAAGCAATAGCATAAAATAGATAAGAGGACATATAAAAACATCGCTTCTTCTAAAAATCAATAAATTGATCATGCATGTGATCACTATTAATTTTTCCCTAGTCCATGAATTGGGAAACATAACATATGACTATAATGAATTTACACATCCATTGGTCAAAAGTGTTGGTATCTTTTTCTCCTACCACTCTATGAAGCAAGGTGATCATGTCATAGATATCCTCTTTCAAATGTACTCTTTGTATGGTTTTTGGGATCTAAGATTTTCCCTTCTTCTCAACCTTTAGCTAGTGCTTGGCAATGTTATTTTGACACAAATCCTTTTTCTCAAGATAATAATTCCATCCTTCTTCCAATGACATATCTGCATATTCTTCCCTTGTATGCAATCTGTGAGTACTATTCAAGGATGCACCATCCAACCTAGCTATTACCCTACCCTCCACTATTCTTACTTCTCTCAATTCATGGTGGTAATCCAATATGCAAGCAAGAAATAAATTTGTCCATTCTACTGCTGGTGGAAATCCTCTTGCATGAAAAAGTCAACTTGTGAAGGTTGTCTCAACCATTAGAGACTTGGGGTTTGCATTCATCTTGGCCTAAAAAACTTTCAAATCAACATGTCTAAGATCACTGTCTTTTACCTCCACCAAGTGATTTTAAATTATGGTTAAAACATCAAACCCTCAATATTTATATTTTAATTTGAAAGATTTGAACAACCACCGAAATGAATAATCAATGACTCTCAGTAAAATTTGATATACCACCAGGAAGAGGACTCATTTCTTGAATTTCTGATGTGTAAAACATATAGAGTTCATGAAAACCATGAACGAGAATTGGTGGGGTTTGGATTAATTTCAATACATACAATGACTCAAAGGTAAAGAGATGGAAACAATAATACTAACCTTTAGTACAGTGAATGGAATGAGTGAGATCGAGCTGATAGAAGTAGGAGGTGATGGTAGTGAAGATGAACTTGTCTTTCAGTGAGAAACATGGGTTTAAAAGCAATGTGTGGAAATAATTTGAAATATCCTCTTTCTAAAGCCAAAACTAGAGTTACTTGAAATTCTCCTCTTTTATGAATCGCTAAAATAAATCCAAAGGAGAATTCTTTCAGTTTTCAACAAAGTTTATAACCCACAAACATCTTTTTTTGTTAACTATTAAGTTCCCTAACCATCCATTCTCTCGATTTTCAACAATTCAATGAAAATTGGAACTTTTTGAACTTTATCCTATTTGAACCTTTCTTCTTTCCTTCAATGCTTTGGCCTTTCAAAAAATAATCAAACTTGTGAACCATTTCTTTGGCATCTCCCTCAGTTCATGAACTAGGACAATCACTAAAACACATTATAAAGATTTAAAGTCTTTCTTTCTTTTTAGCCAAAACATGAGTTCACAAACTATGAAAATCTTTGAATTTTTTTTTTAAAAAAGCCTTTTGACACATACTTTTCAGCAAATTCAATAGTTCACAAACTAAAGGATACTCTGTAAGGAGGAAATAAATACAAAGGGGACATAATTTTTTTAGGATCAGAGAAAGTTCACAAACTAAGAAAATTGTCAAAAAGGGAGAAAATACAAAGTGAGACAAAGATTTCAACAAGAAAAGAAGTTAGAAAACTAGGAAAATGGTCGAAAAAGACAAGTGAGGATAAACACAAGTTCACAAAATTTTAAAATTTCTATAAGAATGAAAATAACTAAGACGAAGATTACTTTCGGCAAACTAATAGGTTCACAAACTAGAGAATCTGTCAAAAAGGTTTTCCAACGAATGATTTTTCCAGAAAGAGGGTACAACAAATACTTTGATGAGACTTTGAGACCAAAATTTGAAGACTTGGAAGGAGAAAGGAGACATAAACCTAGACTGACCAAGATATTTACATAGATAATGCAAAGACAAAATTTTAGGTAACAATTAGCTCGGACTAGGGACAAGGACTGTATAGGATGCAAAGAACATAGAATCTCGAGAGCCTTATTTCAATGGGTCATAGAGTCATACCAAAAAAAACAAGGAAACAAAGTCACAAAGACAAAAAAATAGGAAAACTATGATACAAGATGAGGGACAACCCATTTACCAATTATATAACTTAAAATCTTTCCCATTATAAGAAAGGAGAAATGGAGTTCCATCTAGCTATGAGAAGAAAAATCAATTGTTTCTAGCAACCTACTTGATTTTGAAGGGTCCCTTTCAAAGTGAATAAAACTTCCCATGCAATCTGTTTGGCTCTCTTCTTCTATCCCATAATAAGACGCTATCCCCTACTACAAAATTCCTTTGTTTGGCTTTCTTATCAAAAACTCTTTTCACCCTCTTTTGATGTTCAACTATTTTATCAACTACCTCCTCCCTTTGTTCTTCAATCTTGGATAGGTACATTATCCTCTTTTCCAATGCATCATGGAATTGCACATCTTCTATAGCCTATTATAGATTTAGAGTTGATAATTTTAGTGGGATGTCCAAAGCACTATTAAATCCATACACCAATTCAAAACGAGATATACCTATAGCTCTCTTTGGTGTAATCGGATTCATCTACTAGCTTCTGGAAAGTAGTGATCAAGTTTTTTTTGTTGGATTCAACTTGACCATTGCCTTGTTGGTAGTAATAAGAAAAGTGAACCAAGTTAATACCATGATCATAACAAAAAGAGAAATTTTTGTAGAATAAAAGTTAGAGGGATTATTTGTGATAACCTTTTTGGGTACACCAAACCCAACCGAAGAATTCTCCTTCATAAAATCACATACCACTTTGCAAGTAGTCTACTTCAACAGAATAGCCTCTACCCATCTAGTAAAATAATCTGTATTTGTTATAATATGGGTATGACCTACATTAGAGTGAGGATTGATAGGTCCCACAAAATTTAAACCCCATTTTTGAAATGGTTCCTTGATGATGAGCGGCCTTAGAGGCAAATGTGCTAACTGTGGTCTACTAGAAAATTGGTTACATTTTTCACATTTAGAGACATACTTATAAGTGTCTTTGAACATATCTAGCTAATAGAAGCACTGCCTTAGGATGTTGAAAGCTGTAACTGATGCTAAAAAGTGTCCCCCATATGCCTTATTATGAAATGACTCAAGGAGCTTCTCCTATTGCTCTTTGCTTATGCATCATAAGAATGTCCCATCTATTCCCTTCTTATACAAAGTATCTCCCCAAATCACATATTTAGTAGATTTGAGTTTTAAATTCCTCTTCTCTTTGGGTGAAATGTGAGAAGGGAATTATCCATAAGTTAAAATGAAATTAACATCAAAAAACCATTCATCAATATGTCCTATAAAAAGCATTAGAGGAACATCACCAATTTCTTGAGGTTCACTTTTTGCAATCAATTTACATAAACCTGATCCCCTAATAATCTTGGTGGGTTTGATCTTTATATCATACTCCTAGACCTTAGCAATCTAGGCTTATCTTTTATTACACCCTATCTCTTGCTATGTCAAGATGGATTTGACAGTTCAATCTGGTACAAAAATAACAGCATTAGAATGAAGAATATAAAACCTAAATTGTTTAGTGCCTTTGAGTAATTTGATTCATGCTTCTTTAAAGCAGTGCTCATAAAAGCTATGGGTGATTCAATCCCTTGTTATGAATTATTTTGGAGAAGTATTTCTGACATAGTGTGATCAAAGGTTTAGCGGTAGATAATAAAGTTCTTATTAAAATTTGGATGCACTAGAGTCAGTGTGTTAGCAATAGCTTCTTTGATATCACCAAAAGCCTTCTTTCCAACATCATTCTATTTGAAAATCTACTTCTCCATCATCATCTCTACATTATATCTAGTAAGTTCAAAGAAATCAGGAACAAATCTCCTTATAAAATTTACTTGACCAAAGAAAGACCTAGTATTAGTCCTATTGGTTAGAAGACTTATTTTCTAGATAGCTTTCACTCTTTCATGGTCTATTTTTATGCCTTCCTTTGACACAATATGCCCTAAAAGTTTGCCTCCAATCACTACAAAGATTGAATTTTTAGGGTTTAAGGAGATGCCATGCTCCCTACACCTTTGTAATACTGTAACTAAATCATCAATGTGATCAAACCTCATTTCAGATACAAATTTTAGGTCATCAAGATAAATCACAATGATTTTATTTTTGAGATCCTCAAATTAAAGATCCATCGCTCTTTGGAAAGTATCTCCAGCATTTATGAGAGTAAAGGACATCCTATTATAAGCAAAGGTACCTTGGGGTGTGGTGAAAGTTGTCTTATGTTGGTCCTCCTATGCCATTCTAATTTGATTGTATCCTAAAAAACCATCTAGCATGGACATCATTTCTAGACCAGATACCATCTACAAAATATGGTCCATTACCAGTAGAGGATAATTATCCTTCAAGGAAGCTTGGTTCAAATTTCATAAATTGACACAAATTCTTATTTCTGCATTTTTATTCCACATAGGTACAATTTTAGCCATCCATGTCAAATGATGTATAGGATACATTATCCTAGCTTTCATCATTTTGTCAATTTTATTAAAAATAACATCTATTATTTTTGGGTTGTAAGGATGCTATTTTTGTCTGTAAGGAGTTGTACTAGGTTTCAGAGAAATATGATGCCAAGATTTTCCATCCATAAAATTTTTAAGATCACTATAACACCAAGCAAGGTCATCTTTATACTTAATCAAAAGAGAAATCAAATGTTCCCTTTCTTTAGGAGTACAACATTTACCAATATATACTAGCTTTATATCATTTCATGTTCCAATATCTATACTTTCATATTCAATAGAAGAATTGACCGCCTTCTTGGTCTTTTGTTTAATGTACCTATCATGTTTGTCAAATAGGTCTTCTAAGAAAATGAGACCCTTGGGAAGCTTATTTCCTGTCAACTGAACTACATCATCGATATTGCACTAGTAGAATTTTGGCAAAGAAATGACTATGTGACTAAAACGTTTAGTCACAACAACTAAAAATGATTAATTTGATCACCAGGTAAAAAACACATCTAAATAATTAGTCAAACAAATACAAATGACTAAAAAATTAGTCACACAAATAAAAAATAGACAATATGATATTAAAATTAGAAAATTACTAGCAAGAAATAGCAGAAAATAAAAGAAAATATGGGTGTCAAAGGTGAAATGGAGGCACCACATTGCCTAACACTCCTGAATATCAATTCATCTCCATCCTCCTCTTTGAATTCACTAGTCTCACTTTACTCAATTTTGGGGTAAACCATTTAAATTTTCCCCTAAATTCCAAATTAGTTTTAGCAAATTTGCAAAAATAACAATTTGAGGATTGCACTATGTATATGTGATTTACCTATCAGTGAAAGACTACTAGGAGAAATCCAAGAGAGAGAAATTGTTAAAGCAGGAGGAAGCTTGAGAAAAGCAGAAGGATTCCAAGAAACCTAAGTTAGCCAAGTCTGAATCAAGAGGATTTGGACAAAAGAATAGGCAAAGATGAGTACACAATAGATTTTGTTTCTTTTTTCTTTTTAATTTGGAGAGTCTGGATGGATAGTCATAGCTTCTAGCTGGGAGAGCCCACCGGGATAGGGATAGGGTGATTTCTACTACTATCTATCAAAGTAACACCATGGACTCAAACCCATGTCATGGACGAAATTAGCAGTGGCCGAAACAAGCCTGAACAGAAAGGCCAAAAGCTCAATTAGTTGGCATTATGTGTAACTCCTTCAACCACTACTTCTAGCTAGAGAAAGGACTGAGGCACATTTTAGCTATTTTGTATAATTCACATAGGGCACATCTATAGAAATGGGATTGAGCTTTAGGGTTTTGAAGTTTATTCTTCAAGCTGATTTAAGTTCTGTGTAGAGGGGAAGATTGATTATAGAGCGAGAATCCACTTGATAAATCAGGACATGAACAAATCTAATATGCCTAAGTACAGATTTGTAGTGTAATTTGTATCCTTTTCAGTGCCTGGGTTGCTTGAGGTTTTTGGTTAAAAATGTATTTTAGGCTCTCCATACGTGAGAAAATGCATGACTCTTTACTTTTATGAAAAAAATCTATTTCAAGGTTTTATATTTGGTTAGACTTGTAGGAGAAGCAAATCACAATAGCCATTGTAAACAACTAGATCCATTAAAATTTCATTGTAAAAAGCCTAAAAAAAGTGTTTCATACTAGAAAAAATAGGAAAAATCCTTTGGTGTTTTTATTCTACATGATTGTTTTATTCATTAGTTGATCAAAAAAAAATTGTCCAGGTGTTTTTCAAGGCACAAAAGTCTAAGGCCTATTTCAAGAGGTACCAGGTCAAATTCAAGTGAAGGTGAGGTATTTATATATGATATATTTTTAGTGCCTAGGTTGCTTGAGGTTTTTGTTTAAAAAATGTATTTTAGGCTCTGCGTACGTGAGAAAATGCATGACTCTTTACTTTTATGACAAAAAAAATCTATTTCAAGGTTTTATATTTGGTCAGAGTTATAGGAGAAGCAAATCCCAATAGCCATAGTAAACAACTAGATCCATTAAAATTTCATGGCAAAAAACCTCAAAAAAATGTTTCATACTGCAAATCACAATAGCCATATTAAACAACTAGATCCATTAATGTTTCATGGCAAAAAACCTCAAAAAAATGTTTCATACTACAAATCACAACAGCCATAGTAAACAACTAGGTCCATTAAAATTTCATGGAAAAAAACCTCAAAAAAATGTTTCACACTGGAAAAATAGAAAAAATCCTTTGGTGTTTTTTTTCCTACCTAATTGTTTCATTCATTATTTGATCAAAAAAAAAATTGTGCAGGTGTTTGTCAAGGCATAGAAGTCCAAGGCCTATTTCAAGAGGTACCAAATCAAATTCAAGTGAAGCGAGGTATCTATATATGATATATTTTTAGTGCCTAGGTTGCTTGAGGTTTTTGGTTAAAAAACATATTTTAGGCTCTGTGTACCTGAGAAAATGCATGACTCTTTACTTTTATGAAAAAAATTCTATTTCAAGGTTTTATATTTGGTCAGAGTTACAGGAGAAGCAAATCACAGTAGCCATAGTAAACAATTAGATCCATTAAAAATTTTATGGCAAAAAACCTCAAAAAATGTTTCATACTGCAAATCACAATAGTAAACAACTAGATCCATTAAAATTTCATGGTAAAAAACTTCAAAACCATATTTCATACTACAAATCACAGCAGCCATAGTAGACAACTAGATCCATTAAAATTTCATGGAAAAAAACCTAAAAAAAATGTTTCATACTAAAAAAATAGGAAAAAACCATTGATGTTTTTTTTTTCCTACTTGATTGTTTCATTCATTATTTGATCAAAAAAAATTGTGCAGGTGTTTGTCAAGGTGCAGAAGTCCAAGGCCTATTTCAAGAGGTACTAGGTCAAATTCAAGCGAAGGCGAGGTATTTATATTTGATATATTTTTAGTGCTGGGGTTGCTTGAGGTTTTTAGTTAAAAAATGTATTTTAGGCTCCGCATACATGAGAAAATGCACAACTCTTTACTTTTATGAAAAAAAATTATTTCAATGTTTTATATTTGGTCAAAGTTGCAAGAGAAGCAAATCATAGCAGTCATAGTAAACAACTAGATCCATTAAAATTTCATGGCAAAAAACCTCAAAAAAATGTTTCATACTGCAAATCACACCAGCCATAGTAAACTAGATCCATTAAAATTTCATTGCAAAAAACTTCAAAAAAATATTTCATACTGCAAATCATAGCAACCATAGTAAACAACTAGATCCATTAAATTTTCATGGCAAAAAAACCTCAAAAAAATGTTTCATATTGTAAATCATAGTAGCCATATTAAACAACTAGATCCATTAAAATTTCATGGTAAAAAACCTCAAAAAAATATTTCATACTGCAAATCACAACAACCATAGTAAACAACTAGATCCATTAAAATTTCATGGCAAAAAACCTCAAAAAATGTTTCATACTACAAATCATAGCGGCTATAGTAAACAACTAGATCCATTAAAATTTCATGGCAAAAAACCTCAAAAATGTTTCATACTGGAAAAAACAGAAAAAATCCTTCGGTGTTTTTTTTTCCTAATTGATTATTTCATTCATTATTTGATCAAAAAAATTGTGTAGGTGTTTGTTAAGGCACAGAAGTCCAAGGCCTATTTCAAGAGGTACCAAGTCAAATTTAAGTGAAGGTGATGTATTTATATATGATATATTTTCAGTGCCTAGGCTGCTTGAGGTTTTTGGTTTAAAATGTATTTTAGGCTCTGCGTATGTGAGAAAATGTACGACTCTTTACTTTTATGAAAAAAAATCTATTTCAAGGTTTTATATTTTGTCAAAGTTGTAGAAGTAAATCACAAGAACCCTAGTAAACAACTAGATCCATTAAAATTTCATGGTAAAACACCTCAAAAAAATATTTCATACTACAAATCACAGTAGCCATAGCAAACAACTAGATCCATTAAAGATTTCATGGAAAAAAACTTTAAAAAAATGTTTCATACTGCAAATCACAATAGCCATAGTAAACAACTAGATCCATTAAAATTTCATGGAAAAAACCTCAAAAAAATGTTTCATACTACAAGTCACTACAGCCTTAGTAAACAACTAGATCCATTAAAGTTTCATGGCAAAAACCTCAAAAAAATGTTTCATATGGCAAAAAACCTCAAGAAAATGATTCCTAACTCTTACTTATAAAATGTCTTTTGGGGTTTTGGGCTAATGGGCTTTTAGGGCTAGGGTATGTTAATTTGTATGATCCTTGACTAGTTTTTGAACAAAAGAGCAACAAGGATATTGTTGCACAGATCGCATATGCAACACTTGTTGGAGATGTTACAATGGCAGCTTCATACTATCATGAGCTACCTCGATATGGCCTAGAAGTCGACCTCACAAACTATATTGTGGGTACATTCAAATAACCCTGATCTCTAGTCATATTTGTTGATTGACATTGCTGTGTTATCTAAAACAAAAACATTTTAAATCTTTTGTTGTATATTGATCCATTAAAATTTCATGCCAAAAAACCTCAAAAAAATGTTTCATACTACAAATCATAGTAGCCATAGTAAACAACTAGATCCATTAAAACTTCATGGTAAAAAACCTCAAAAAAATGTTGCAAATGGAAAAAAACCTCAAAATAAATGATTCTTGACTCTTACTTGCGAAAAGTCTTTTGGGGTTTTAGGCTAATGGGATTTTAGGGTTATGGTATGTTAATTTGTATGATCCTTGATTGGTTTTCGAACAAAAGTGAAACAAGGATATTGTTTCATAGACCGCATATGCAACACTTGTTGGAGATGTTACAATGGCAACTGCTTACTCTCATGAACTGCCTCGATATGGCCTAGAAGTTAGCCTCACAAACTATGTTGTGGGTACATTCAAATAACCCTAATCTCTAGTCATATTTGTTGATTGGCATTGGTGTGTTAGCTAAAACAAAAACATTTTAACTCTTTTGTTGTATACTAATCCATTAAAATTTCATGCCAAAAAACCTCAAAAAAATGTTTCGTACTACAAATCATAGCATCCATAGTAAACAACTAGATCCATTAAAATTTTATTGCAAAAAACCTCAAAAAAATGTTTCATATGGAAAAAAGACTCAAAAAAATGATTCCTGACTCTTACTTGAGAAATGTCTTTTTGATTTTTGGGCTAATGGGCTTTTAGGGTTAGGGTATGTTAATTTATATGATCTTTGACTAGTTTTTGAACAAAAGAGCAACAAGGATATTGTTGCATAGATCACATATGCAACACTTGTTGGAGATGTTACAATGGCACTTACTTACTCTCATGAGTTACCTCGATATGGCTTGAAAGTCGGCCTCACAAACTATGTTATGGGTACATTCAAATAACCCTGTTCTCTAGTCATATTTGTTGATTGACATTGGTGTGTTAGCTAAAACAAAAACATTTTAACTCTTTTGTTGTATACTCATCCATTAAAATTTCATGCCAAAAAACCTCAAAAAAATGTTTCATACTACAAATCACAGCAGCCATAGTAAACAACTAGATCCATTAGAATTTCATGAAAAAAACCTCAAAAAAATGTTTCATATGGCAAAAAACCTCAAAAAAATGATACAGTGGATATTTATGCATCTCTCGTTTGCTTTTGCAGCATACTATACTAGTCTCTTAGCCCATCGGGTGCTGAAGCAGTTGGAGATGGATGATGAATATGTTGGCAATGAGGAGGTGATCCATGAATTATTTGATGCATTTTCTTGTTAAATTTAAAATTACAAGTCTGATAATAATATATGCGAAACACCTGGCTTCAAAATTAGAGATTCTATATTGGGTTCCATGTGAAGGAATTTTATTTGCATCTGGTATTACTTTTTGAACCTTGTAATTTAAAGTTGGATGGTGAATATTACTTGTTTGGCATCATTTTTTTGAATCTTTTTATTCTATCATTGGTTATCTAAGGGACTACTAAGGGGTTTATTTATATTATCCATCAACTATTGTACTTTTTGATTTGTCCATGAATCTTGTACCCTAGGGCTTTGATGCTAAGTTCTTATTGATAATTTTTTAAATGTAGGTTACTCAAATATTCTTTTGCACGAGATGTTGTAGTGGGAGTCCCTTCTATATTACTTGTTTGGCATCATTTTTTTGAATCTTTTTATTCTATCATTGGTTATCTAAGGGACTACCAAGGGGTTTATTTATATTATCCATCAACTATTGTACTTTTTGATTTGTCCATGAATCTTGTACCCTAGGGCTTTGATGCTAAGTTTTTTGTTGATAATTTTTTAAATGTAGGTTACTCAAATATTCTTTTACATGGGATGTTGTAGTGGGAGTCCCTTCTATAGTTGTATTTATAGTACGACTCCTTTATATAGTTGTATTTATAGTAGGGCTCCTTTCTATACATCAGAGTTCCTTACATTGCCCTATTTTTACATCATCTTCATTTTTGCCTGCTTCCCTAGTTGAACATTTTGTAGGGAATGTGCCATCCTCTTTATGTCAATTTAGGTAGATTCAATACTTTAATGAAAATGCTTGTTGTTATGATATTGTTGGCAGGCCACTGGAGAAGATTACAGTGTGGAGCCAGATGACTCCAAGAGGCCATTCAGGGCCCTGTTCGATGTGGGTCTTGTCAGGACAACTACTAGAAACCAATTTTTTGGAGCTCTCAAGGTTGGCTAGTTATTGATTATTGTTACTTAGAATTACATCAATCGTAAATGTGAATTGGTTGCTACTTAGTCAAGCATTCTATTAATTGTTATTGAATTCAATTTAATTTGTATATGTTGTAGCTTTTTCTTGAAGTTAAGACTATGACTGATTCTGTATTTTTAACTATCTAACTCCAAATCCAAATTAGTCTGTTAATTTGTTTAAGTCACATAAGTGTTTTGGTTGTTTATGTTGATTTGTGATTTTTTCTCCCTCTAACAGTTAGTTCTTATCCTTATGTGACCATTGTGAATTGTAATTTTGTCTTCCTGTATGGTTTTGGCAATGGTATGACATGTATTTGTGTTGGTAAATATGCTTATCTTGAAATTTAGTTTTAATTCGTATTTTATTTATTCTTAATAGAAAGTGAAAGTGTATGTTATGTCTTTCTCCACTCGATTAAGTGATTATTTTAATTTAATATATATTGGTAAATTTGGACTAAATGAAATATAATTGTTCCTATTTTACTTTGTTTCTACTTTCTCGGTTATGGTGATGTTTGTGTTTAGGAGGTGTTGGATGGGGGACTAGATATTCCTTAGAGTGAAAAGCACTTTGCTGGATTTAGCAAAGATGATAAAGTCTGGATGCTGATGTACACCAAAAATATATATTTGGAGGTCATGTCTCTACATACATGAACGTGAGAAAATTACCACAGTGATAATGCTCTTTAGTTTTTGTGAATGTCTCACTCTAAGGTAAGATTCTTTATGGAAACATTACAGCATAATTGCCAACTTTGTGAAAATTGGAAAAGCAAGTGTATATTTGCCAACTTTGTGAAAATGTGTAATTTATCCTCCTATCCTTGCTTACTGGACTGTTTTATGCCCATTTGGCTTGTATTTCTTTACATAATTTGTTTATTGTTGGATTTTTTTCTAAATATTTTGTTGCTACTACTTGTTGATGCTGTAGTAAGCACTTAAACAATCTATTCTTTCTATTTGTTACAGTAGATATTTATGCATCTCTCTTTTGCTTTTGCAGCATACTGTACTAAACTATCAAAGAATTTTTAGGAAGTGCTATTGTCAAATGACAAACAACAAATTGGTGAACTTTCTCTCAGGTATTAGTTCCTACATGAAAATCCTAATAAAAGGAGTCTTAAGGGGATAAATCATAAAATCTTGTATTTCATGAAAATTTGTTTCTACAAATACCTTCAAAATTTTCTTTGTTGCACTTGCTGAGAAATTTATCCTTAGAAAACTAAGTCTGATGCACATGCAAATTGCATATGGAGAAGTTTCATTAGAACTTTTCTATTGTAATTGTGGGATTCTCCCATTTCATGAAAAGTTCTAGGCTCTATTTAGGATAAATGGCTCTATAGTTTTGGTATATTGAGTTACTTTCGTTTGCATTCATAGGCACTACATTGTTGCATCTGATCATTATGCTTTTTCTTATTATTCATATTATTTGTTTGGGTAGTAATTTGTAGCAGATCCTAAAACCTTCTCTTTTCTATGAATATGAGATTGTTGTTGTGTTATACTTTTTATTGAGCATGGTTACTGTGTTTTAGTCTATCATAGTGATAGTGTATTCTTCTGGTATATTGAGGGTTTATTTAGTTCCAAAATGATAATCATCTTTAGAGTTTTGATATTGGTTTCATTGGTATTAGATTAGTTGTGGAACAAAGTAAAATTTGCTATGAGAAGTAGTGGTTCAAATTAATGAGCTGTTGACTGTCTTTGAATAAACTATATTAAAATTAATAGCTACATTTTCTAGTTTTTGGGTAATAGATTACAACCCAAGGAATATCTAGGTCAATGAAATCCTAAGCTTTTGGTGTTTTGAAGGGTTTTCTTTTCTTATAATTATTAGGATTTTTTTGACTTAGAAGGCTAGGTGCGATGAACATGTTTTTGGTTTATAGCAACTTTTTAAAAGTGGTCTTCTGGAATTGCAAGATTCTCCCATTGTCTACTAGTTTTTGGGCTTTCTTTGGGATAAAGTTATCTTCGTTTTTATATTGTAGAATATTTGAATGCTATTTATAGCATGTGTAGGAGCACCATTGTGTAGTTCTAAAGTTCAGAACCAAAATTAGCATGGTATGGAGCATAAATAAATACATTTTAATGAATTAAAACAAGATTCTGAATTAAACCTTCAATGACTTGTTCAATCAAGTCAACACAAACAAGAAACACAAATATTTTGAGTATTAGTTTCATTACCTTACTACAACTGTAAGATTTCTTCACTAAGAAACATGGAGCTGTCTAGCACAGACCTGGAAGACAAGTATCTTGGATGGAAATGTCATATGTCAGTATTTGCTTTAGGCTTTATATTATTTCTTAGTATATTTTTATCCATGTATAGACTTCTTATAATCCTATGTGTAGCTTTGGTGGAGTCATGTTTTGGTTCTAAAGTTTTGAACCAAAATTTACATGAGATGGAAGAGATTGCATACATGGGACATAAATAAACAAATTTTAATTAGATAAACAAGATTCTGAATTAAACAAGTATAATGACATTACGGGGTCACAATACCATTATGTCTATTGACTTGTTCCCTACCGTAGTACCGTAAACCATTTCTTTGACCATCATGGGACCATGGTATACTAAACATCACTTGAAGCCTTTCACCGCACTACCACACTCCTTCATTGAAACTATCGTGGGGTCGTGATATTCAACACTTACATAACTTAAACTCCTTATATTTCCATACCGCTAGCCTCACTTGAGGCCACTGTGGGGGCGCAGTGTATTGTTTTCCTCTGCTCCTTCTTACCACCATGCCGCAAGCCTCACTTAAGGCCATCGCGGGGGTGCGGTGTACTGTTTTCCTCTACTTCTTCTTACTGCCATACTGTAAGCCTCACTTAAGGTTGCTGCAGGGGTGTGGTGTACTATTTTCCTTTGCTCCTTCTTACCATATTACCATTGGTTATTCTCTTGACTACCGCGGGACCGTGGTGAAGTATCATATGCGACTTAAATTTATACTGCCAGCCAACCACTTCATTTTGAGACTGTTGCAAGGCTATGGTAATTGATCTCTACATACCACGATGCTGCAAGTGAAATCTCTTCATGTTGTGGGATAGAAATAACTGCTCCCTCATTATCCTTGGTTCCCACACACCTGCCAAGACCTTTTGAGTGACCTACAGGACTATGGTGAGATACAGAAACACATCAATGGTCAAAAATACAAATATCTTTCACATGGACTTGGTATGGGGTGTTTGTGAATGAATCCTAGAATAATTTTAAAAGAAATATGGATTCCTAAGATGGATTTATGGAAGGAAATTTGCATGAAACCAAGTGGGACTATGATAATTTTGAATGGTCCTAACAGAGACCACATTTTTTGAGGTATTCCATCGAACAGTTCATGTACCTTGTCCATGGTTCCACATTTTTCATACATTTTTACCAGGGTAGTTGCAACTATGACATTTGACAAAATTCCTCTATCCTTCACGCTTTGATGGATGTCCATACCCCGTTCCAAAGCAATACTTTGGATTTTATTATATTGGCACAACGTCAACTAAAACTGAAGCCACAAAGACAACTTAGATATTTAGAAATTTAAAGGCTATTGAGTTTTCTTCTTTTAGCTAATGGGCAATTTCTTTCTATGTAAATTTCTCATTTCTCTCATCTTTCCTCATTACATAGGTTACTGCTCTTACACTATTTACCCTTGTGACATTATATTCAACCATTATTCCTATTTCATTGTATGTGTCAATTGAGGTAAGAATTCTTGTTTAATGAAGTTTGAAATTCTATTTGATACTCAAATATGCTTAACATGGAAACCACTTTAATTTTCTTAAAATTAGATTTCTATCTTTGACTTGCTTCTTTTTTAATGGCATCTAGATGATAAGGTTTTTCCAGTCTACTCAATCTATTAATAAAGATATACTTATGTATCATAAGGAAAGAAACACTCCTACTTTTGCATAGACATCAAATCTAAACAAGGAGCTAGGACAGGTCTATGCAAGTCACAATTAAATGTGTTTGAAATAGATAGTTTAATAGTTGCTTGATAAAAATTTACAAACAAATCTGAAAAATATGTTTTTTTTATTAAAGTTTAAAGTTTAAACCATTATCCAATTTGTTGTTTGTTACAGTTTTTGTTAGTCAAAACCCTCTCTCCCCTATGAAATGAATTCCTAGAACAAGTGAGGAAAAATATCATGAGTGTTATTGAGTCTCTTTTGGGTTGGCCTTACTATGCCACCTGGACTTGGTAGACCATGAAGGGGGCCCACAACTTGGAAAGTTCAAGCCCAGTTCTACAACTATGCAGTCCATGAGACCACACTTTTTTTACACATTCTATCAAACAGTTCATGTGCCTTGTCCATGGTTCCACATTTTGTATACATGTCTACCAAGGAAGTTGCAACTACAACATCTAAAGGAATCAAGGCTTCCATATACTTCAAGGAATCAAGGAATCAAGGGTTCCATATACTTGAAAGGAAATTTTATTGAATGCATATCTTTTTTTATGATCTTGTTTATCAAGTCCAACAATTGTTAGTTTTTAATTGATAATGTTCTATAGATTTTTCATTATGGTCCAACTGGGAAAACATAAAAAAAAATCATTGATTGAGTATTGAAAACTATTATTTTGCTTTGCAAGTCCTCTCTTTGTTGTTTGCAATAATCCTTCGTATCATGGTTTCACCCACAAGGAACAATTATGATAGTGATATGAATGTAAAAGAATAAGAGGACCTTCTCAAAAGGTAGTGATAGTCATTTGAGGCTGAGAAGCACTTAAAGACCCATGGATGATAAGGTTACACTAAGAGCCATAAGTAGAAGACACAGGGACATTTGAAACAATATAGTGAGAAGAGTGTGAAGAGATTGGATAGTTTCAATCTAACCTGGAAACACAAAGTCAAGGTTCTAATGAAATGACATCATGGCAATGACAGTGTTTCCAAAATAACTATGACAATGGTAGAAGCACTCCTCAAACTTAAGTGAATATGTTTGCAAACAAGGATGTATGACAGTGAGGATTGAAAGGATAGTCTATGAAAGAGCTTCCATCTATGCATGAAGAAAACCTACAAGTGATTGTCAAGGGGTAGAGATTTATATAAAAGACAGTGATCATGCAAACATTAAAAGATAATCTTAGAGTCAATGAGAAGAACTATGCAAAGGTTATAATCCTGTCAGTGTCTCAAGAGGCGTTTAAAGGGGTAAGGAGACAACCTTCTAGTATGCATTTGACAATGCCAAATCTAATGATAGTCAAGAGTCTTCATGTTAGATGCATGAACACCTAGGTCAATACCATAGAGCTGGTACAAGTGAGCAGTAACAAGGTTGAGGGTTATCATGAGCTATCTACAAAGACACAAATATTTTGCAATAACAATATCATAATGGGATGTTGATTTATATATTAGAGGTGATGATATGATATGAAAGTTGTTCATGATAGTGATGTGATAAGTGACAAGACTAATGATAGACTATGTGAACTTGTAATAGCTTGGTAGATGACATAGAGTGCATACCTAGGTAACAGTAGTAGTGATGAACTATTTTGAAGGAATTTGGAAAAGATACAGTGATGTCAAAGGTAGTCAAGGCATTCAATAAAGGGGTAATGTTCTATGTTGATGGGAGGCAGAGTACAAGTGAAAGCATGCCAGAATAATGAGCTAGGTAGTGGTAGTCATGAGGCATTGTTATTTTATAAAGGGAAAATGCATGACAGCAGATTGACAAGTGATTGGACAATGCATTTCAAGAAGCTACAAGTTTGATTAGGACAATGCATTGCCTAGTCATAAGGCAATATTGTTGAATAACAATCCATGACAATTGAGGGATCCTACCAAAGATGATAGTCATCAGAGGCATAATCATCAGAGATAAGGACATTTTATTACTACAAGTAACAATTCACAATGATAGCTTATGAACTAGAGCAAGTTAGGTGCATGAGACAGGATCTCTACAGAGATGACAATGTGATCTTGAACTAGGACAATGATCTTTAATATGGGACAGTCATGGATTTGTGAAGAAGACATCTATGAATGTCTTTGTGCTTCTATGCTCAGTGATACTCAGAAAATTAGTTTCTTGCTCATTCTTTGAGCTATGTATTGTAACCATGAAGGTTTTTTTAGCAAAGGGAAAGCATTGTAGCTCATTTTTAGATTTGTATGCTATTTATAAGCATTTTTTTATCAATAAAACAAGATGTTTTTACCTTCTCAATGTTGTTTCATTGTGTAAGCTTCAAAATATACTACTAAATATACTAATGACTAAATGCAAGATTCAAAATGACTAAATATACTACTAATTGACATCAATTAATAATAATTAAATTGACTAAATATACTACCAATTGACAGAAATCAGTGAACAGTGAATAAATATGACTAAATATATGACCAGAATTAAATCAGTGAATAAAAATGACTAAATATACTACCAAATTGATCAAAATGATGATTAAAATTTATGACTAAATACACTACCAATGGACAGAAATCAGTGAATAAAAATGACTAAATAAGTGACCAGTTAACAACAATCAATGACTAAATTAACGACAAAATAAAGTAGTGAATAAAAAATGACTAAATAAGTGACCAGATTACAACAATCAATGACTAAATATACTACCAAATTGATCAATCAAAATAGCCAATAAATGACTACAAATGGTTTAGACATCAATTTGGTCACATTATAAATGACTCGCAATAAACTACTAATGGTCACATGACCATGTTTGGTCATTTATAAGCAGTTTTAGTAGTTTTTTTAGTAATATATTGTTGTTTCTGTACTAGTGTTGGCATCAGATGAATTAATTCTCACCATTTATTGTTTCATTATTTTCAAAAGAACTTCCTTCAAAATATAAATTGGCAAATGTCCCTACCTTTTCTAGGAAAGATATAATTTGTTTGTCATCTTCAAGCACTTGCTAGTGATTGACATTATCAAGAACACTTGGTCTTTAAATAATTTCTACCTTATAAGAGTCATCTTTAAAATCTAAATGAGGGAGAAGTAAGGAAACTGACACAATTAGTGAATTAGCCCTTGAGTTTTTCTCCTTAGGGATAGACTTAGTAGAAAAAGCATTGAAGTACTCTATGTTGTCCCATACTCTATTCTTATAATATTTCAATCTATCATTCTTCATAGTAAAGAGATTCCTTAGTTGTTTCACAATAAGTTTTGCATGTCTCAGTGACTTCAACTGTTTAATCCCATTTTCTTTTGTTGTTGCTAACCCAAGGAGTAAAGCTTCATATTCTATAGTGTCTTTTGTGTTAGCAAACTCCAATTTCTAATAAAAAGGAAATTTAAAATCATCGGAAGAAATTAACACCACACATGTCTATTGGAGTAGGTGTGTTGTACACCTTGCATAACATTAGTATTATTTTATTATGTAAAATAAATATTTATTTGTGATGCATCATGTGATGTGTTTAGCCACATTAAATATTTATTTGGTGCCACTTGTAAAAGTTGTATGTAATATTGGGTTAACTATTTTATATGTGTGTGGGACACATAGAGTAGTTAATTATTTATTTGTAATTATTTAATGAAAACTTAGTAGCAATAATTAAATGTGGGGTAAATGGTTTTGTAGACTCATGGTTTTGGGGAAGATGGTTTTACCATACCACATATTGTATTTGTCTGAACTTATGTTTATAAAAGCAAACACATGGGTAGTTAGAGAGGTTGGTTGTTAGTTGTTTGAGCTTTGGCTAGCTTTAGCTTGTTTGAGCATCTCTTGTAGGTTGCATTTGTGAGGGTTTGAAGCATGGCATTTGATGTATGGTTATATGCTTGTTCACATGGAGTGTAGGTAGAGAGCTTGATCTTTTAGTGGCATGATCTTTGCATGTATTATGATTTTATTTCTAAATAATACATGAGAGATAGATACTTTTGGAGGCTGGGTTTTTTTCCCTCATAGAGGGTTTTCCCAGGGTATATCTTGTGTCACCATTGATGGTATGATTATCTATTTTTTTCCATGTGGATTTCTAGTTATTGTTGCACATTAATCTCTTATTGAGCTATGAGGAATTAGTCTTTATAGCTGCATATTTCCAACATTTGGTATCAGAGCGTTGTTGCTTGATTTGGGAGGAAATCCTTGTTTGATAACCCTAGCTATGAGTGGATTTTTTGTGTATAGTGAAATCTATGGGTTACAAGGTTGTTTGTGGACTTGGATCACTGTAGATCTAGAGTTTCATGGAAATTTTGCAAATACATTTTTTATTTGGGCTCTTTCTGTAGAGGGTTTTAGATGTCATCTTTTGCAAGAAGCTTACTGGGCAAAAACAAACCCTGCCATTGGATTCAGGAGGTCCCATAGGTGAAGAAAAACATATAATTTGCTTATATCTAGAGACAAAACAAATCTCCCTAGTTTGTGCCCGAAGGAATCTTGCAAAGAATTTTCAAAGATTCCACATGGAATCTATACTGCGCATGTCGCAAAGCATCTACAGAGAATATTCTTTGCATACCGTGCTTGCATAGGTACAACATGTGCAAAAAAAATTTAATAATAAAAAAATTCTTGGTTCGGTCTACAAATGTTTTTTTTATAATAAATAAATAAATAAAATTATAGAATATTTGGGGAGGGGCCAACCCATGGTACGGGGTCCGCAAACCGCCGTACTAGGGGGTTCCCCTGGATGACAGGGATAGGCCAGCTGGTAGGGGTTTGTCCCCTTTCATTTGTCGGTCATCTTGGTCGATGAGGTCGGCAGGCTTAAAGCCTGGCCCAACTTGCTGATCTGGGGGGTCCCTATTGCTGGTCCAAGAACTCCCGGTTGGTTCGGCAAGGTCAAAACCTGACTAGCAGGGCCAATGCAAAAAATTTTAAAATTTTCAAAATTAAAAACCTTTTTAAAACACTTTTGGAATCCATCACCTGTCCGCCAACTCTACACCACAAGAGTGCTACCAGCGAGCCACTGTCTAGCCACTAGCCTGCCACCGAAGGGCCACTAAGGCCTTGTTGTTAAGCATAGCTAGGTAGATTTTTTATAGGGGGCATAACTTTCACCCACAATATTAGATTTTCAACTTTTTATAGTCGATAGAAATCTCTTTCCGCATACTATGCAGTGGTGTTAGAGATTTTTCCATATTTTTCTATTTTGATAGTGTTTTTCTAGTTGGAAGCCAAATGTGTGGTTTGAACTTTGTCAGGGCATAACTTGTGCATACAGAGTTAGATTTTGGACTTCTTATAGGTGTTGGAAAGGTATTTATGAGAACTATGTATTAGAATAGGTTTGAAGATGGTATTCTAAGGTTTGTTTAGTTTGTATCATTTTGAGCTCGTTTTGGTCCATTTGACTTATGGTACGCTTGTGATTCAATGGAAAATTAAATCTAGGATGATTTAGTGTTTGAGTCATTGCAGACTTGCAGGTTTATCTATGATTTTTCTTTGTTAACAATGTTATACATGTATTGTTAAGTTTGTATGATGCATTGTGAGATCTATAGGTTGTGCAGTGTTGTACGTTTGTCTATGCTTACATGTTACATATATGACTTGGATGTGGGTTGTCTATGCCCATAGATGTTTTAGTGTTGATGTAGATTCTGATTTATGGCTTGGGTTAGTAATATGTTGCATTGGTATTGCTTGTCATTATGAGATATGGAGAGAGATGGTATTATCTGATACAATCATAATATGGGACCTATGTTTGTTGACTATATGGTATAGTTGTGTGAGACTTGATGGGAGTTTGGTGCAGGTGCATTGGGTGCTTATCCTGGTGCCATGGATGTTCTTTATTTGGTTGGGACTTTGGCATGACATGATTATTTTATAGGTGTAGTTTTTTGGTGGTGTTGGATTGATGTTTGGTTTATAGGTTTTGTTCATCTTCTTGGTTTAGAGATTATGATTTACTCAACCTGTTGGGAGTTGTTGTCATTATAGTGGGATTCTTTGATTGTGTTCGGGTCATGGATGATCTATTGAACACCTAGAATGTTAGATCTAGGGCACATAACTGAGAGGGGGGGCGAATCAGTTGTACAAAAACTTGCTTCTACTTCAAACACTTGATTCTTCTTTGTTACTTAATAGCATATCAATTAACCATTCATGAAAGCATAAAGCATAAACACTGGAGCAGATAAACATCAACACATTAGACACCAAGATTTTGACGTGGAAAACCTGGTCAAGGGAAAAACCACGGGGTGATTAACCCAAGGATTATTTTCTATTAGAAGAATAAGAAAAATAGATCGCACATGCCAATTAGGGCTCACTACTCGAGCACACTACCTACAAGAGACACATTGTCTACAAGATAACAAGTATTACAAATTTGAACTAGAGATTGACATCTTTACCATGTCTGGATCAGTTCCATTTAAGCCTGAGACACTCCTAATCTGGCTTTTACTTTTTTGCTATACCACATTCATCCGCTCCATGACACCACACAAAATGAATTCACAAACCTTTATTTATACAAGGCATCGACTTAGGAACAATCATCTAAGTCAGCAATCATCCACAAGAACATTCGCAAGATGAATAACTCATCCGGTCGGCCAGCCTAAATAAGAACATCTTCATCCGGAAGTATATCTTCAATTCTGGGCTCTAACACTAATGCAGACCGACAATACAACCTCAACATGATCCAAGAACCTTCACAGGCTTGCCTGAAAGACCAAGTACATCCGCACTTCCTCTACTTACTAGAATCTCTTCTCTTCTTCATCTGGAACTTCAAGAACACAGTCTATCGCCACTGTCATACTGAAAAAGGTGCTTCCAAACCTCCAAACCATGACCAAATTGAGATGACACATCACAAGGACATCCCAAACACTCCTTCCAATCCACATAATAGGACAATGAACTTCTAGATCTCATCGGACCTTTTTGTAACACTCTGTCACTCCGGAGCATCTCCTGAAACCAGTTCTACTTGATCAATCACAACTTCTTCATATCTTCATGTGGACCTCTAAGATCTTAACTAGATCATCTCAAGACTCATATCTACAAACCCTTTGAACAGCATCCTCTGATCTTCATCTTATCTTGGACTTTTACCTTAATGTCATCACTATTCTACATTGTTCCTGATTGAGACTAATTTTCTCAATATCCTCAGCACACAGCTCATCCAATCCTTCTCATTAATGCAATATGAGTATGTTGACATCAATGACAACACTGGTTATCCTCATACTTGCAACAATCTCCCCTTTTGTCATTGATGGCAACATATGATGTGAAAAACCATCAAGACAAGAACTTCTCCTCTCTGTCATAGCTCCCTCTATCAGCAACAACTCTTCACATGTCTTCTCTTTCTTTGCTGCTCCCCCTTTGATAAACAAACACTTGTTTTTCACATGTCTTCTCTCCCCCTTTGACATCAATGGCAAAGGGCTCATACTTGTAATTTCAACACATCAGAATCATACCAGCTGCTCCCCCTGAGTAGCAGCTCCCCATCATCAATCCAGATCACAAGATATGACTGTGATATCCACCAGATTGATGCACATCAATGCATCCTACTTCATCACCAGAGGGGCAATAACCCCTAACTTCTCCCTAAGAAACTCAAAAGAGTCCTTGGGAAGAGGTTTAGTAAAGATATCTGCAATCTGATCCTTAGAGGGAACAAACTCCAGTCAAACTTCATCTTTGTTCACTTGCTCTCTCAGAAAGTGAAACTTAATAGATATATGCTTAGTCTTAGAGTGCAACACCGGATTCTTAGAAATATTTATTGCACTTGAATTATCACAGAAAATTGTGATAGGTTCCTCATACTCTACTTTGATATCTCTTAGCATCTGTTTCATCCATAAAACTTGAGTGCAACTACCTACTGCTGCAATGTATTCTGCTTCAGTTGTAGACAGAGATATTGCATCTTGTTTCTTGCTTAGCCAAGAAACCAATCTCTTTCCCAAAAAGAATGTTCCACCATTGGTACTCTTCTGGTCATCCACATCTCCTACCCAATCTGCATCTGTGTAAGCATGAAGAGAGAAATCATGATCTCTAGGATACCACAAACCATACACCACTATCCCTTTTAGATATCTAAAAATTCTCTTGATTGCCATGACATGAGATTCTCTGGGATCAACCTGGAATCTAGCAACAAGACCAACAGCTTGCATAATATTTGGTTTAGTATCTGGTCTACTTTGTCTGGTCTACCTTAGGAGAGTCATCATCTTTGCTCAACTTGCATCTAGTTGCCATGGGAGTATTCATTGGCTTTGAATCTTCCATCCCAAATTTTCTCAACAATTCTTTCACATATTTGATCTGAGAAATGAAGATCCCTTTCTTTGTTTGAGTAATTTGCAGACCCAAGAAGAAATTCATTTCACCAAGTATAGACATCTCAAATTCACTTTTCATCTAATTTGCAAAAGTTTTACACATACTATCTCTTCCTCCAAAAATAATATCATCCACAAACACTTCAACAATCAAAATGTTTTCATTATCTATTTGGAAATATAGATTACTATCAGTAGTACCTTTGTTGAAACCAATCTTCAAAAGATGTTTGTCCAACCTCTCATACCATGCTCTTGGGGCTTGCTTTAGACCATACAGTGCCTTCTTTAATTTGCAGACCATATCACCATGCTCAGATAACTGAAATCCATCTGGTTGTTCAACGTACACCTCTTCTTCTAGGTCACCATTCAGGAAAGCAGATTTGACATCCATTTGATACACTTTGAAATCTTTGAAGATAGAAAATGCAAGAAATAGTCTGACTACTTCAATTCTTGCCACTGGAGCAAAGGTTTCCTCAAAATCAATCCCTTCTATTTGAGAGTAGCCTTTGCAGACTAATCTAGCTTTACTTTTGATTACTTCACCAACTTCATTTAGTTTGTTCCGGAAGACCAATTTGGTTCCAATCACATTCTCATTTCTAGGTCTAGGAACAAGATCCCAAGTGTGATTTTTCTCAATTTGCATCAACTCTTCCTCCATTGCTTTGGTCCAATTTTCATCATTGTAGGCTTCATTTATTGTCTTAGGTTCAATCTTTGAGATCAGACAACATTCATCTAAATTTTGAGCAATTTTGCTTCTTGTTTGTACCCCTTTGCTTTTGTCACCTATGATCTAATCTTCAGAGTGGTTTAGAGTTACATACCTTAGAACTTTGGGAGTTTCTTGCACTACTGTTTCTTGATCAGGCTCATTCAGACAAACCTCTTCTTCCTAATTTACCGGATCAGTCTGAATATGACTTTCAGAGGAGGTTTGAGCTCCTTGAACCAGAGAACCATTCAGATCATCTTCATCATATTCATAAAACCTTGAGGGCTTCTCAATTCCTTCATCAACCTTCACATTTGTACTTTCTATCATCTTTCTCAGTCTCTTATTGTAACACCGGTATGCTTTGCTTTGAGTGGATTAACCCAAGAAAATTTATTCATCACTTCTAGCATCAAACTTTCCTAGATCTTCATCTCTTTTAATGTAACATTTGCTACCAAATACTCTAAAATATCTCACAGTAAGAGTTATACCAAACCAAAGTTCATAAGGAGTCTTACTGGTATTGCTTCTTATTTGAACTCGATTGAGAGTATAGACTGCAGTGTTGACAGCTTCTCTCCAAAACATCTGGGGAACATTTGCTTCCATCATCATTGTCCTGGATGCTTCCTGGATGGTCTGATTCTTTCTCTCAACTACTCCATTCTACTGTGGAGTCCTAGGAGTAGATAACTGTCTCTTTATACCATGCTTCTCACAAAAGTCTATGAATTCACCGGATGTGGATTCACCACCTCTATCAGAGCTCAGACATTTTAGTTTCAATCCAGTTTGATTCTCTACCATAACTTTGAAGATTTTGAACTTCTCAAAGGCTTTTGATTTCTCTTTTAGAAAGGTAACCCACATCATTCAGGAATGGTCATCAATCAGTAACATGAAATATCTATCACCTTGCATACTCTTGATTCTTGTCGGACCACATAGATCAGTATGAACTAATTCCAATAATCCGGTAGAGGACTGATCCTTGCTTTTGAAGGAGATTCTACTCTGTTTACCTAGCTAACATTATTTGCACAAACTATTTGTAGGTTTCACCAGTTTTGGAAGATCTCTTACAGCTTGAGTATTGCTTATCTTGATGATGTTATCAAAATTTACATGACACATCCTTCTATGCCATAACCAACTCTGATCAACTTGAACAAACAAACAACTTTTATTAGAACCAACTAGATGGAAGATATTACCTTTTGTCTGAGTACTGGATGCAATCTCAGTTTTGGAGCTTTCAAAGATCATGCATCTTCCATTTTTGAACCAGAGATCATAACCTTTGTCTACCAACTGTCCAACACTGAGAAGATTGTGCTTTAATCCTTCAACATACAGTACATTACTAGTTTTTCTCTTTCCATCAAAAGAAATAGTTCCCCTACCTCTGATTCTACCAGTAGAATTATCACCAAACCTTACCATTCCTCCTTCATACCTTTCCAAGTCTAGGAACTTGTTTTTGTCACCTGTCATATGGTGAGAGCATCCACTGTCAATAACCCAATCATCCTTTTCTTCAACTTGGGTAGCCAAAGCTCTTTCTACAACCTTGTGATTGATAGATTCAGAGGATATTGGATTTTCTTCCTTGATGGCAATAAACACCCATTCATTCCCATATTTGTTTCCTATTTCTAATTCATCATCTGTTACTCCTTCATTATCATCTTCTTCATGAACATAATAACAGTTCTTTTGGAACCTTTGTTTATTAGAATTTGACCTCTCAGATCTTTCCAGACATCTTGAAGCAAAATGACCAATCTTATTGTAGTTGAAGCACTTAAAGGGTAATTTTCCTTCATACTTACTGGATCCTCTTGGTAGTCTCTTTGCAATGAGGGCTTCAAGTTGAGTTGTTTCTGCTTCTTCCTCTTCCATGTCTTTCCTTGCTTGATCATACCATGATAGCTTCCTTGAAGAGTTTTCTCCCAGATCAAATCTTTGTGTGTCTTTCACATAGGCACTGGCTTTGAATGCAGATTTAGTCTTGGGGGGATCATCTCCAAACTCGGTCATTTCAAATGTAGCCAGTTTGCCAGCCAATTGCTCTCTTGTGACAGTTGTATGGGCACTGAATTCATCAATGACAGCAACCTTGATTTTGTAGGCAGCAGGAAGGGATCTGAGAATTTTGCAAACAATCTCATTCTCATCTAGAACTCCACTAGCATTCCTAATTCCACACACCAGCTCATTTGCTCTTGGCATAAAGGTAGTGATATTTTCATCATCTCTCATCTTCAATCTTTCAAATTTCCCTTTGAGACTTAGCAACCTTGTACTCTTAACAAACTCATCTCCTTCATGCAGAAGTTCTAATTTAACCTAGATCTCATAGGCAGTTGGTAGGTCAATAACATTTGAGAGTTCTGAGTCAGTCAATGCACTTAGAAGAGCCTCTTTGGTCTACAGATTGTTTTCAGCATCTGTGATTTCATTTAGAGTTGTCGGACCACCCTATGGAGGTACATATGCTCTTGTGATCATGGATAAGTATGCCTTTCCCATACACTCTAAGTGACATTTCATGTGACCTTTTCAAAGAGAGAAGTTGGTTCCATCAAACTTTGGACTATCCTTTTTGTATGATGACATCCTAGATCTCCTCAAGTAGTTAAGCTCCTTCTAGAGGAACTTGGCTCCGATACCAATTGTTAGATCTAGGGCACACAACTGAGAGGGGGGGTGAATCAATTGTACAAAAACTTGCTTCTACTTCAAACACTTGATTCTTCTTTGTTACTTAATAGCATATCAATTAACCATTCATGAAAGCATAAAGCATAAACACCGGAGTAGATAAACATCAACACATTAGACACCAAGATTTTGACGTGGAAAACCCAGTCAAGGGAAAAACCACGAGGTGATTAACCCAAGGATTATTCTCTATTAGAAGAAAAAGAAAAATAGATGGCACATGCCAATTAGGGCTCACTGCCTGAGCACACTGCTCACAAGGATGCACACTGCCTACAAGAGACACACTATCTACAAGATAACAAGTATTATAAACTTGAACTGGAGATTGACATCTTTACCATGTCTGGATCAGTTTCATTTAAGCTCAAGACACTCTTGCTCTGCCTTTCACTCTTTCGCTATACCACACTCATCTACTCCATGACACCACACAAAATGAATTCACAAACCTTTATTTATACAAGGCATCAACTTAGGAATAATCATCTAAGTCGGCAATCATCCACAAGAACATTTGCAAGATGAATAACTCATCCGGTCGGCCAACCTAAACAAGAACATCTTCATCCGGAAGTATATCTTCAATTCCGGGCTCTAACACTAATGCGGACCAACAACACAAGCTCAACATGATCCAAGAACCTTCATAGGCTTGCCTAAAAGACCAAGTACATCCGCACTTCCTCTACTTACTAGAATCTCTTCTCTTCTTCATCTGGAACTTCAAGAACATAGTCTATCACCACTGTCATACTGAAAAAGGTACTTCCGAACCTCCAAACCATGAACAAATCAAGATGACACATCACAAGGACATCCCAAACACTCCTTCCAATCCGCAGAATAGGACAATGCACTTCTGGATCTCACCGGACCTTTTTGTAACACTCTATCACTCTAGAGCATCTTCTAGAACTAGTTCTACTTGATCGATCACAACTTCTTCATAGCCTCATGCAAACCTCTGAGATCTTAACTGGATCATCTCAAGACTCATATCTACAAACCCTTTGAACCACATCCTCTGATCTTCATCTTATCTTGGACTTTTATCGTAATGTCATCACTATTTTGCACTGTTCCTGATTGAGACTAATTTTCTCAATATCCTCAATACACAGCTCATCCAATCCTTCTCATTAATGCAATATGAGTATGTTGACATCAATGACAACACTGGTTATCCTCATACTTGCAACATAGAATACTAAGAGGCGGTGAATCAGTATTCTCTAAAACCACTTAAGAATTTAAACATTCATTCCAGATAACATATTTAATTTGCAGTGAGAAAGGAAAGCATGAAATCAACTATCATAATGCATAACACATGAACACCATATTTTTTATGTGGAAAACCCAAAAAGGGAAAAACCATGGTGAGGATTAGCTCACATAAATATATGAATAACAATATTGATTACAATTAGGCTCACTGCTAAAAGGACTCACTATCCATAATAGAGAAAGCTCACTGCATGTGGCTCACTGCCAAAGGACTAACTGACCTGAATAGAAAGAGAAAGAAGAAAGGGTGGCTCACTTCCAAATATGAACTGCTAGTAGTGCATCTAACTTGTACTGGAGACATAGTTCCACTAAAGCTCAAAACACTGACTTGACACACTTCATCTTCACCACAAACTTATTTGATTCCTTTTCTCATCAAATTCTGCTCAACCATATACACTTCTTTCACACACCACAAACACAAAATCACACACTTACACAAGAAATCAATCTTATATATACTGCTTTCAAGTAAACCATCAATTAGGTCAAAAGGGAGATGTATCATATGACTCCTTAACTTGTCGGTCAAAAACACAACTCAATATGCTTTACAGAGAGAATCAAGGCATGTAACACATTGAGATAGGTCTGCATGACCTATATTTTCTCCCATGACTCTATTCCAAACATGTCTCAACTCCGCACAATCTCAACACATTTAGGTTGGCTTAACTAGTGAAGCAGCAATAGCATGAACTAACTATTAGTTCATAATTCAATGTGTGGCCACCAAAATGCTTACCACTTGAATCATACACACCTTTGACATCCATAATGTCTTCCTCAAAATTGCATGGCAAGATATTTATCTATGGTGGAATGCACAGCATTCCAATCTGTCACTAGTACTGTCATTACAGAGTCCAGTACTATGTCAACTCTATCTTTCACACCTCAGGATTTTAAGACATAAATTTTTGGATTTAGACTCCTTTGGTATGAACCATCATTACCTTACAACCGCAGAGCAAAACCCTTTATAGTAGATAAATGTAGACTAAAGAACTGTGGCCTTGTCATAGTTTCTATTTAGCAAATGCCTTAGGAAAATCTTCAACAAGTTGTACCTGACTACGGAGCACCAAAATGAAGGAATATCATGCTTAGGTGTATTATCCATCATACTACACTTAGTAGCTTCTCCAGATCAATACATAGGATATCATACTTAACTAGACCAACACAATTGTACCTATATACCCTACTAAACCTCTTCGGACCAACACAACTATATCTTTACCCTTTGTTACCATTAATGACAACACTACTCATTGTCATGCTCATCAGCATCTTCATCATCATGCTTATATTGCCAACAATCTTCCCATTTGTCATTGATAGAAGCATGGCAAAAACTTCTCCTCCTTTGTCATCAATGACAAAGGAACTAATTGTATATCTACAAGTCAAAAACTTCTCCCACTATCTCAAATCTGATCTTGCTTTATTGTATACATACTCCCCCTTACTATTTTATTTCTATGCATCAAAATATCAAGAATTGTTTTCTTCTATTCTTCCGCATATGTACAGGAAATTAGAATATGAAACTTACTGGTTGGTGGGAATAATATCCTTATATAATTCTTTAGCTATAATACTGCAGAATCCCAATGCATCTTGGCAGAGTTGAGTGTTTGTATTTGCCCATTAATTTACAAGAGAAAATATTCTATCTTTTCAACTAATGTTAGAGTAGCTTTCATCTTTCTAACCTTACCAGCTTCCCTTAATAACCTTGTTAGTGTGGCCATCTTGAAGCTGACTATCTCTCTTAACTGACCCATCTGATCTTTGATTGATTCTCTTTGATTATGTAATTTCTTGATGATAGCATGAGTCTTTTCCACTTCAGCCCTTAGATTTTCATCATTATCCTTTAGGGGGGTCATAAGTTATGGAGATTTTTATTATCTGCATTTCCAAGCCATCAATCTTATCTTTTATTTCTTTTGTAGATATAGGCCATGATAAAAAAAAAATTGATACATCACATTTGCATCATTTCAAGAATTTTTAATACTCTTTACACTAACTTCCAACAAGCCATGTGCCTTGGAGCACTTTTCTAATAAGTCTATCAGTCTCTTTTTGCTTATTTCTTCCATTACTTTCTTTTCAACTGCCTTTTATAAGGACTCAAATTAACTGTTAACATACTCCATTATATGCTTCATTTGTTGTGCTAGAGTTAAAGAGGCATCCCCCTTGGTTTCTAGCAGCACCTTCTCAAAAAATTTCATTTCTTCTTCTAGAAACTCATTGCCTTCTACATGTGATTGTAGAATCTCCTCTTGAGCTATGGCCTGAAAGATTGTTCCAAATTGAAGTTTCTTCAGTGGAGAAATATTGGACAAAATAATGTGTCCATCCAGAGATTGCAATTGAAGAAACTGTGGTGAGGTAGTATTTTGAATTTGTCTTTGTTGGGCCAAAAATTCTTTGATTGGGTCTATTGGAAAGACTCCGGAGCACTCACCAACTGTAGCCTTTTTCTCCTTTTCTGAGATGGAAATCATGTGTGAACCAGAGATTTCTAGAGGACAATTCTCCTCATGTATCTCTTCTTCTTCTTTGTTCTTCAGATGAATAGAGACGTTATCCATAGTGCTTTCTACTTGTGCTAAAACTACCTCACTTTGTTCTCCTTTCTCTTCATCTTTCTTCTCTTCTAGTATCTACTTCATCTCTTCAATATTCTCTCTATTTTTTGGAGGAGGGTTAACAACATTCTGATCTTCTACATCTATGTTTACTGGTGTAGATAGCACATTTTGTTCTATCAACATATCTTGATCAGTATTTGTTGCTACAAATTGGTCATCATCCTTTTCTTTTTCTTCAGAGTAAGACCATTCTTCAATGTATTGATTTTTAATTTTGTGAGGACTTCTGCAGTTATCTTCAAAGTGTCCTTTTCCAGCCTCTTTATTTCATCTTTATCATTAGACATTAAAGTATTCAATCTTCTTTTTATTTTTAACTCTTTGTCTAACCTCTGAATAGCCTTATTCTTTTCTTGTATGGAAATTGTCAGACAAACTCTCTCAAGAGCCTTATTTTTCATCTTAGTGTCCTTATTCATGGCTTCATCTCTTCTCTCAATTCATACATTAGCAAGCCTATTAGGTAACTGATCAATAATTTCTATTAAGGAAACATTGAAGGCATCCATGGACCTGATTATTGCAATTTCAATGATTGATTTATCAATTGAGGATCCTTCATCATACATTTCTACTACTTCCTTCAGATTTCCATATTTTGTAATGGCACTAATAGTAGCTTTAAGTTGCAGAGGAGGAAGACTTGATTTCTTTGACTTCTTTGTTTTTTCTTTGCCCTTCTCCATTGAGACCTCTGCAACTTCACTTTCTCTTTTATTCTTTCCCTTTCATTTTCTATTAGAGGACTGGACACTTTCACCATATTTTTATTCTCTTCTCTTGAATATGAAGCCTTCTTTTACTTTTTCACTGTCTTCTTCACACTCTATAACTATATCAACTTTTTCTCTTTTGACTTTTGTCTCTTCTCTGGAGACTTGGGTCCTTCATCGTCTTCCTCCTCTTCCTCAACATCATCATGACTTATGTATTTTTCTCTTGTTGCCTTTTCTTTTACCCTTCTTTTCTTGGAAGGCTACTGTTGCAAAGAAGCATTGGATGGTTCATTCTTCTCTTGACATGCTATAGGCATGGCTCTGGAGGATCTAGGAGTAGCAGCAGAGGAGGTAGAAGTCCTTGTTGACCTTCTAATGCTTGATGATTCTTCTAGAGTATTAGATATGCCCTTGTATTTTTCCACAGTGCCCTTTGGTGACACAAACTCTTCTAACTTGGTCCACATTTTCTCAATATTTTTCTTTATTTAACTTTCCTTGTGTTGTAGATGTACTTCCATGGATTTATCTTCATATGTCCCATACCTTTCTACAGAGGTATCTTCTGGTTTGCTGAGCATTAGGTTTGCAAGGCATACAATTATGTCTTATGCTACCTCATAACCCATCTCTAGAATCCAGACAGTTCTGGGTTCCACTGCTTCCATGTAGCATTCATCCTTACTAACCATGAAGATGATATCATCCTTATATTTCTCCACAACCTTCTTAGGGATCCTTTCCCTTGCTTGCATCTTCTTCTGGAAATTTTTGAAGAAACCCCAGAGTGCAGCACTTTGGGCCTCCAAATTTCCTATCCTCTTCAGATGATCTCTGATCTATACTGCCACTAGAATGTGTCCCAACCATACAATGTTCTGTGCACCAGTTATTTCTCTAAGGAAATAAAATAGTAAACAAATAACTAAAGTACCAAATTTGAAGGGGTACTTTGAATCTTTTGTCTTCTATAGGTTCTCAAGTAGTTTTGTCTCAATAGTTCACACAGGTCATAGTTTGCACCATTTTTTACCATCTTATATGTTGTGTAGATAGCAGTTGCAAAGACTGAGTTTTCTTTGTTGGTGAAATAAATCTTGTATCCAATCATCATAGATGCATACTTCATAGTAGGGTCTTCAATGTCATTCATAGTTAGGGCTCTCTTATCAAATTTTTCTCTAGTGAGTTTCATAACCACATCATTTTTTACTAATTTCAGTGTCAGAATAGCTCTACCGGAGCACAACCCTATCGCAACCCTAATGGATTCCTTGTTTATCATGTGTGGTAGATCTAGCCACACAAATTTATCATGAATGTAGCTCAATACATGCTTAACCCAAGTATCTTCATAGCATAGAATAGGGAAATTATTCCAAACATCCAATTTCTTCTCTGTTAGGGAACTGTACTCATGTTTTAGGTCAAAATTATCATCGGTTAGGTCATTAATCCAAACTTCTCCCATTTTTGCATGATTGTATTCTTCCATCTTTGGATGGGTATACATCCTCACATCCTCTATATGTAAGACACCATATAGAATATTTGAAAAGGCACCATCCAGATCCGCCTCCATAGACTTGAAAGGATGTTTCTTAAATTTAGGTTGGGAACGGTCCACTACTTCTACCACTTGTGGAGTAAACATCTTTGAAGTACTAATGAAAAACTTTTAGGGAAAGATAGAGAGCTATAAAATATCTTTCAATCACTTTTAGTTAGGGTTTTATGCTCAAGAAATTTGAATTACTTCTTCTTGCACTTTCATAGATTTTCTCTCTTGGATTGATTGTTTACAAATAATCCTTTTGTCAAGTGAAAGTCATTTATAACCTTTTTACACTTAACCTAATTTGCATTCAATACTTATCTTGATAAATCTGTCAAACTCTAAACTCTGGTGTACAGTCACATCCAACTATTCCACAAACTTCTACAATATGACTTTTTCAACTGATGTCTTCTTCAATAGGTCAAGAATATCAATCTACATCTCACATCCTCGTGTTGAAGAATCAACACCATTTCTCTGGTGGTGGATGAAAGATTTCCATTAAATCTCCCCTTGAGCCAAATCTCTCAACTTAGTTTCTAGAGGAAACATCTGCACCAGATACTAGCACAGCCGCATCATTCACCTTATTTTCTTCTTTCTTTTTCTAGACCTTGTCCATTTCTTTATTTATCTCTACCAAATCCACATTCTTCAATGGATCACTCTTCTTTACCACATCAACCTTCACATTCTTACTTCTACAAAATTTAGCAATATGACCCAATTTGTTGCATTCATAACATCTGACATTTTGAATAGGCTTACTTCCATTCATTCTAGATCTGCATTGGGTAGCCTTATGCCCAAACCTACTGCATGTATAATAGTAACCATCGAAAGATGAAACTATCATATCGTTATTCTAACCATTCATCATCTGATTTCTGCATTCACTAGCTCTATGACCAATTCTTTGACATGTAAAAATTTGACTAGAGAATGATTGAACATTTTGATTCATCCTGCTCCTACATTCTAGAGCCTTATGTCTAAATTTATTGCAAGAGTAATAGTAGCTAGAGTACCTTTGTGCAACTAGTTGTCTGGTAGGTGGCCTCTTGAAGTTTTTCTTCTAGTTTCGGACCTGTCTGTTATTAGCTTTCTTGACTGCAGCCTTCTTTTGGTAGTTGTTCTTCTTTCCAACATTATTTGAAGTTTGATTTGTCTTTGAACTTTCACCCTTTTCAAATCCTAATCCTTCTTTGTCCATAGGAGCCTTTCAATTTGCAATCATTTCATCAAGCAGTATGGAGATCTTCTTGAATTTGTCTTCTTGAATTTTTGTCTTTTCTAGTTTTGTCTTTAAGACCATTATTTATTGTTCAAGCCTTGAGCATTCTTTAGATTTTGTTTTCAATTTTTCATTTAGGCATTCTTCAATTCTTTTTCCTTCCTCAATTTGTATTTTTTAGGTTGATAATTGTTTCATTTGATTAATTGATTTGTTCATTTACTTCCTTGTATCTTTCTTTGAATTTCTTGTTTTCTCCCTCAACTTTTTGATACATTCATCTACCTCCTTAATATTTTCTTCTAGATCTCTATTCTTACAATTAACTTTTTCCAGATCTTTAAGGGCTGATTCAAGTTCTCCATTCATGTTAACAATGCAGTCTTCTTTAGTAAATTCAATAGCAAGAATTTCTTCTGGGGGAATAGGATATCTCCTATATGCCATGTGTTCACACTTCAAGGTCTTCCTCAAGCGGTTAAGCTTCTTCCAAGGAACCAAGCTCTACTACCAATTGTTAAACAGCCGAAATACTGAGAGGTGGGGTGAATCAGTATTCTCTGAAACCACTTAAGCATTTAAAATTCATTCCACATAACATATTAATTTGCAGTAAGAAAGGAAAGCATGAAATCAATTATCATAATGCATAACACACGAACACCAATTTTTTTACTTGGAAAACCCAAAAAGGGAAAAACCACGACGAGGATTAGCTCACATATATCTATGAATAGAAATAACAATTATAATTAGGCTCACTACCAAAAGGACTCACTATCCATAATAGAGAATGCTCACTATAGGTGGCTCACTGCCAAAGGACTCACTATCCTAAATAGAAAGAAATAGAAGAAAGGTGGCTCACTACCAAATACGAACTGCTAGTAGTGCATCTAATTCATACTGGAGATATAGTTCCACTAAAGCTCAAAACACAGACATAAACAAACTTCATCTTTACCACAAACTTATCTGATTTCTTTTCTCATCAAATTTTACTCAACCATACACACTTCTTTCACACACCACACACACAAAATCACACACACAAGAAATAAATCTTATATATATATACATATATATATATATATATATGTATACATATATATATATGTATACATATATATACATATATAGATATATACATATATATATACATATATATATATATATGTACATATATATATACATATACATATATACATACATATATATATATATACATATACATATATATATATGTATATGTATATATATATATGTATGTATATATGTATATGTATATATATATGTACATATACATATATATGTATATATATATGTATATATATATACATATACATATATATATATATATATAAATACATATATATATATGTATGTATATACATATATATATGTATATATATATACTGCTTTCAAGTAAACCATCAATTAGGTTGGCAGGGAGATGTATCGTATGAATTCTTAACTTGTAGGTAAAAAACACAACTCAATACACTTTGCAGAGAGAATCAAGGCATGCAGTACATTGAGATAGGTTTGAATGGCCTATATTTTCTCCCATAACTCTATTCCAAACATGTCTTGACTCCACACAATCTCAACACCTTTAGGTCGGCTTAACTGGTGAAGTAGCAATAGCATGAACTAACTATTAATTCATAATTCAACGTGCGGACCACCAAAATTCTTACCATTTGAATCATACACACCTATGACATCCATAACGTCTTCCTCAAAATTGCATGGCAACATATTCATCTACGATGGAATGTGGAACATTCCAATCTATCACTGACACTGTCATTATAGAGTCTAGTACTCTGTCAACTTTATCTTTCACTCTGGAGGATTACAAGACCTGAATCTTTGGATTTAGACTCCTTTGGTATGCACCATCATTACCTTACAACCGTAGAGAAAAACTCTTTATAGTAGAGAAATGCATACTAAAGAACTATGGCCCTATCATAGTTTATGTTCACCAAAGCCTTAGGAAATCTTCAACTAGTTCTACATGACTGTAGAGCACCAAAATGAAGGAATATCATGCTTAGGTGTATTGTCCATCATACTACATTTAGTAGCTTGTACGGATCAATACTTAGGATATCATACTTAACCAGACCAACACAATTGTACCTATATATCTTTTTGAACCTCTCAGACCAACACAACTATGCCTTTACCCTTTGTTACCATCAATGACAACATTGCTCACTATCATGCTCATCAGTCTCTTCATCATCATGCTTATGTTGCCAACATGATCTTCATGTAGGAGATGGTTATCACGATGTCATTGATAGATTGGTTACAAGTTTTTGTGGGAGCTTTTGAAAGTGATGGTTTGATGTTTATGTTGCTGCCATGTATAGATCAGTATCACACTTCAGTGGGAGCTTTGGTAGGATATGGTTATCTTCATGTGATTTTGAGATGTTGATTCTTGGTTTAGAGGAGTTGGTATTTTGTCTTGGTTTAATTTGGATACTAGTTTGAGTAATTGCATGATATAGGTTCTCTTGAGACTGGATGTGTGTATTAGCGTATGCAATCTTCCTTTGAGGAGATGATTAGATCATGATGTCATGATGCATTCCTAGGTTATGTACACATACAGTGAGAGCTTTGACTATGATCTTGATGGTTCTCTTGGTATTGAGTACATTGGTCATGTGCTTGGGAGCTTCATGATGGTGTGGTTTTCTATTTGGAGTTTGGCATGGATTAATCATGGAGGCACTCATGGATACTTGGATATTTAGGTGAGGCTTGAATTCTCTTAGGATTAGAGACATGTGTTGATATGATTACTCTTTGATGATGATTTCAGCAGAAAGAACAAGGAGCCTACACCTTTGTTGGACATGATGAGGAGATTGTTCTTGGAGAGAGTCTTCGAGACTTGGTGCATCCTGGAGGAGAAATCTCATCCCCACTCTTGGTCCACTTAGCAGTGAATGATTTTCTAGGTATGCCCTATTGCAAGATGTGTGTCCTTGGTCTCTTTGTGTTGTACAACACAATTCTTAGGTTCGCGACAAGGCTTAACTGCCTCCTATGGATTCATTAACTCTACCAGTTGTATCAGGAATTAATAGGTTGATCTTTTGGTGTAACGGTAACTGTCTTTCTAACATTTGGTATCAGAGCCTGGGTCACAGGTTTGAACCCCTTTCTTACACTGGGGGGATTGTTGCAAGGTGTGTGCCCTTGGTCTCCTTGTGTGTGCAGTGCAATTCTTGGGTTTGTGACAAGGCTTAACCACCTCCTATGGATTCATTAACTCTGGTGGTTGTATTAGGCATTAAAAGGTTGATCTTTTGGTGTAATAACAACCATCTTTCTAACACTCCCACTTGATTTTCAAATGCATTCTTTAATTGTATCACATCTTTTCATGCTTGAGTCTTGAGCTATGGATTATGGTTGTGAGGACTTTTTTGAGGAGTAGATACATAGTTATGATTAGTTATCTCATTATGTTTGATCCCAATTTGTTATGGGATCATTGTGTGTAATGGAGATGGTTAGTCACTTTGGGCTTATTCCAATTTTGGGATGGTTATGAGTTTGATCTACTTTTGGTTTGAAAGGCTTGCATCTTGATTTGTTGGATGTTAAGGAGGCTTCTTGTTTTTGGGTTGTAAAGGAGATCATACTTTTCACAGCTATAGCACATTAGTGTGGATAGAAGGACATGGTTATGATTTATAGGTTCTCTCTTGATTGGTCTTATTCTTCTTCCTAGATATTTATGTCACATGACATTGTAGTTGAGATGTGTATGGGACTTTTGAGTCTCTTTGACTTCTCTCTCTTATGATGTGAGAGTTATGTTGCAGCTCTTTAGTTTGTAGATTTTGCATATCTACGTGTGTGTTCTTTGACACTATGTGATAGAGGATTTAGCCACATCTTCTATGTGAGTGCTATTAGTGGATCCTTGGATGCCTTGATCTATTTTTCAAATTTGACATTTACTCATGTAGTGGGAGTTTCAGGATGTACATGATTCCTTTGTTGGATGTTCTCATTAGTATGATGTGGTATGGAGGGTCTTGAGGTTTTGTTATCACATGCTTTGTCTTGTTACCTTGAAGGAATTCTTTATGTAGGATTGAGTATATACAGGGATTTTTTATCACTGTGATTTAAGTTGGACATGTTGTTGGCATAAGGTCTACTTGTTATTTTTTGTATACCTTGGTTTGGAGGTATAGTTAGTTAATGCATTAGCAACTAGCTGTGGTTCCTATTTCAGTTATGATGATTGATTCTTTTCAGCTACTCAAGCATATTTGTTACCATTGGATTTGGTTCTTGTTTTTGGATATTAGTTGATGTAGGTTTCTTGCTTCTATGTGATAGTTTAGTGTGGCATCTCTTTGGAGGATCTTATCCTTCATGGTTTGGCATGATGGAGGATGGGGAGATTCTTGTTTGAGATGGAGGACACCTTGATTATTGTTGCAAGTATCTTGGAGCACATGCAGCACATGGATGTTTGTATGGTACATGTTGGGCATATGTATGGTTTCCCTTGATGTTTTGAGTTTACATGTTGATCCCTTATGCAATGTATACAACAAGTGGGAGAATATTGGAGTAGGTGTGTTGTACACCTTGAATAACATTAGTATTATTTTATTATGTAAAATAAATATTTATTTGTGGTGCATCATGTCATGCATTTAGCCACATTAAATATTTATTTGGTACCACTTGTAAAAGTTGTATGTAACATTGGGTTAATCATTTTATGTGTGTGGGACATATAGAGTTGTGTATGAAGAAAAATTGATTAAATCTAAACTAAATAAAACCAAAGAACCCAATAACATAAAGGAAACCAATTTAAATAAAAGCCATAAATAATCACTCAATGCAATAAAGACTTTTACCGAAACCTGTGTTGTTTCCTTTGGATTGAATGTGGATTGCTCAATGAAGTTACAAAGCCATGGCTGCAACAAGCAAGTAGTGTGCTCAAGAGATCAATGTCAAAAGATCGTTTTAATGCTCAATCGGCGCGTTGTGTATGCTCGAAGCTCTGTTAAGTGTGCCTGAGAATACAATCAAAGAGAGAGGCTAAATGAAGGAGATGAGGGGGGTTTATATAGATTTCAAGGAAAATCGATCAACGGTCCAGATAATTCAGAAGAATCAATGGAGGAGAACAGTTGAAGAACGTGCAACGAATAAGAAGAAGACATGTGTCTTGCTTTCTTTTGCATGAGAGGAGTTATCAAGAATAGAAGAATGAGTTAACTGAAGAGATAAATCAATTAAAAGAATAAAGCAATCAGTTAAGTGATTTAAAACAAGAAGAAGAGATTTGCATGAGAAAAGAAGATATTTTGCTTTATTAAATATAGAAATATTTAATTGATGAGCACGAAAGCTTGAGTTATTTTAGAGATAACTCAAATCAGAAGAAAAAGCAATTTAAATAAATAATTGATTTATTTAAATTTAGAGAAGATATTTTTGGAAGAAGTAATTAAATAATTGGAATTATTTAATTTAGAAGATTTGAAAGCAAATTAAATAAATAAATTTATTTAATTGTTGTGCATGATTTTGGAAGAATGATTTTGATTTAATTAAATAATTTAAGAATTATTTAATTTTAGAAGAATAAAGAGGGAATTTGTGATGAATTAATTAAATAATTGGATATATTTAATTAATGTAGATGTGAATTTTGGAAGGTGACAATGATCAAATTAAATAATTAAAATTATTTAATTGTGGAAGAATATAGAGGCATTTAATTTAATTAATTAAATAAAGAGGATTTATTTAATTAATGTTGAATTTAGGAGATTTAGAAGAATTTGATGATAATTAATTAAATTATTTAATTATTTAATTAACGTTGTAATGCAGGTGATTAGACAGATAACGGAATGCCAGTGATTTGACGACACGGTCATTTTAGAGTGTCTACAAGAGTAGTTAATTATTTATTTATAATTATTTAATTATTGGGAAAACTTAGTACCAATAATTAAATGTGGGGTAAATGGTTTTGTAGACTCATGGTTTTGGCAAAGATAGTTTTACCATACCACATATTGTATGTGTGTGAGCTTATGTTTATAAAAGCAAACACACAAGTAGTTAGAGAGGTTAGTTGTTGGTTGTTTGAGCTTTGGTTGTGTTTATCTTGTTTGAGCATCTCTTTCAAGTTGCATTTGTGAGGGTTTGAAGCATGGAATTTAATGTATGGTTACATGCTTGTTCACATGGAGTGCAGGTAGAGAGCTTGATGTTTCAGAGGTGCTCTTTCCATATGTATTGTGATTTTATTGTTGAATAATACATGAGAGATGGATGATTTTGGAGGCTAGGTTTTTTCCCTCATTGAAGGTTTTCCCAAGGTATATCTTGTGTTACCATTGATGGTATGATTGTCTATTTCTTTTGCATGTGGATTTTTGGTTATTGTTGCACATTAATCTCTTATTGGGTTATGAGGAATTAGTCTTTATGGTTGCATATTTCCAACAACACTAGGCCCTAAAACAAATGAAGAGTAGCTTCTAGGAAACTCCAATGTCCACAATCTGAGGATATATCATACTCAAATGATTCATGATTTGCTTCACCAAAAGAAGAGGAGAACATATAGGTTCTAGGACCAGTTTCTATTTACAAAATATCAACTCTAGGATCTCCAAATTTTAAGACTATAAATTTAGTCTTAGGTTTAGGATCCAGCCTTAGTCTCCTCCCACCCAATAGAATAAGCATGTGAGACTAGTCTAATTAGATTTCACCTCCTAAGTCTTTGTAGAAACTATGGCTCTGAAGCATGCTATAACTGCTTGGGGTATCAGCAACTAAGATTGTAAGCTTGACTATCTTATTGTTGTAAGCAACAAGAGCTACTTGTGCATCTTTAATTTGGCCAATGAGGGAAACTTTTTAGAATCCATTGAATAAATTTTCCCTTTAGTGGTAGTGAGAGAAAGACCAAGGGCTTTTGCAGCTTGAGCAGGCATAACATTATCAGAGGTCCCAAAATCTATGATGCAATTACTCAACTTGTATCCAACAATGAATACGGAAATATAAAAAGGGTTTGGTTTATCAAATGGATTTTGAGACACTATATTCTTTGAGATAGAAGAGAAATTAATGGGAATTTCCACACGACTTTCAACACCTTTAGACTCTTGAGCATTAACATGAGATGAAGTAGATGGTTCTTGTTTAACATATCTGACTAACCTATCTAATTTGGGAGGCTTCATCCTAAGATATTCATCTTGAGAAATTTGATTTTTTATACTTCTACAATGATCAATAATATCAAAGGTTTTAAGAGTAATATCTTCAATGGAAGAAGAAGAAGAAGAAGGTACCTTGGCAACTACTATTTTAGAGGTATTTGGATCTAACATTTTTTATGTGTTTGAAGATCCTCTAGATAATATAAACTTTGGGGAGGCAACTGTATCACCAGGGTAAGTTCTTTGATTATCATCATTTTTAGGAGTCTACTGGTTTCTAGTGACACTACATAGGTTTGACCATCAAGTTTGGTACATACATCTTCTCCCCCATCAATATTCGACTCATATTCAAAGAAATTCACAAAGGAATCGAGATAATCAACATTTTCCTCTTCTATCAAAGGGTCATCTGCACTTTCCTTCATAGCCATCATTTGCATAAATCTATTCATTTATGGGCAAGAAGCTCCATCATGATGTATAGTTAGGTGAAAATTGTGTACCATGTTATTGCTCTTTCCACTAGTGGAAGGTTCTTTTATGGCCAGCCTTTGAGAAGACCTAGATAATGCATAAGGCTTGTTGTTGTTGTTTTGGTGCCCATATCGCTTCCTTGGTACATCCTGATAATAAGGTGTATGTTGACCCCTAGGTAGTTATCTTTCAAGAGCAATTAGATCATTTTCTAGCCTCTAAATAATAGGATCAATAGAAGTACCTACCAGATTCTTATTTTTTTACAATTTTTTCATCAACTTACCTACCATCAGGAGATCACCCTCAATGGATATGGCCATATCTTGCACTACTTCTAGATTTTCTACACCTTCTCTCTTTAGATATAAACCAACATTTGGATGTTGGGAATTAATGAAAAAGCAATTTTAAATTTTAGGAGTAGGCTTCATATCTTGAGAAATTTTGTTAATAATTTTGTTAAATTTTGCTACGAATTCCCTCATGGGTTTGAGCATTTCCTTTTCCATAGAGGTCAATTGGGTCAATTTGATGTATGTTTATTTTTTATGCTTTTAAATCTATTCTCAAATTTGGATCTCATCACAACCCAACTATTTATGGATCCAAGTGCTAGATGATAGAACCATTTTGTGGCATCATCAATTAAGGTTTCCACAAATAATCTAATAGATACATCTTGTGTTGAACTTTCAAAACTAAGCAAGCAACAAATAAGGCACTAATGTGTTTGTTAGGGGAAACTTTCCCATCACTATTAAATTTGGGAAATATTTTTTATGAACCATGGGGTAAATCATGTAATTAAACACACAAAGCCAAGGAACCAATCAGCATGCCTAGTTGCTGTTATTGTGCCATGATTTGTATTAAATTTTATTAAAAATTAATAGCCACAGGTAGAGAAGTACTATGTAAAATCAAGGCCTGACAGATAGGGGATGATGCTTCTCTGATAGGAGAGGATGATTGAATAATAGATTTAACTTTTCTACTTGAAAAAGAAGGAAAAATTAAAAAATAACTACTTCCAATAGTTCAAATTCTAGATCAACCATACCTTTCTTACAATCTCCTTCAGTATATCTTTTTGTTGCTAGCTTTTAAATTAAATATGGGCTTCTTTTCAATAGAGTCACCATCTCAACAATATAAGACTCTATTATTGATGATTTTGAGGATTATTTTGAATTACAGGTGGTGGATTAGGTCTATTTCTCCTTATAACTACAACAATCCTTTCAACTACAACCAACTGGCATTCTTCATCAAGGCTTCATGTCTCACATTTGATTTCATTACCTAGATCTTCTTCGTTGTCTAATACTTGATTGACTTGGTGAAATTTTTCATTATTCCTTCTACGTCTCTAGGACAAAGTGTGCAAGTAGTTTATCATATCTTCTTGTTATATGTCTAACCAATTAATGTTTCGTTGAAAAAATGGACCAAAATTTCATTTAAATACCATGAATATTATCTTTGTCTTCATGGAATTCTATTAACTAATTCAATCAATTCTCTTTCAACCTAATTTTGAACAAGCCTCTATGCATCTTCTTGAATTTCTCATCCAATTTTCTCTTCTTGGTTGATTACTTATTCTACTTCCTCATATTAGAGCCTTGATCTTCTATTCCTCTAGGCAATTACTCAAAAAATAGTTATTATGTCTTTAGCGTTTTTGCTCACCAAGTACCACCAAGTTATAAAATAGGAGTCACATTAGATTGGAATCCCATGAATTTCTTGTTTCAAAAATCACCCTAGAAAAAAATAAGACAACTAAAATGATGTTTATTCTATTCTCCTCAGTAGAATCACCAAAAATTTGTTGTTTAATAGATTTGTCACTATATTTGAAAATAAGACTCGCCCTTTAATAGCAACAAATTTACCAATAGTTGGATGAGTTATAATCAGAATAATAACTCTCTATCTCTCTCCCCATCCCTCTACCTCTCAATCTCTCTCCATATATCTCTGGATATCTCTTCATCTCTTTCCCACCTATATATTGGAATTGTCCTATGAATCATTTCTCTACAAATCACCATTCAATTTTGAGGAGAGATTGGAGAGCATGTCCTAGAAGAAATAACTATATAATTACATTTCAACACAAGTGAAAGGAGGAAATTGATATTAGACTCCTATAAATCATAACCTTCTTGATTTTGGGGCCAAGCTCATGGTCTAGGATGTCATGTTATCACATAAAATCTATTGTAACTATGAATGTAGTGCATCAAATAGGTAATCCAGTGATGGTCCAAGAGAATCCCTAGACTCAAATATCCATGTGGTTGGTGAATTAGAACTTTTTTGTACTAGGATCGGGACAAATGCAACCTTGTATCTACAGAGAGAGAGAAATATAGAGAGAGGGGGGATAGAAATATATGGAGAGATAGAGTTAGAGAGAGGGAAAATATAGAAAGAGGGGCAAATAGAGAGATAGAGGGATAGGTGGAGATAGAGATAGGTAAAGGGAGATAGCTCAAGAGAGAGAGGGGTTGAGATAGACAAAGGGATCTAAAGAGGGACAAAGATAGATAAAGAGGGAGATAAAGATATTGATAGAGAGAGGAGAGAGATAGAGAGGGAAAGATATGAGATAGAGAGAGAGAGGTAGAGAGGGATTGATTAATAGATAGGGTTATGGGGAGAGATAGAGATAGGGAAAGAGATGAAGAGATGTCCAAAAATATAAAGAGAGAGATTGAGAGGTAGAGGGATGGGGATGGGGAGAGAGATAGAGAGGGGGAGAGAGAGAGAGAGAGAGAGAGAGAGAGAGAGAGAGAGAGAGAGAGAGAGAGAGAGAGAGAGAGAGAGAGAGAGAGAGAGAGGAGAGAGAGAGAGAGAGAGAGAGAGAGAGAGAGAGAGAGAGAGAGAGAGAGGAGAGAGAGAGAGGAGAGAGAGAGAGAGAGAGAGAGAGAGAGAGAGAGAGACAGAGAGAGAGAGAGAGAGAGAGAGAGAGAGAGAGAGAGAAATAGATTAAGAGATAGGGATATAGGGAGAGATAGAGATAGAGATATGGGGAGAGATAGAGAAAGAGATGAAGAGATGTCCAAAGACATAGGGAGAGAGATTAAGAGGTAGAGGGATGGGGAGAGATATAGAGCGGGAGAGAGAGATATAAATATAGAGTTAGAGAGAGGCGGTCAATAGAGATAGCAAGATAGAGAGAGAGAGAGGGAAGCATACTAGAGATAGAATTCAAGAGTTAGAGAGAGGGGGGTCCATAGAGAAAAAAAGATAGAGGGAGAGAGATATATATGTATATGTTAGTGAATAGATTTTGTCATCGCTTGTTTAATATAAGACTCGCCCAGTTGGCAGTAACAAAACTCCACTAACAGTTGGACAATTTTGTTAATTGCCCTCTAAATGTTTTAGAAAGTACCGCTCCCTTTGTAAGATGAGATTTTATATTTCTTGGTATGCTTTTAACCTGAAAGTGGGGAACGAAGTTTTCCACAACTATAAAACTACAACAGAACCACAATACTTAACGTACTACATGTAAGAAACTAACTCACAATGATTTTAATCAAACAATTTTCCTCCCAAACAAACAAATGGAAGAATAACAATAATCAAATCACAATAATTGAATCACCATATACAACACCAAGTTCTAGCGTACGAAAGAATATGCTCTTATGATAATGCAATTATCAAAGAAGCAGGTTATCAATATTTACATTGAGTAATATAGATATCATAATTTCATCACACCATACATCCAACATATGAAGGATAAAAATAGCCATACAAAAATAAATAATAGACCCACTATCAACTTTTCCCTATATTAATGAAATCAAGTAGAATAAAATACTTTGTTCTCTTGAAAATGACATCACATATGCACTGTATAAAATATTCCCTTACTTCTTCAGATTAAAGTCCAATATCTAATGATCTAGTTATGAAATGACAATTCACCAAAATATTTCTAACCCTCTTTTACTCATACACTATATAGTAAAAGAGTGGGAACCAACTTTTTCCCATATAACTACCTTGTACAACTAACAATTGAAATAAAATAAAGTTTGTTGAAACCCAAATGAGACATAGTCTTGATTACTAATAATATAAGTCTCAACATTAACAAAGCATGAAATTTCAAAGAAACTACTAAGAAGACACATCTTTTTCTTCCTCATCCAATGCATCAGGTCCAATGTGTTCATCTGTTGCAGTTTTCCTTGCTTCACTCCTATTTTCTGAGACAGATCTAGCTTAGCTTGAAGGACATTGAATTTATTTAAGATTGAGATGATACCTTTAGCATTGTGGATGCTAGTGATCATCAATCTCATTTTCCACATTTGTAGCATACCACTGGCCTCTTCATATTTCCTTTGCATTTCCAACACATCTTTCTTGAAGCTCATCAAATAGGCTGCTACATTGTTCAACCCGTTCCATAGAATTATTGGCTGCATCTTTTTTAATTTTTAGTTCTTCAGTTAACATGTCTTTGAAATCATGTTTGATAATAGTAATGCCTAATAGGTTGGATTTAGTTTCATCATAGAGATCTACCCCAAAAGAAACACAGGCACTCCTGAGGTCAAGAAATAAGACCTATTACTTTTGGCAAGATTTTTCAAGTCACTCAAGCATTGTTTCACCATGCTTAATTTCTATTCTATAGTAGTTAGCCATTTAATTGATTTATTTACTCAGGTTTATCTATAACCTTCTCTACAACCAAAATGCTAGAATCCACTTTCACCATGACTGTTAGCCCATTTTTGTCTACATTCAGCATAGCTTCCTCTTTCTTGATCACTTTTAGGTCATTTAAAATTTTGGTTTTATTTATTGGAGACCTTGGTATACAAAAGAAAAGCATCATGAATGAAAAGATGCCCATCCATAGTCAGTTTTTTTACCCATCCCTCTACTGCCTTTCCTAGAAATTTATATTTATTGATCTACTCAAAGACTTCAGTGTTCACACCTTTAGGAATGCCAGTAGTAGTATCTATAGGTTGGGAGATGGTATCAGTAATGGATTTAATATATGAGGTCAAACTATTTACATGGTCCTCCAATACCTCATTATCATTTACCCTTTCCTCTAACTGGGTGGCCAACATCTCCACAGAAAGCTTAGAGTTATGGATGTCCACTTGTACAAAAGGTGGCCCCAAATCTACTATACTGACATGAAAGTCATCTACAGACACATCTTTCATTTCTTTGTCTACCATAGGCTCAACAATCTCTACATATTAATGCTTTGAAATAGGATCTACCATAATCCTTGACATCCTCTTAGCTTTCTTGGGAGTAGATTCCAATTTTAGAAGTCTTGCTACTACATCAAACTTTGTATCAATAATCTGAGAATATCTTCTCTTGTTCCCAACCTCAGTTTTTAGCCAAGCAGGGGTTACCATCATTGAACTATCACTTGAAGTAGTATGAGACACCTTATTTGTCTTGGGAGTATTGTCTACTCCTTGTCACTATTGAGGAGAGGGAGGAGTTTGAAATACTCCATCCTAGGAACTGGGAGGAGGATTTGTATCCTGATTTGAAGGGGATATTGTCCCTCCATCCTTTTCGTCCTTTTGTACCTGCTTGTGTTCTAGTAGTTTATTAGCATGGGGGTTTAGGTACTTTTTAGGTTTCATCTTCTACTTGGAAGGTTGAGTACCTTTCTCACCAGAGTCTTTTGAGTTTTCTTTCTTCTTAGGCATTTCTATATCACCCTAATCTATGGCTAGATATTACAAATTAGTAGCTTGAAACATTGACAGGAGTACTAGGGTCAGAAGCACCTATAGATATTTGTTGGTCTTCCATGACCTGCTCCTTATGAGAAGAAGAACCTGCACCACCACCATCCACCTTAGATCTTAGCCACAGTTGGCTTCTATGCAATACAAAATAAGATCTAGTCTTAATACCTATCATTTCATCTATAGTCCAATCAACACTAGACAAGGGTTCGGTATTATCAAGAGAAAAGGTAGGGTCAACCAAATCAGTGTAATCATCCACCAAGTTGGGGAGATTCCATCTAAGCTAATAAATTCTTATTTGGTTCAAGATTAACCTTGACCAATCTCTTCTTCTTACTTCAAACTCATCCACACAATTAGCCCAAAAATCCTCCAAGTGAGATCTTGCTCTCTTAGCATGGGAAAATAGAAATTCTTCTTCACAAAATCTTTGGTATCAAAGAAGCTCTTGGAGCTAAAAGATGGCAAATAAAATTTAGCTAGGAGTCTATCAATATTTTTACAATTCTCTATCTTAGTGCTTGTGTAGTTTGTTAACTTCAATGGGAAGGGATAACCCTTCTTTTTAGAATCATAGTATCTTTTACCAGCCAAGTATGCATGTCTACAAACTTTTAAAAATACCAAGTAATCAGATACATATTGAGGTAGCTTTAGAGGAGGAAGCTCAAATCCACCTATCCTGATTTATGTGAACTTGTCAAACTGAATGAAATAACTTCCAAACCTCATCACCCAATTGGTTACTTTAGTTGAAATTCTAATTGCATGGTTTTCAAAAATCTTCTTCACCATTAGCATTAGAAAGGCATCATTCACCCTTCTAGAAATTTTATTACCATTCCCCTCTTGTAATTAAGGGAAATAATTATAGACCTGTGTATCCTGGTTCATGGGACCAGCAATGTGTAATCTTGGCCAAACCTACTGGGTTTTGGCTAACAAATAAATCAAATAGGAGTACATGAGAAACTTCTTGCCCCTAGGGTGGAACTTGACCAGTTGGTCATGCAAATGATCACAAATAATTTGGGACCAATCTATATACTATTTCCCGGTACAAATAATAGAATGAATTGACACATCCAATTGGAAAAATCATTACGGTCCTCACTACCCATTACCCTATGCAGTAATGTGATGATATCTAGAATGTAATCCTTAAATAGGGCTCTGACTAAAGTTTTAGCAATTGTGACCCGCCCTTCTTTTCCTTTTTCAGCCATGTGGTAGCCATGGAATCTTTACACATTTTCTTTCCATCTATAAATAAATTCCACCCAATTTCTTGTGACACATTAACATATTCCTCATGCATTGGTAAACCCAACCTATCATTGATGGCATCTATGTTTATCTACAGGATTATTTTACCACTCATTGTTCTAATTTCTCAGGATTCAAAGTGATAATTTTAAATGTAAGCAATAATCAGGTCTGTGCATTTGACTTCTAGGGGAAAGCCATATGTGTGTCCTAATCCATTGTCCAAGATTTTTGGAGCAATAGGCATTCTCAAGTTAGCATTCATTCTAGCCCAAAATTCTTTGAGGTCAACATGCCCCAATTTGATATCTTTCACTTTCACCAACTCATTCTCAATGATAAAATAAATGTCCAACCCTTGATATTTGTATTTCATTTTGATAGACCCAAGTAACCAGTTTGTAAGGCTATTGACTATAATAATGACCAACAGTTTTAGGTTAAGCAAGAGGGACCTATGGTTAATGATTGAGAGAAACAAGGTTCCACAAGTCATGAAAGGCAGGGAAATCACAATGCACACCTCCTACAACTAGCTAACAGTAAATTTTCAATTTGAAAAGGGAATAGGTAGAGCACTCACCTTGGATGTGATGCCTATGGGAAGGAGATGGCTAGATAGACTACAGTTTGGCTCCCAATATTGCATTAACAATTGTGAAAAAATGTGTAAAGAGAAGCTTACTTTATAAGGTGAACACAATGGGGGTAGGGTTGTAACATTAAATACTCTATTATAATAAATGTTACCTTGCCTCGTTACCAAAACACTTTATTAAAAGTTCAAAACTTTATGAGACCACTTCCCTTTTATTGACAAATTTGGTCGTTGCTAAACTTTGTCATCGATGAACTTTCCATTTTGTGAATTGAATCTCCAACTTTTGTGTTCACCTAGTCGGCAAAAAGATAACTTCATGAACTTCATGTCTCCCCAATTGTATGTATTTGTCATTTTATTGGTGATTTCAAGATTTCACAAACCATGCGACCTTCTGAGGACTCTACACAACTTAGAGTTCATAATCATAGTCCATGAAAAATACTTTCTATGAACTTTTGAGGAAGGTTGTGACTAAACAACATTTCCTCTTGTTATCAGTGGGAGACACTTGACATGAAATAAATACAAACCATTGAGTTATTAGGGAATCAGGTTATTGACAAAACTCACAACTCATGAACTAAAGACTGATAAGGACTCACGAGATTAAAGTGCACAAAAGGTAAAGAAAGTTGATAGAAGAAAAACTTGACGAAGATGTCACGAGACACAAAGGAGAGTTTATCAGGAAAGTTGGGGGTTAGAGAACTTAAATATTTACCAATAGGGTTTGTGAACTCAAAAACTTTCTGACAAAGTTCATCGAAATGGAAATTTCTCAATAATGTAGAAAAATAAGTCAAGTTTGGAAGAGCTCAAAAATTCTGACAATGAAGGATGTTTAGAAAAGGAAACCCCAAAACCTTGAGCTCATTAAAAGAGGATTTTGATAATAGAAGAGGAGAGAAAAGACTTGGACTTGAAGAACACAATACAAGGACAAGGAAAAAAACAAAGACAGATTGAATTGTATAGAGACAAGATCAAAATTGGGGAAAAAGTATAGAAAGCATTTTAACTACTTTAAAAAATGCTCACATTATAACATGAGCATGTTTTTTATTGCTTTGGGAAATTTCAACCATAAGGGTTGGATTTTCCTTAGGCACTCAACCCAAAGGATTGGAGGTACCTTTTGGATGCCAAGGACATGTTTTCAAAAAAAGTTAGAAAATTCAACCAAATATCATGCGTGTCTCCATTAGGTTTAAACATTTTTCGATGTTAGTATGAAAAAATGCCAGGATAACTTCAAGTTTTTTATTAGCTTGAATCTAACCATGTATTTTTTAAAAAATCTAATAATATTAAGGTTTCCATTTTCAATTTCTTTTGCTAATGTGTTCTTTTTTTCAGAAAACCTATGTCTAGTATTTCTGGTGTTATTTTTTACATGTTTATCAAAATTTGAAATAAATTACATTTTTAGATTCTAGACTCGATTCTATATACATTGATTTTTTTTATTTTTGATTAGTTTTCAAAAAAATAGGGGGAGCACGCTAAAATTTTCATTTTTTAGGATTTTTCCACTTGGAGAATACATAAAAAATCATATAGTCATTAAAAAATTAATAGAAAAATCAAGCATAAATTACATGGTGTTAGCTAAATTTCCACCAAAGCAATTCTCAAATACTTAAGAAAATTCAGACATTTTTGTGGGAGCACACCATACACTATGTTATATTTTTTGACAAAAATAGGAGCACTTTGTGTGCTCCCCCTATTTGAACCTCTTAATCTTGACCATTTTTAGAAAAAAACTTAGTAGCTTACAAACTAGATTTGGAGCACTACAAAACTTGTTCTTATCACATCTTCTAATTTTGAGTGTGGCCATCTTCAATTTCTCATCCAATATCAGTTTTTACTTATATAAGAAAAAAGTGGCCACTTTTGACCCCCTTTTGGTCCCCCATTCCATGCACTCACCCAAAAAATTAATTTTCTCTAATATCTAACAAAATTGAAACACAATTGTAACCATCTTTTATCTAATTCTACTAGTGCATGTTTCATCACTAACATTTTCCATTCAATAGTAGTTAGCCAATTGGTTGATTCATTATCCTAGGGCTTGCTGATAATATTCTAAGAGATTAAAATACTCATATCAAATTTCACCATTTCTTGTAAGTCCCTAACAATAAACATGAGCAAGGATTCTTCTTTTATCAATTGTACATTAGAATTAATTTCTTTCTTTTTTTCTATGATATCCTCATAAAGCTTGATTGCTTCCTCTATGTACAGTAATCTGGATCTATAATCAATTTATCGATCCATGCATCAATTGCTCTCCCGTAAGCTTTAAATTTGCTAATTTTTTCCATGACATCATAATGTATTCCATTGGGAGGTGTTTAGTAGGAGTTATATTTGAAGCATGCAGTGGCTGTGAGGTGGTATCAATGATAGATTTGATATAGAAGGTGCAAACTTCCACTTGTTATTCCAACTACTGTTTCTCTTTTCTTTCTTATTTTAACCTCTTAACCAAAATATCAACAAATAACTTTACATTATGTATATCACCCTCCAATGTAAGGGGTCCCAGATCAACCTTATTTACATGAAAATCTACTTCAGTAGAATATTCATCATTTTTTTCTACCATAGGCTCAAAATATCTACAAATTAGTGCCTTGAAGAAGGGTCTACCATCATCCAAGACATCCTTTTATCCTTCTTTGCTTGATGGGTTGTTTAGATAAATTTGGCTACTGTATCAAAATCAAGATCAATCATTTGAGTGTATTTCTATTTCTTTCCAATGGCCTCTTTCATCTAGGGTGGTGATGGTAGAACTATTTGGTTATGATGCACAAAGGGTGGTAGAGTTGTATGTGGAACAAAATTAGGAATCATATTACATACTGATTATTGTTTGAGAGGAGAATGTGGAGGAGAAGGATTGATAATAACATGGGAAATAGATGGCAAAGGAGAAGAAATTACATGTGGATTTGCTTAAGGAAGAGAAAGAGAAAACACATTTACCTAAGAAGGAGAAGAAGGAGGGGTATGTAGATTCCTCTGGTACTAATCTTGCATAGGTTCTTGTGTTTCTACACTATCCTCTTGAGCTTGACTGCCTCTTTTTACTTCCATCTTGTTTCTTAATTTCTCTTCATCAATCTCATAGTGCTTTCTCAAATTTTCTTATTTTTCAAGGTCTTTTTCATCATCAACTCCTTTTGGAATAGCCTTAGACCTAGTGTTGTATACATTGGTAGAGGGATGCTATGATGTAGAACCTATGATTAGATTTTGATTCTTTACATCTCACTCTTTCTGTGATGGTCTAGTTGCAATGTGTTCAAAAATCTTAGCACTTAGCCATTTCTAGCTCTTACAACACAAATAATTATCTTTCCCTTATATCTCCAACTTATTTGTCTGACCATCTCATATTAGGTAAAGGTTGTTATTAAACATTGTAATAAGCTCCATCAATCATATTAGTTTCATCATCCAATATGTCAAGAACATCCCAACAGAGGTTAAAATCCCTCATCTAATCTATTTTCAATCTCATCCAATCCCTTCATCTAAATTCATGCTCATCTGTATAGTTTTCTTAATAGTCTTCCAAATGGGAATGATACTCAAAAGAACTTCTAGTATACAAATTATCTTTGACATAGTTTTTCTATCAAAATGCAACCTTGAAGTATAAGTATGAAAATTGAATTTTGACACAATTCTACCCACATTCAAGCCATTAGCATGATAATTACATGAATAATAAGTCAAATTAATAGGGAAAGTTTATTCACCCTTTTTGTGTTCATGGATTTTCTTATTAGCCTTACTCATATGTCTGCAAACTTCTAGGAAAATGAGATAGTCATTGGCATACATCCATAGTCTATATGGGGTATTATCAAAACCCCCAATCCTCAAGTAAGTGAATTTGTCAAATGAAATAAAGTAGCCATTACTTTAGGATTTCCATCAATTTTCCTCACATTAAGCATACAAAATGCGTCATTTACCCTCTTGTAGTCTTTGTTTCCATACTCCATTTGTAGTTGAGGATAATAATCATATACTTGTGATTCATTTGAAAAATCCCCAATAGTCTTCAACCTGGGGCATCTATCCATAGCAGCAATAGAATAAAATACATAAGAGGACATATAAAAACATTGCATCTTTTGAAAATTAATAAATTGATCTTGCATGTGATTGCTTATCATTTTCTCCAATCCATGAATTGAGAAGCATAATATTTGACTATAATGAATTAGCACATACATTGGTCAAAAGTGCTAGTATCTTTGTCTCCTACCACTCTGTGAAGCAAGGTGATCATGTAAAGGATATCCTCTTTGAAATGTGCTCTTTGTAGAGTTTTTTGGATCTGTGATTTCCCTTTCTTCTCAATCTTTAGTTAGTGCTTGGAAATGTTATTTTGACACAAACCCTTTTTCTAAAGATAATAATTCCATCCTCCTTCCACTAACATATCTACATATTCCTCCCTTGCAAGAAATTTGAGAGTAATATTCAAGGATGAACCATCCAACCTAGCTATTACCCTACCCTCCAATATTCTCACTTCTCTAGATTCAAGGTGGTAATTTTGTATGCAAGTAAGAACTAAATCTATGCATTATACTACCCTTGGAGACCCTCCTACATGAGCAAGTCCACTTGTGAAGGTTGTCTCAACCATTACATACCTGGGTTTGCATTCATCCTGACCCAAAATCCTTTCAAATAAATATGTCCAAGATAATTGTCTTTTACCTCTTCCAAGTAATTTTGAATAATGGTGGAAACATCAATCCCTCAGTATTTATATTTCATTTTGAAATTTTTGAGTAGCCACCAAAATGAATAGTTAATAACTCTTAGTAAAATTTGATATACCACCAGGGAGAGGACTCTTTAGGGAAATTTGTGATGTATAAAATATATAGAGTTCATGAAAACCACAATGAAGAACTAGTGGGGTTTGGACAAATTTCAATACATGCAATGGCTCAAAGGTAAAGAGATGGCAGCAATAATAACCTTTAGTTATAGGGAATGGAATGAGTGATCTCAATTTGATGGAAGTAGGAGGTGGAATTAGTGAAGATGAAATTCTCCTTCAGTGAGAAACATGGGTTTGAAAGCAATGTGTGAAAATAATTCAAAAAATCCCCTTTCTAAAGCTAAAACTAGGGTTACTTAAAGTTCACTATTTTATGAATTACTTAAATAAATGCAAAGAAGAATAATTTGGGTGTTTTGGAAAAATTTATGATTGAACAACCTCTTTTTGGTGAACTATTAAGTTCATGACTATCTATTTTCTCTATTTTTTACAATTTGATAAAATTTGGAACTTTCAAACTTATCCTCTTCAAGCCTCCTTTCCTTCATTGCTTCGGCCTTTTGGTAAACCATCAAACCTAGGAACAAATTCTTTAGTGTCACCCTCAGTTCACAAACCAGGACAATCACCAAAATGTTTTATAAAGAGTTAAATACTTTCTTTATTTTCGACCAAAACATCAGTTCACAAACTATGAAAAGCTTTGAAATAAAAGACTTTTGACACATACTTTTTTGAAAAGTCAATAATGTGTAGATTAAAGAGAATACCAAAAGGAGAAAATAAATACAAAGGGGACATAATATTTTTGGCATCAAAGAAGGTTCACAAACTAAGAAAGCTACTAAAAAGGAAGAAAATACAAAGTGAGACAAAGCTTTCAACAAGAAAAGAAGTTATAGAACTAGGAAAATGGTTGAGAAAGACAAGTGAAGATAAACACAAGTTCACGAAAGTTGAAATCTGCTGAAAGAAAGATAAATAACTAAGAGAAAGGTGGATTTTGACAAACTAATAGGTTTGTGAACTAGGGAACGTACCAAAAGGTTTTCCACCTAATGATTTTACCGAAAAGAGGATAAAACAAAGACTTTTTTGGGAATTTGAGACCAAACTTTGAAGACTTACAAGGAGAAAGGAGACTTAAACCTAGACAGACTAAGATTTTTACATAGATAAGGCAAAGATAAAATTCTAGGTAACACTCTAAAAAACTCTCTGTGGATGTGGGTTCCTCACTAAAGGTGTGCCAACCTCACATATGAAGTGATTCCTACACCATTCAATAATGTCATACATGCATCATTTATACTTTATCCCTCATAGTTCATTTCACATTTTCTTAGAGAACATTTGATGCAAGCTCCTACACCGTAATGTTCACCCTTTCCATCACCATTGTCAAAGAAACTCCAAACTTGAGGTATATTGACAAGTTGATCATATCTATAAAATACAAAAAATAGTCTTGATGATTTGAATTATAACAGACACCCATCTAACCATGCAAAATGTTTCATAAATTTCACACTTCTTGTTGTGAGATCTTGAAAAAACTTGTTAAAGAAATGTTTTACAAAATGCGTGTCATTTTCATTACCATCACTAGAATAAAAGTGATATTCTTTCTTAATGACTCATTGTAGATATGTACTCTCAACACCATCCAAATCTAATTGTGTGTGTTGATAACACACTTGCACCATAATAGTCACCTAGTCTAAATAATAATATTATGCTTGAATCTCCTTTTTATGGGTAAAAGGGTAATTCTCTACAAAATTGACTATTGATAACATTATTCTAGGTGGGAAAGTATCTCTCAACAACTTAATCTCTTTTGTTTTCCACTTAGCAAAAAATGCATGTCATATGTATGATTCTATTAATTTATGGATATTTTCCGTAAATGTTCCAATAGGTAGTTCCTCTTCTATGTAATCTAACCTTGTGGCTTCTTTTCTAAATTATGTTTGATAGTTTATGTACTTGTACCTCTTGCAATATACCATCCTCATCATGTTACTGTATTCATTTATTAATGGTAATTTTATGCATTTGATTGGACCATCTACATTATCATTAGATTTATCACATAATATGAATGCTAAAAACTCACTTACCTATTTATGAGGTGCATTTTTAATACCATCATAGTTTTCTTATTTTCAAGATCTTTCAAAACACCTGATAGTAAATATCAAATTCAATATAGTTATGACAACAACAAGTTTCAAAGACTTTGTTTGTCTTCATGTACCATGGGCTTAACATTTCAAATTTTATTTGCCCAATCTTGATATGAGAATTTACATTTAAAAATGTAACATATATCTCATGTTGTGTTACATGTCTAATGAATGTTTTGTATATAGTTAATAATCATTTGGCCCAATCGTGTGTCTAAGAACATCTCTACTATTTAATGAAGGATGAGTATGATTGTGCCAAAAATTTAATATCAACTTCCTAACACCATCTTCAATATTATCATATCAAGTATCTCTACACATCAGTGTCTAATTACCTTCTACAGTACTATGATCTAAAACCTTTCTCCTTTTCACATATCTTGATATCGTCTTTCTACTTAATCCAATTTCACTTGAAAGTGAAGAAATTTGATGCTTTCTTGGAATTTATGGACTTACAATAGAAATCAACATCACTCTTCTTGAAATGCTCTTATTAAAAGATCAAGATTTTTAGCCAATAGAACTCAAACCTTTTGTGACATTTTGAATGCCTTTTACTAGGTGTGTTTTCCTCCTTTCTATGAAATCTATGCCCAACAATTATAATGGCTCTTTCATCTCATCACAAGAAAGTATACTTCATAATAGTTGGGATTTACTAATTGTATCATGATGTTTAAAATGGTTGTCAAATATTTCATTTGAAGTTCTATTAAATGACCACTTAGTAACTTGACTAAGTTGTTTGACATAAAATTTTAATTTATCATATCAGATCCAACTAATGATCTATATTTTTCTTAGAAAATTTTCCCTTAACCCCATTAATTAGATTCATATACATATCTATAGAGGGAAGTGATTCCAATGCCTCTTGAATATCGAATGATCTATGAGCTTCAACATCATCAAGAATTTGTGGTTGGGCCTCCTCTTTGACATGTTCAATATGTGGATGGGCATTCTCTCCAACATCAATGCACAATTGGGCCTCCTCTTTGACATGAATTATGTGTGGTTGGGCCTTGTCTGCTCCAATTTATGTATGTTGAGCTCCATCACATATCATATAAAAAAGAGAAGTTTGAATATATAAGGGATATATAATGACTTATATAAATAAATTTCAAGTGATAGAAATGTTACACACATTTTTTTGAAGATTCTAACTAGGGTTTTAAATTTGAAGTTCAAAGATAGTAAACTAAGAAATAAGACAAAGACCTAGTGTTGTGTTCAATTTATACGTATGACCTAGTGTAAAACTACTTAGATAATTAGGTAGGTGAACATTTAGAATAAAGATAATTTAGATTTATGTTGGCACTAACCTAGAACCTTGTTACATCTTCAATTAAATCACATAAGGAATATGACATTAGAAGTTAAGAGCACATATTGAGAAATGTTAACACATGTTGGTACATTGTGAAAACTCACAAAATTATTTTAAGGAATCTAACCATAAAGAATGATCTTCATGCAATAAAAATTTGAAATTTATATCCTAATTAAACTATTTGATAAATTTAAATTAAAGTAGAAATTTAAAAATACATGCCTTCTTTCTTTTTCAAATATTTTTTGCAACCTTTCTTCATTTAATTTCTTGTCCTTTTTTGTTAAATATAAACACATAGTGTTATTTTTCCTCATACTTTTATTCCCATACCCTCCTCCATAAAAATGCATCACAATAAACCTTTTTTTGAACAAATTCCCTTCAAAAAATGCCAAAAATGTCACCAGAATTCTCTTAGAATGTACTCTTCCCTTCAAATTTTCACAAAATGCAAGTAGAATTCTTGCTTTTTGGATATAAAGTAATCTATGCTGTTACATATTTATTTATCGATATTTTAATATTTGTGATGTTCATCCAAGCAACTTCAAATGAAGATACCTTCATTCAAAGGTCCTTCATTTGAAGGTGCTTTGAACAAAGCTACTTGGCTAGACCATTCACCCTATGCCACCTAATTTTCATTAAAAAATTATGTTTCAAACCTTGGATTGGACTAGAAAATGGATTCAACATGATAGGATACTTTGTACGATCATATCCCTTAGAGTAAGATTTCCAAAAAGTATAATTTAAAATATATTTAATTTGATTATTAGATTTATTTTCTCTTTTGTAGTGAACATAAGTTTTACACCAAACATCAAGGTTTCTATTCCACACGTGGAAAACTAAAAATGTAGAGATTTTTTAAAAATATTTATGCACTATGTATTGATGTCCTTTCCTAAAGAAAAAAAGGTTAATTTGGATATATATATATATATATAGAAAAAGTTGTGTTATGTAATAAAACTATCTAAATTATAATTAATCTCACATCAAAAATTAATAATAAATAAAATATGCAACAAAAAATTACAAAAAAATATGTGTGCACTAGATATTAGTGTTACAAAGCTATGTTTAAGAATTTAGAATTTTATCATTTTTCTAAAAAAAGTTGCGTTATGGAATAAATGTCACTTCTTTTTTATATTGATAAAAGTGATTTTTTGAAAGGGCCTAAACACTTTTACAATAAACAAGCCAAAAGGTAGACAGTATGGATACATTGAGATATGAGAAAAACAACACAACACAAAATGGAAACCCTACTACTACACAACAACAAAATAACAACATAGTGGCTACAGCCACAAGGAACTTACAAATGAATAGTTGTAGACTACAAACCAAGGGGTTGATAAGCTACACAATGCCAAACCCCAACCTTGACTATCGCACACTCTTAGCCTAGCTATGAGAAATCTAAATCGAATTGTGATGACCTTTTTTCTTTGTTTGATGATGGTCCAAGAAATAGCATTATCTAGATCCTTAGATTAAGGAGAAAGAAGAGGGAAAACCTTGAAAGTCGTGAGAACATAAGACACCTTCCTTAAAGAGAAAGAAAGATCATCCAAAGAAGCAATAAGCTACTCATCCTATGAAGGTAAGGAAAGCACAAGGGTCCTCCCACAATCAACTGAGGGGAAAAAGGAATAGTTGAAGACATTGGAGCCACACTAAAATTGGAAGAAATCCCCATTGAAGTAGCCATGAAGTCCACAATATCCATTTCCTAGGAACCAAACTTGAAGGCATGTCAACCCACAATTCAAAATATATAGAAACACTAATATTCAAGTGGTCAAGGAGAGCATTCCACCACCATAAAGTTGAACCTACATTCTTGTAGCAATAATTAGAACAATCTAAAGCCAAATCACTAGTAGTAAAGCATCTTCTACAACGAAAGAGGATACCCTTATAATAAAGTAGCTAAGTCCATAGCCTATTCTCCACCATCAAAATAACATTTTTAGGGAGCACCTTAGAGGTGTCAATATCAACCAAAAGGTGAGAAAAGATAGTATGACCAAGTTCAACAATGGTAGAAGCAATAATCTAAAATTATACAATAGCATTACCAATAGCCTCAAAACATGAGAACACCTAGAATTAGAGGAGGAGATTAGGAATTTTAACCCCAATTGGCATAATGTTAAATGGTTGTATGAAAGGGTTGGAGGGAAACCATGGCTCAATAGTAAGAGGGATTGTTCACCCCACATCCAAGACTAGCCCTCCAACATCAACTCCCTCTCTGCCAAGGATTGAAACACCACTATAAAGAAGCCTCTTACATAAGGGAATAGTGGAATTTTATCCTCTATAATGGGCCTTCAAGACTCCAAATCCCACATATACAAATCAAGGAGGAAGGCCACAATTTGTTGAATCTACCTATCAAGCTACAACAAGCATAGTGGGCTTCATTTTCAATCACATCTTGCCCCAAAAAAACCATAGGGGAAGTTTGAGAGAAAGCCAAACATATAGCATTATCATGCTAAGGGGGGTGAAAAGATCCCCTCTCAACCATGGCTAAGTAAGATATGCCATGCCCCATTCCATCCTTGGTAGCAAATGGCACACCATGATTAAAATATTTCTCTCTAACAACCAAACTAGATCTCATGTTATTTTTGGCTAATGTAGGGATGCCATCGTCACCCAATGTAGGGACACCATTATTACCCAATGTAGGGATGCCACTTGAATTGCCACCACTAATAGTTAAAATAGTAGCACCACCACTAGAACCATCCATTGTAGGAGCACCAAATTTAATGTCTGCGTGATAGCTAGGTAAAACACCTGTAACATAGAAAACTATGTACTCTCACAATTTCATGATATGTTTCACTCAATTTAGTGTCCACACCTATATCATGTTTTTAGGGTCACCAAACTTGACCTTTTATCCTATTTTCCCTCATCACCTGCTATTTGCCAAAATGTAGTTCAAATATTTACTTGTTATACTTTTATAGAAAATGTGTTAAGTTTGGAGGAATAATCCTAGGAGGCAAGTGGCATGCACGGACATCCCTGCATTGTGCTAGTATCCTAAATATGCCAAAATATCAAATGGAAAATTTCCCACCCACTTCTAGAATATTGAATGAAGGTAATGCTCACACAACCTCAGAAGAGTCCTTGTAACGTACTTGACTTGGTAGATTCTGCTCTTGCATTTAAAAGAGGAAGATTGAAAAAGGGAGACCCTTGAAAATTTTAGGATCTCAAGATGATCAATTTTTCTTTTTGCTCTTTGTTATGTATGAAAAATGGGAAATAGGGTTCGATTTGATGATATGCCTAGATCCTCCTTTCACTACACACATTCAAGGATAGTTAAATGAGTTAAATCACAACTTCTACAAGAGGATTCACCTATAGGTTGGTTGTCAATTGTAATGATAGGGAAATTTGGAAATTGATGATTAATGTGTTAACTTAAGCCCCAATTATGCTCAAAACCCTAATTATGTAAAATCGTAAACAAGCAGATGAATTCTGACAAATGCTTGCACATAGAGATGCTAAATGGAGATCAGATACACACCAGATTTTGAAGTTTAGGATCTTGAAATGTTAGGGGTAAAGAGACTTGTGACCAAGCCTAGTGCAATATTTTCTTCAGGGGTTTCCAGACTCCTTCTGTCATTGATTATCCCTATTCTAGAGATTTCAGCCTCTACAAACTCAAAGGGCAAAGGGACTAGTGCCCAAGCCCTAATAGTGCTCTTTTCCACTTCTTTCTATTAGATTCCGAATCCTTATCCTCTACCACACTCCTCTGCAACTCCACTCTACAAAAATTGACACCTATTACCTACAATCACAAGGAGAGGGGTTGGAGGTTGTGGTGTTTAGGAGCTTGCCTTAGTCAAGCCTCGGAATGGCATTCAAGCCTTCCAACACTATTGTTTGATAAAGAGTGTGTATCCTTGTAGGATAAAGGAAAAACACAAATTGATAAATGATTGATTCAAACACAAATAGATATCACCTCGGAGGTGTAGCTCACATGTAGATGAATATCCTTCACAACATGAGAAGATGAAGCCAAATCTGCAATAAAAAACACAACACAAGTCTGCTCTGCTACAATGAATGCTTTGAATTCTCTAAAAGCATAAGTTCACCATGAAATATCATAATCTTCTCTAATCATCATCTTCTAGTTTACAAATGAAACCCTAAACATGCTTATATATGCATTCTCGCTACAAATTTCATAATTCAAACTTAAGATGTTGGCAAGGAAGGCCTTTAACGATCACTAAACTGACATTCAAATTTGGGACCCTGCCAAAATAGGGCAGGACAAGGGCGTGAGCGCCCTTGCCCTAGGTCCTATTTTGGGTCAAGGTCTAAGCTCACAAATGTCCCTCAAGCCCCATTTGACATGGGTTTTAAGGGATTTTCTCTCAAGAGTTAAATCTAACATGCATGATGAAAAATAAGGTACCCGAGAACTAAACTTAGAAGGTAAAAGTCCTAGGGGGACATTTTACGATGTAACATTTAGCCCTAACAATTATCCCTAAATTTAATGTATGTATGATCTTATGAACCATACATGCATTAAAGTACAGTCAAAACACAACAAACATGCCAGGCACTTGAAGCTAATGCATACACAAAGATTGAGGAACTATTTCTAGCCCCAGTCTCAGGTAGGCATTAGAGAAAACACATCGCAGACACGCAAAACACAATGAAGATAGTAACAGCCACACAAAACATGAAGAAGACAGTAACATGCACATAAGACACGAAGAAGATAGTATTGAAGACATGCAAAACATAATGAATATAATGATATTTCTTTTTCATTTTCATATATATATGAATGTAGATACATGGAAAGTAAAAATGCAACACACAACCCCAAAATGTAGGAGGGGCATTTCGTCACACCCTTGAGACTACATATGGGGGAGAAGACACACCAAACAAATCCCAAAGTGTAGGAGGGGAATTTTGCCACACCCTTGAGACTACACTTGAGATCAAACAGGTCATACAAAACCCAAAGCATAGGAGGGACATTTCGCCATACCCTTGAGACTATGCTTGGGAGAAAACACATCACAAAAAGCCCAAATATAGGAGGGGCATTTCACCACACTCTTGAAACTACACATGGGGGAACCACATGGAAGACATATGGAAAACACGAGTGTCATATAGCATGCCAAAGACATACTATACATCTAAAACATGGAAAACAAGGCGATGGAAGGAACTTATTGCTAAGCCCCCACCATCTCAAGCACACTATAGGCACAACTGACAGTTGGGCTTATGCCACAACAACCACCAAAGACACACTTAAGGGAGGATAGTCTCAGATCCAACCCTGCCTACTTGGATGACTTTTGAAATAAAAAGGATGTGCACTAGCTCAAGAGATACACCATCCCCGCCTCCGCAAAGGGCTTTTGAATAAAAGGATATGAACAATATCCCACCTCCACAGAGGGGATTTTGATTGCAATATAGATAAAGATGTGCACTTGCACTGGAGATACAACATCCCACCTCTACAAAGGGCTTACAAAAATGCTTTGTTAGTACCAAAATCATCATACAACTTACCTTATATGCCCCACCTTAAGGTGGTTGATATCATGTACTGATATCAAGCACGTTAAGGTACAGAGAAAACACACAAGGGAACAAGAGCTTTCACAAAACCCATGCCCCCAAAGGTGACATGTGCTCACGATCGCCAAATGTTCCCACAAACGCATCTTAATCTAAGAAAAAGATGAAATCTATGCATGAAAATAAAGAATCCAAGGCTATAGAAATGGGTTTGAGTCTGAGTATAGCCATGGGGCTTATATTGCAGGCATCTCAAAACTAAGTGTAACAACAAGGTGAGACACCCAAAACAAAAAAAGTACATAGAGTAGATGTATTGTTATGATTTGTTAGCTAGAAAAGATAAGACAACATCAAATATCACATGAAGTGAATCTACTAGCCAAATGTCAAATATTTAAACCAACCCCATCTTCATATATGGAATAGGTCCATTTTTTGCTTGCTGAAGGGACACATGGTCTGTATAAGTATATGTTTGTTTTTCATCATCCACTAACTAGGTAGAATCACTAGAAGAAGGTAAACAATAAAATGAGACAGAAGAACAAGTGTCTTAAGAACAATCATGTAGGAAGATGCCTCCAGGTCATCAACCACAACACTATTGACCTAAGACACAACACACAACAATGAAAATATAGGAGAACCAACATAGAAGAATGAAGATACAAATAGAAGAATGGTCAGAAAAGAGGTGATCTCTTGGTATCCTTGACCTTACAAGAGTATCAAGGGTCATCCTAGGATGCCTAAACAACACATAACACATCATGGGGGAACACAACACAAGAGGGGAAGTCACATAAACACGAAAATAATGCTACGACATAGGTGACCACCAAGGTTAAAGAAATACTTAATTGTTGTCCTTTCTTGTGATCTTTACCTTGATGGTTAAAGCTTTATCTCTTCTTTTTTCTTCCATGTTTTCTTGAGTTTGTGAAGGTGAAATTTTAGGAGTTGTCAATGGAAAGGTATCTATTAATGATGTTGTTGGAGGAATGTCATAGTTTTCTATGTCAATCAATTGAGGTGGTGTAGGGGCCCGAAAAATGCCCATTTCAACTGGTTTGTAAGGTGTTGGAGTACCCTAATTGTCAAGAATAGCATGTTCACCTGTGTTTTCCAAATTGTTAGCAATTTCCAAGGTATGGGAGTGTTTAGGTATGGGTGTGCAATCAATTTCTTTGTTTAAGATGAGAAATGGTTGAAGATCGGTTGATGGATTTTCAGTGTCAAGAGGTTGAAGAAGTTTTTCACATAGATAATCTGCATCATCCAATGCTTCATCCTAGCCAAGGAGAGTAGAAAGGGATGGTAGGGTAGTTTTAAGAAATGTCTCAAGGATTTCTACTTCTTGTGCCAAAGTATTCTCACCAAGTGAGGTTATGTTGGTAGAAGTCTTTGGATTATTAGATGAATCACCCATGGCTATATCAGCCTCGTATGTCTCAGAAAGGATTTACATTATGTCATCATGAAATGTATGGAGAGAAGGAGAGATGTCTTGATCATTGCTTTCTTCATTATCTTTCATGGAGATGAAATCAGTAAGATGTTCCAAGATCGAAGGATAGATACCCATGAGAGTGGAGAAACTTTCAAAATCAGATATGTAACATAGAATTTCATATGTAGAACTCATGGGGATATCTATTTCATAGATGTGTACAATTTGTTGTAGGACTTGAGGATGTTTATTAGTGAATTTGTAAAATTATCATCTATGATCTATGCAAACAAAGCTTCCAAAGATGAATAACAAGATGCTTCCATGACCTTGTTTTTATGATGAGAAGCCATGTAATGTGAGATTATTTCACCCTTTAAACACTGATTTGAGGGAAGCAGGTCATGAGAGACACATCATGTGCATAGAAAATCAAATGAGTAGATTGAAATAATGCAACACACCAAGGCAATATGAATGATTTGTGAGTTTGTTTAAAGAAAGTGTATACAATCTTTAGTGTTGAAATACACAATGTGTAATTAAAATATGCAAATTTTCAAACAAAGGTGCAAAATAATGCAATATTTTAAATGAGAAATGTATGTGTGTGTTCAAATGAATGCAACATCAGATTTTAAAAGACTTTCAACACTTATGCAAGGAAACAAATGCAAAATTATGCTTATTTATGACCTAAAATGCTTGATTTTTCAGTTTTTCAATGCAAATGCCTAAAAGATGCAATGTTGTAATGAAATTGAAAAGGAGCACAAAAATAAATCCTTATTATTAGTCCAATAGTGTAGCAATATCTTTCACAAAACACCTATCATGCAAATCTAGATGAAGGATGAGTCAAAATCTAGTGAAAATGCAAGAATTTTAAACCCTAATTGTGAAAGTAAGGCATAAAACAATGCAAAATGATGTATGAATGAAGTCTAATCAGATTTATGAAGTGAATTATCTTATCTCAGATCTGAAAATGATGTCACAAGTCCTACAATGCTCAATGCAAGTGCAATTTTAAGGAGAAATGAGTGAATATGCTAGTTTTTGAAACTGACTATGTGTAAATGCAAAATTTAAGATGTAAATGCATAGACACACAATAATGAAACACTAAAATCATAAATTAGAACTCAAGAGTGTTTAAAGGAGTAGTAAAATCTAGAACAATATTTTAGCTACAAACCCTAGCTATTACAAAGACTAGGTTATATGAAAAATCCACAATTTCAAGAAAATTCTAACAAATGAAGTATGAAAATGCAATGCGAATGATTATAGAATGATGTACTACTCTAATTTATATTAGATCTGATGTAAAAATTAGAGATTAAATTATTTAGATGAAATGCAATGCAAACTATGTCAAAATGCAAGCCTAGGATACTTGATTTTTTCAAAATTTTCAATTTTTTTTGTAGATTTTCAAATGCAATAAGATGATAATAAAATGAATGAATGCAAATCTAAAGTAAAACACTTAGAAAGGTGCAAAATTCAATGAAAACATAGGTTCACCAAAATGTTATGTATGAAAAAGGGAAAATAGGGTTGATTTGATGATATGCCTAGATCATCCTTTCACTACACACATTCAAGGATAGTTAACGAAGTTGAATCACAACTTCTACAAGAGGATTCACCTACAGGTTGGTTGTCACTTGTAATGATAGGAAAATTTGGAAATTGATGATTAATGTGTTAATTTAAGCCCCAATTATGCTAAAAATCCTAATTATACAAAATCATAAACAAATAGACAAATTCTGACAAATGCTTACACACAGAGATGCTAAATGGAGATCAAATATACACTAGATTTCAAAGCTTAGGATCCTAAAATATTGGGGGCAAAGGGACTCACGCCCAAGCCCAATGTAGTATTTTCTTTGGGGGTTTCCATACTCCATCTGTCACTAATTATCCATGTTCCAAAGATTTTAGCCGCTACAAACTTGGAGGGCAAAGGGACTAGCGCCCAAGCCCTGATAGTGCTCTTTTCTACTTCTTTCTATCTTAATTCTCTTCCACACTCCTCTACAACTCCACTCCACAAAAATTGATACCTGTTACCTGCAATCAGAAGGACAGGGGTTGGGGGTTGTGTTGTTTAGGAGCTTGCCTCAGTCAAGCCCAGAATGGCATTCAAGCCTTCCAACATTGTTATTTGATAAAGAGTGTGTATCCTTGTAGGATAGAGGCAAAAACAAATTGATAAATGATTGATTCAAACACAAATAGATATCACCTTGGAGGTGTAGGTCACATGTAGATGAATATCCTTCAAAACATGAGAAGATGAAGCCAAATCTGTAATAAAAAACACAACAACACAAGTCTTATCTACTACAATGAATGCTTTGAATGCTCTCAAATCATAAGTTCACCAAAATATCATAATCATCTCTAATAATCATCTTATAGTTTACAAATGAAACCCTAAACATGCTTATATATACATTCTCGTTACAAATTTCATAATTCAAACTTAAGATGTCAACAAAGAAGGCCTTTAATGGTCACTAAATTGACATTCAAATTTGGGACCCCGCCAAAATAGGGCAAGACAAGGGCACAAGTACCTTTGCCCTAGGACCTAATTTGGGTTAGGATCTAAGCTCACATATGTCCCTCAAACCCCATTTGACATGGGTTTTAGGTGATTTTGTCTCAGGAGTTAAATCTAACATGCATGATGAAAAACAAGGGACCCAAGAGCTAAACTTAGGAGGTAAAAGTCATAGGACATTTTACGACGTAACACTTTTGAAGAAAATATAGAAAATCTTCTCTAAAACACTGTTGAAGAATTGAAAACACTCTCACAAATAGAATTTGCAAATTCATATGCTCATTGTATTGGGGCACCTGTCAATGTCAATTTTGTGAGTTATTGATTCTATTTGGAGCTGGGAAGAGGCTCTTCATTCAAGGGTTGTGCTTTTCAACAACAGATTGTACCCTCAAGGAGCTTGCAGCCTCCTCTACAACACCAATATCAGGTAACATTATTCTATTATTGTAGAATAGTGTGATTATTTTATTATCATTACTTTCGTACATTATTTTGGCAAAGCTTATGGTGTAGAGGGTCAGTGCAAGAAGTTGGGTCTGAAGTGTTTTCCCTGATTTTCAGAATTTATCACATTTGACCTAAATATTTGAGGCACTTAAAGATTGAATCTTTAAAAAGTTAGTAATCTAAAATGTAGTACTTGGAGTCTAGTTTCTAAATATGTAATTTATTCTAATACCCAGATAATACAAATTGATTTTCAATAGGCATTTCTAAAAACCACTATTTAAAAGTCACTTTTTTTACCATACCATGCATGTGTACGACCAACATAATTTGACCTAAATAAAGTATTTTTTGAAATCCTTTTGGGGAAAGATGTGTAGTACAGTGAAGTTTGATGAGGATATCTTTATAATTTTTTTGCAAATATTTTTTTTATTAATTTTTTATTGGCCCTAATTGTTGTTTTCAAAAAACCCTCATGTATGGCCAACATAATTTGAGTAAAACTAATCATAAAATGATTTTTTTTTCCATTGTGTAGAGAATGATGTGTAGATTGATGACATATAATTGTTTTTTTAAATCTTTAAAAATTAAAAGTTTTTTCAAAAATACAAACACCTGTCATTTCAAGTTTTTGGACTAGTTTGCTCATAAATTTATTAATAAATAGAAAATAAGTCAAATAATAAAAAAATTACATATTTGAAAACTAGACACTGTCATCTATAATGGGTTTTAATTTCATAAAAAAATTTAGAAAAAAATGTCGTCAGCCATATAGGTAAACTCAGTCTGTTCTCTTGTTCTGTACTTAGAAAAAACTTGCAGGTCCAAGGCAAGGGTTGGCTTACCATACCTTTCCCAACCCTAAACTTTTAGGAATGGGTACCTGTTCTAAAATGGGTATGCGTTATGAATGGGTACCCATTTTAAAATGGATACCCGTTCCCTTTGTGTGGGAAAAAAAGCGCGCATGTTTTTTTTTTCAAATTTAAACATCTATATAGAAACAGGTACCCATTCCATTTAGGATCAAGCACCTGCTCCTAAACTAGTACATGTTCCTAAGCAGGTACCCGTTTAGGCTCAAGTACCTATTCCTAAACGAGTATTTGTTTCTTTTAAAACGGGTACTCGTTTCTTTTAAAACGAGTACCCATTTCTATCGAGATTTTTTTTTTTGCCCACAACTTCCCCTTTATGTGGACCCAACTTATTGCACTTACCCTAGACCAACACCCATTTTACCATATGCACACTAGGGTATTTTCCCCATAGACAATGGATAAATACTTATAGAATTGTATTTTTTTTATTTCTCTTAGCTCCTAGATGCACTTAGGGTAAGAGCTTGCATACACTTGTGTTTTCATTTCTCTTATATCATCGGTTGTTCTATGGAGGTTGGAAAGATGGAAAATGGGGCTTGACTGAGGCAAGCCCCTAAACAACCTCAACACAATTTTCCTTTGTCTTTGTATTGTGTAGATTGTGGAAGAAGTTAGAATGCACAAGAGTGTTTTCTTCTTGTTTCCCATTTGTCTTCTTTATTCCTAAATGTTTCATTCCCTTGATTTATATTCAAATATTGCTTCTGAATAGTTATTTTATTTGTGTATACTGACTAGGTGATGTTTCAAGTTCATATAGTTTTCTACAGTATAGACTTTTATAGTTTTAAAACTATTGGGATGACAACACCATGCATTGATGTCTCCGCGACATGCTGTCATCCGAGGCTAAAACTTCCTAGCTTGGACAGTAGGTTCTCCTCTATATCTTCTTTCTGGTTCTGTTATTAGCTTCTTGAAATTATTTTTACATCTCTATCAATTTCTAGTTTTTTGCTTATCCTTAGAGTTCCTTATTAGTTAATTTTATGGTAGAGAAAAAAATCAAACCTAGCTGTGTTGATCTATTCTTCTTTAGTGGATAAAAGTAGATTACTCTTCCTAGAGGTTGGTTAGGTCCTTATTGTAAGTAATTAGAATTGAATGCTAGTTAGAACAACTTAGTTGTTTCAATTTTTATCATCTACATTTTTGGTGAACCAGAATTGCATTAACTAGAATATCTCTACTTGTCCTTCTTTTTGTTATTATATTCAACGATGTCATATTTCTTTCTTCAAAATTTTACTGCATTTGATGAACCATTTAGTAGTTAATATTTTGACATGCATGACGAAGCCCTTGATGACTTCATCCATGACAAATCTTCCTCTTTAAAACAAAGACAAATTTCTTCTCCAAACATGATTAAAACAATCTATGTTTATATTTCTACTCAAAATCCTGTGAAACCAAAGACTGTAGTTCATCTTTGACCTAAAACATAAATAACTTCTAAGTTGGTAATGATTACTCAAGGTGCTTCAAATACATCCCGAGTTGATGATTATATTTTAGGAGTTGTTAAAAAACTATCAAACTAAATTTGTTAGGGGCTCCTGATTATCATGTGGTAGCCTACACATATAATACTAGGCAAAAAAATAGCCTGATCATGTCCTTGTTTCCCTTCATGCTTCTTCTCCTATGTTACCACTAGCTCCCCATTTGACTCAGAAGTCTTTCACAGAGTATGATATTGTAGAGAAGCTTCAAGATACTCTAGCTAAGATCTCTCTTTAGGAAATCATTCAAACTTCTGTTTAGTATCATAATATGCTCAAGGAATCCTTGCAGAAGATCCTTGTTGCATCTTCTACTAGGCCAAATGATGTAGCTACTTTACTTGATTGCATTTATACAATCACTACCGACATTGTGTTTCAACAATTTGAACTACCTTCCTTAGAGGTACAAATACAGAATGATCATCTCCTACTTGGTAGACAATGGTTGTTAGGAATTAAGGTGTCTCAACCTTTGCAAGTTACTAATGTTCTATTTATTTATTCAGCACTATTGTGTAGGATCCCATAGTCAGCACCTTGTGTACATGCAACAAGATAAATTTTGGTGACTTTGTCAACCACAGTTTCCCCCCCAAATAATTAATGGGGGAGTGCAGGGGGATATATTTAATAAAGGTGTTAGTTGTTATTTTGTTATTGGCTGACATGGATAAACTAACAATGGATAGCTGCCAAAGAGGCTTGATAAACAAGCAACTGGAGAATGAAAAGGGTCATAGGATGCAAAAGAGAATTGACATTGTGTACTCCTAAAAGAGCTTGCATTACAATTGTGTTGTAATGATCTTTTTATTTGATAATGCATTGTGTAGGTTTTGGAGTGTGGGGTTTTTTACCTGAAAGGGTTTTCCCCACGTATATCTTGTGTTATGAGTTTTGTATTTGCATTTGGATGTTGTTTCTACCTTTTTGTTGATTTGCATCTGATAACTTGTAACTAGTAAAGATTGAAATTTGCATAACTTTCCTCATTAGATCAGTGTAGGAAGTTGTTTCTATATACCTTGCTTCCTTTCAATTGGTATCAGAGCCTGATCACCTTTGGTTCTAGTTGTTGGGTAGAGGGGTTTTTCAGCTGATCTTCATTTGAGTGGGAGCTTGTGTAAAGGATTTTGAAAACTTTGTTGCAGGAAAGAGATGGCGAGCTCATCTGGGAGGTTTGATAAAGAGAAGTTTAATGGAGGCAACTTTGAGTTGTAGAAACTCAAGATGGAGGACTTGTTGGTGGATATAGATCTATGGCTCGCAATATCTGGAACCATGCCATCGGGCATGAAACAAGAAGATTGGGATCTGATGGATCGGAAGGCTAAGGGTTTGATAAGACTATGTTTAGATGATTTAGTGCTCCTGAATATCCATGAAGAGAAGATTGCAAAAGATCTTTGGAAGAAACTTGGAGATGTTTATCAGGCTAAATCCTTGTTACAAGTTATTCTTGTGAAAGAAATTGTATTCTCTAAGGATGGATGATGGAGGATATGTCGTTGATCACCTGAATACTTTCAATATGCTTGTTGCCCAATTGACCTCTATTGGTGTCAAGATGGAGGAGGAGAATCTATGTATGACATTACTATGTTCCTTACTAGATTTGTGGGACCACCTTGTTATGGTCATTGGCAGTACCACTACCACCTTCAAGATGGATGAAGTGCTTTCTTTGTTGTTGTCTAAAGAGATGCAGAGAAAGTCTTTCAATTTGGCTAAGGAGGCTCTTGTAGTTCATGGCAGATCTAAAGAGAAAGGAAAGAAAAAGGATAAAAAGAAAAAGGAAGATCCAAATCCATTGGGAGATCCAAGTCTCCTGGAAAGTTGAAGGCTCTATGTTGGAACTGCAGCAAACCTGGTCACTTCCACAAGGAGTGCAAGGAGGAGAAGAATAAATAGAAGAAGAAATATGATTCAGATTTTGACAAGTCCTCTTAGGATGAAGGAGAAGCACTTGTTGCTACCTTGGCAACACATGCATCTAAGGATGTATGGCTTATTGATTCTAGTACATCTTTTCACATGACCTCTCATCGGGATTGGTTTTCAAAGTATGAAGAATATAATGGTGGGAAGCTGTACTTGGGTGATGACTCTCACCTGAAGATTGTTGGCTATGGAAGAGTCTTGATTTGATTCCCTAATGGATGAGTAAAGGGGATCAATTGTGTTCTATATATCCCTAGTGTATACACCTAAAAATGGCTCAAGTCGAATTAAATAAATATTTTAATATTTATTTTATTCTCATTCTTCTATCAATAAATAATTGTACTAATTTATTTATCTAATTCACATTTATCTTAATCATCCAAAAATTAAATAAAAATCAATTTATTTAATTAAATCATCCAAATTCCTCTAAATCATCCTTAATTGAATAATCCTAAATTATTTAATTAATCACCTATCCTAAAGTCTTAATTCTATAAATCCACATCATCATTTCCACCTCACTTTACACCTCATCATGTTGTACACATAATTTAATATTTTTAATATTTAATTATATAATTATCCTCATCCACATGTCCTATTTATCCTCTAGCCATCCCTATTCTTAAGAGCTTGGTCTTTCCATGTCATCATAGTCAAATGACACTTAGAGACACATGTCTCATAGTTCCTAGATTCTTTCCAACAACCTTACAAAGAAGGACTCCTTCTTTGACCCTTGTCTTTTGGTCCTTGAGAGAATTGTGACAAGTGGCCTTATGCTCACACCTTTCTCTCCACCTTGTCATTGTAGGAGGAACATTTCACCCTTTTATCTCTCTCATCCCAACTAATCAAATCTCTACCGTACACATCACAAGACTCATTCCTCCACCATGGATCTTTGGACACTTGGATTTGAGCCTTCTTGGCATATAAAAGTAAGTTCCTCACCTCCATTTTTTATTACATGAGCTATAGTACACACATGCTACAAAAACTTCCATCAAGCAATCAAGCGTGCCTTTGGCCCCCCATTTGCATTAATATCATAATCTCCATAGTTGCATATTATCATCTAGTTTCATATCAATCATATCACCATTATCTTATATTTGCATTGTAGGCTTGTCACATTGCATATTTCATCCACAAATCCATTCCTCTCTTTGTCATCTTGGAAAGCAAGGAAGTACACTTCTGAGAGCAACATCATCATCTACAAGATCATTGAGAAGATAGGAAACAATGGAACTCATGGGTTAAATTAGTTTGCAAAGGTATTTAATCTATGTTTATTGCATTTTTCTTAGTTTCATTGATGTATTGAATTTGAGTAGGAATTCTAGAGTATTTGTGGTGTCTTAGTAGGTTCTTGCATTAGTTTCAAATTATCAATCACATTTTGGCACCCACCATGGGGGCCTTGCCCCATTTTTAACTTCCAAAATTGAATTTTTGGTGTACTTACAGTCGTAACATATTATTTCTGTGCATTCAATTTCCAATTATGCGTATCTATGAAGAAAATAATAGTGCTACGCATATAAAACTTCTTTGTACGCATCTGAAACTTCTTTCTATGCATACAACTCATCTTTCTATGCATCTGATATATGTTTCAACGCATATGAAATTTGTCATTTTTTAGCATGTATTTTTGATAATTTTTTATTGTAACACTTGTTGTAGGTATCATCAATCGTCAAAGAAATATATTCAAACTAGTGACAATGGGTTTTTGCAAGTCTAAGGGCTTGGTTTGGACATTATCATACAACTTGCATACAATCTTCACTTAGTTTTAATTAGGAGTAACTCAATTTTGCATACAATCTTCACATAGTATAAACTAGGTGGAAAAATTGGACAAATCTTGCATAACAAACTTGCATACAACTCAAATTTAGCATAAATAGGGGGAAGTAATTTGATTATCTTTCCTTTGTTGTTATCATGTAAAAATACTATCTTGTCTTGTTAGTTTAGTCGCATTTAGTTTAATCTCGGCGGTCAATAAACAAGTGTTTGATGTGCTTGCAAAAGTGATAGGCATATGCTCTCCCCTTGCAACATCTTGGGTGATCAAAAATCCAGACTCACGTCCCCTTTTATTGTTTACCCTTAGCAAGGCCTACTCTTGGATTATGAATCATGCAAGAGGGAAGACCTTAAGCAGAGCTTTCCTTTGACTCGCTATATAAATGGTATAAGGCAAAAGCCAAGTCCTAACCGACATCAGCGTTTCCTTTTGGTGCCAAATTGAAAAGAGGTACATACTAGCACTTTGTGGAAACAATTTTCACATTGTATGAAGTATTTGAAACTCTTAGTAGGATTGCTCAAAGATTTTAGTAGCTTGTCACATGCTTGCAAGACATTGGTCCCTCAAAGTTATTAAGAACCATTGTTTTAGAGACCAAAATCCCTTTACTTATTGATGCAGGAGGTCAAACCTTTGAATCTGCCCAACATTTTCACTAATCATGTGTAGAGATATAAAATTGAACTCTTTATGAGGATGAAACTTGGTATGCTAGAGAAGTGTGTGCCATGTAAGGGGGAGCTAGAGCTACCAAGTTTCTAGTTGTCCACCTTGATTTAAGTGGTTGGAGAAATCCAAGTTGGGATTCAACAAGTAATATCCTTTCTCACCTAGGATTCTACTTGTCTTTAAATTTGTTTTAAACACCAAATGTCACAAACAAACATCAAAATATACTATTTTCTATGTTTTCTTGCCAAAAATAGACAAATCATCAGCAAAAACACTTATGTTGCATAGAAAAATGTGCCTAAAACAAGAAAAATTGATCAAACACTACAAAAACACAGAACTACACCTTTGAAACTTATTGCTGCACATACATTTCTTGTTACACATTTAACATATCTTGCTACATATTTGCCATTTCTTTCTATGCATACATTGTGCCACACATTTGAAAAATAGAGTTGCACATACAGAATGATGCATACAGTAAACAAAGTTGCACATTTAAAACATGTTTCTATGCATATAAACCTGCACATTCATAACAAAGAGTTGTTCTTGACATTTTGAGAAAAAAACAAAATCATTTTTGGGTACCCATTTCTACCTAGAATACACTTGAGAAGTCATTGAAACCATTCAAGGTCATCCTATACCAATTTTCAAACATTCCACTTGCATCCCATTATCTAGCCTTTCCAAAATCAAATAAAAGCAAATTCTCCCAAAGGTGCCCTTAAGATCTTCTATTTTCAAACAAATTAGTGAGTTTCCCTATCAGGATCAATCATCCTCTATCTAGAAACTACACTAAACATCTTCACAAGGTTAGTCTACATCAATAGTGGTTACAATCATCCCTATTTGACTCACTTTGGATCAACACATTGATTGCTATACATAGTAGCTCAAGACCATTGCTTGAAAAAGAAAATCAAAACTCAACCTTCAGAAAAAAATTCTCATCACCATCACCATCAATACAATCTTTCACCCAAGGCTACATATCTCAAAACTTCACTTTCATTTACAAGTATCACATCCAACTTCACTCATATCACACTTTTGTATGGTTGAAACTAGGTCTCAAGCCAAAAGAAGAAAAGAAATGGATTACGCCAATAGTAGTGAACACTCTTCTAGTGATGGAGAGGAAGAAATCAACCAAGAAGAACTTGATAAATACATGCAAGATCCAAAGTTCCAAAAATTGATGGATAAGGTTATATCAATAGACCCTCACAAATTCTTCCTCTTACTAGCACAACAAGGAGCTAAACTACCCATTGATTTTGACATTTCAAAATTGAGAGAAATGAATGAAACAGAAGCTCCCAAAACTGAAAAAGAAGCTCTGAAGAATGAAAAGGCTAAGGATATGTCAAATCCTTTAGATACACTCATACAACAAATCCAAGCCTTATAATAATAATTTGTGGACCTACAAATAGGAACTTCCACAAAACATTACTCATTAGAGGATATATCTCCATATCGTTTTGACAAAAGCTTAGTCATGGTGCCTTTCCCTTCAAGATTTGAAGTTTCTAAATTTGACAAATATAGGGGGAAAGGTGATCTACATGACCACATTAGAGAATTCAGTATTGCATGCTTAGAATTCACCCATGATGAGACATATCTTATGTGACTCTTTCCATGCAAACTAGGAGGACAAGCTATGGAGTGGTTCTCCCGTCTACCACCCGGAATCTGAACATTCAATGAACTAGTGGACATGTTTGTCACTCACTTTTCATACAACACTGAACATGAAATTTCAATGTTAGACCTATGTAATAACAAACAAAAGAGTGGAGAATCTTTCACCACTTTCTTACAAAGGTGGAGACAACTTGCTAGTAAATGTCCTTATCATATTCCTAAGAAGCAAATGATTGAAATCTTTGTCCATAACTTGAACACCGAATTGAGCTATCAAATACAAATCCAATTTCCTACTTCCTTTATTAAGGTTATTGAAATGGCATTACTTATTGAGAAATCTTTGATACCTAAAGGACAAATTAAAATATATGAGGATGTCCCTAGTTCAAACAACAACACAAATAAATCAAGGTTTTGGACCAAAAACAAGAACATTGTAAATGACAGAGTTGTTGATGCAAAACATGTGACACCAAAAAAAACAATTCTAAATCTATGAAGTCCACACAACAATACTACTCTAAACAAACCCACAAACAATCAACCAAGACCAACCAGTTTTCCTCCTTGCATAAAATTCACACTATTGGGTGAATCAATTGAATCTACCCTACGAAAGCTCATATCAAACAACCTAATAACACTTCATACAGTAAGAGAATATGAACCCAAGTTCAAACCCTCTTGGTGGAATGAGTCTAATTTTTGTGAATTCCATAGAAGCAAAGGTCACAAGACGAATGATTGCCAAAGATTAAAACACACCTTCCAAGACTTGATAGATTAGGGAGATATATCAATTCATGGACATGCATCCAATGACGACCATTTGGCATTCAAGAATCGACTCCCAAACTATGAGAAGAGAGGTCCCTCTAAGCAAAACAATAATGGTGGCAACAATGCCAATGACACAAATGTGTCATATGATTATGTTGTTAACCACATCTCTGAAAGTGACTCTCATGTAAATGTGATTACTATAAATAAAAAGCCTGATTGTAATGTAACCACTCATTGTGGAAAGATTACTCTCCAAGGGGCTTCACCTAAACCATCATCCATATCCAACCAGTATAATGTCCTAGATCAACTCCAAAAGACACCTGTGCATATATCTATATTGGAGCTTTTGCATCTCTCACCATCGCATAAGGCTATCCTAGAAAAAGCTCTATTGGAAACCATTGTGCCAACTAATCTAGCCCAAGAGCAATTCTAATACATGGTAGGACATCTTACTACCCCTCACTTCCTATCTTTTACTGAAAAAGATAACATGTTTGTTACACAACCTCACAATGCATCCCTTCATATCTAAGCCCTCATTCATAAACACAGAATAAAATGGGTCCTTATAGATGGACGGGCAATTTTAAATATATGTAGATTAAAATTAATCCTTGCATTAGGGTTCTCTGAGAATGCTATTGATCCAAAGGAGAAGATCACAATCAATGCCTATGATGAAGAATAAAGGACATCTAAAGGTACTGTTGTTTTGCCCATATGAGTTGGACCAGTAGAGAAAGATGTGGTTTGCCAAGTACTTGATATGGAACTTGTCTACAATATCCTCCTCAGCTGACCTTGGATACATGTGATGAAGGTTATACCATCCACCTATCATCAATGTATAAAGTTCCCTTACAATGGCCAAGAGATCGCTATCCAAGGTGATCCCGATCCATTCCAATACTGCAACACCATCAAACCAAATCTAGAAGTTGTCATACCTACCAATCGAGCAAGTTCATCCTCTATAGCCCTTGTTGATCCAAGTTTAATACCTTCTACATCCAAAACTCTTAACTAAAAGTCAAGCTCAAAGATAAATGGATAGGAGAGTATTCCATTGAGAAAACCTTTTATCTTGTAAAACTACCCCTATCACCCAAGTCTTATGGCAAACCATCTATGGACAAAACACAGTCATTAAAAACTCCTAATGGTCCTTTTATAAAATGGGGTACTCTATTAGATGAAAGTGATGAGAAAGATGTCCTTCAATGGCTGTATAAAGAAGAAGATATGGAATCTAAGCCACAAGATCAACAACACTAACTACAAACTAATCAATATGTTGTAGGTTTTTCTATCTTACAAAGAATGGGATATGATGGTCATAGTCTCATAGGCTTGAGAAAAGGTGTCATAAAACCCATACAACATTCTTCCTTATTAGCCTAAGACACTATAGGGCTAGGATATAAAGGATAAGACAAGAAAAGGTTACCACCAACGTAGTTGAGCAAATTAACAAATTGCAAGAAGAGAGTGAAATAGACTCTAACCAGTGGGAATGGGATAGCTTTATGAACTATCTTGTGAAGACAAGGGCATCAATGTGATTAAAACATATAGCTCAACAAATGCATACCATGAGGCTCAAAGCTCAAGGTCTAGACCATTAGAGTTTGATTCGTAAAATGCTGAGAGTAAGTCTCAAGAGGAAAGTTGGATGTCACACTTGATAGACAATACTGAGGAGAGTAATATTTTAGACCTTGTAAATACCCCCACAAACCTAGACAGCTCCTCTATCCTAACCATCATTTCCCTTGAGTCAAACCAACCCAATGATCCCCTACCTTTAGTACATCCCAAACTTATAGATTGGGAACTACAAGAGGCCCCCAAACTAGATACCTTTCAAAATGATGATGCTATCATTTACTGTCTAGAACTAAGGGATCACTTACCATCAGGAGATCATAAAACTAGCTATGCTATAGAACCTAATGACAAGGCTTTATTTGGAGAGAGTACCAAGCCTTTTATTCATAAAAATGTAAAAATAAAAGATAGATCTAATAGTGAAAACCTCTTTGTGGCAGTGTTAGATCATGAAAAAAGTACAAAAATAAAAGATGAATCCAATGGTGAAAACTTCTATGAGGTGCCAAAGGATGAAAGGCTTGACACTCTCCCCAATATCACACATTAAGAGGGGTCCTCAATTTTGATAGAACTAATAGAACTTATCAACATTGGCATAGAAGACAGTCCAAGGATAATCCATATGGAAGAATCTTTATCTAAACATGAAAAGCTAGAATTCATCAAATTCTTCAAACAAAGACAAATTACTTTTTCTTGGTCATATGTGGATATGCCTGGACTTGATACAGATCTCATAATGCATCATTTATCACTAGCTCTAGGAGTTAAACCAGTCAAACAAAAACTAAGAAAGATGCATCCACATATTGCATTGTTAGTGAAAGAAGAATTGAAGAAGCTGTTAGATGTTGGGTTTATTAGACCAATTGTCTATCTAGAATGGATTTCCAATATTGTTCCTATCTCAAAACTAAATGGAAGGATTAGAATTTGCAATGATTTTAGGGATTTGAATAAGGCTTGCCATAAGGATAACTTTCCTTTGCCTAATATTGACATCATTGTGGACCTTATAGAGGGGCTTACTATGCTATCTCTCATGGATGGGTTTTTTGGCTAAAATCATATCAAAATAGCACTAGAAGACAAGCACAAAACCACTTTTACATGTTTGTGGGGTACATATTGCTGGTGTGTGATGCCATTTGGCCTAAAAATGTAAGAGTGACATACCAAAGATCAAAGACAACAATTTTCCATGATATGATGCACACCATCATGGAAGATTACATAGATGATATTCTAGCCAAATCACTCACAAGAGAAGGACACTTGCAGGTATTAGATAAGATATTTTAGAGACTGGAGTAGTTTAATATCCTCTTGAATCCAAAGAAGTGTGTGCTCAGAGTCACATTTGGCAAACTTTTAGGATATATAGTTTCAGCTAAAGGAATTAAGGTGGATCCAGCCAAAGTGAAAACAATAATGGACATGCCACCACCTAGAAATATCAGTCAACTAAGGTCATTAAAAGGAAAGCTACAATCTATCCGTTGATTTATATCACAATTAGTCAACAAATGTCATCCATTTACCTACCTCCTTGACAAGAACATTCCTTTCAGATGGGATGAGGGGTGTGAACAAGCTTTTAACCTCTTGAAAGAGTACCTGATGAATCTTCCACTCTTGATGCCTCCAATACAAGGCAAACCTCTTTTTCTTTATATCTCAACTATACCAACTTCTCTAGGAGCTTTATTGGCACAACAAGACTATGAAGGAAATGAATGAGCTATTTACTACATCAGTTGAACATTGGTTGGCTATGAGCTGTAATACACACCCATTGAACAAGCATGTCTTTCCATTTTTTTTCATCCCAAAATCTAAGACATTATATGCTCACACATTCAATCAAGTTGGTAGCAAAAATAGATCCATTGAAGTATTTTCTCAATAAGGCTACTCTAACAGGAAAACTACCAAAGTGGGTAATGATTCTCAACGAGTTCAACATTGAATATGTAGATAGAAGAGAAATAAAAGGTCAAGTGATTGTAGATCAGTTAGCGGATGCACCATTACATGATGACCATCTATTAAGCTTTGAGTTTCCAGATGAAGCCAATTTCAGCATAACAACCCAAGCATGGAAACTCTATTTTGATGGATCCTATACTCGGCATGGGTTAGGAGTAGGCATTTTGTTGTTCACACCTCAAGGGGATACAATCTTGAAATCATATAGAGTACTTTTCCCTTGTACCAACAATGTGGCAAAATATGAGGCATTAGTGATTGGTCTTAAAATGGCTATAGAATAGAAAGTCTGAGAACTTCATGTGTTTAGAGTTTCACAACTAGTTATCAATCAGGCAAATGATGACTATCAAACCAAGGATGAAAAGCTAATACCCTACAAGTGTATGGTAGATGACTTTAAATAATATTTTACTGTGATTTCCTTTGAACAAATACCAAGACTGGAGAACAAAGCTGCAGATGCAATGGCCACCATTGCATCACTACTAGATATACCTAAAAATTAGTCAAATTATGAGTTCTTGGTAGAGCCAGTGTCTCATCCAACTTATGATATCCTTGAAACTAGAATCATATACCACATCGTAGGATCTGATTCCCCCTTGTAAGAAAAAAATCTCTACCTATCTAAAAGAGAATACCTTACCACTAGGATTATCCAATAATCAATGATGAACCTTTGTCCATTAAGCCTCCCGCTATACCATAATTGTTGATACCCTCTATCAACGAGGTCTTGATGGTACTCTCCTTAGGTGTCTCAAAAGTGAGGAATCTCAAACTGTCTTGAGAGAAGTTCATAAAGGAATTTACGGAACCCACTCTAGTGGTCCTACCTTAGCTAAGAAGCTCATGTTTATGGGATACTATTGGCCAACTATGGAAACAGACTCCTATCATTTTGTGAAAAGGTGCAAGAAATGCCAAATTCATGGGAACCTAATACATGCACTGGCACAAGAGCTACAACCTTTAACTACTCCATGGCCTTTTTTTCCAATGGGGACTTGACTTAGTGGGCAAGATTCACCCTCCATCATCCAATGGCCATAAATTCATAATCACCACCAATGAGTACTTCACAAAGTGGATCGAAGTCATACAACTAGCAAATGTCATAGGTAAGCAAATTGCCTCATTCATCTTGAATTATATCATTTACCGCTATGGCATTCCTTTATCCATTATCACTGATAATGGAAGACCCTTTAAAAATTAGGATGTCAAAGAAATTTGTGACAAATTCTATATACAACACCATTTTTCCACCCCATACTACCCCCAAGGAAATAGTCAAGTGGATGCATCTAATAAAACCATCTTGAAAAGTTTGAAGAAGACTGTCAATGATGCCATCCATGATTAGCACATCCAACTAAATCCCACTATGTGGGCCTAACGTACCAGTATCCGCACACCCACAGGTGCAACACCATATTCCCTAGTGTATGGATCTGAAGCCATCTTTCCCATTGAAGTCAAGTTACCATCCTTACGAGTATCATTAAAAGGTCTAATAACTGATGAAGAATACTAGGTTTCTAGACTTCAGGAATCAAAACAATTGGAGGAAAGAAGATAGAATACCTTTAATCATCTCAAAGCCTATCAACAAAGGATGTCATGGAGTTACAACCATAGAGTCAAACCCAGAGTCTTTCAAGTCAGTGACCTAGTTCTCAAAGAAAATCTGAGAAATTAGTAGGACATGGAAAAGAAAGGCAAGTTTGAACCCTACTAGTTTGGTCCATATGTAATCATTGTTGCCTATGGATCAGGAGCCTATCAATTAGCAACATTATAAGGTGAACTATTCAATGATCCCATCAACAACATGCATCTTTGCAGGTTTTATACCTAAACCCCAATGAAATGGACTTATAAAAAAATTGTGCAAATGAAAGCAAGTGGTGAAAACCTGGAAACAAGGACTATTTGTGATAAACCGCTTCCTCCATCTTTGTAGGATTTCACTCCTCATCCATGTTTTTCTTACCACATCCATCAAATCACATAAGGATACCTATCATGGCTTTTTGTTCGCTCACCCTTATCCCCTTATTGAATCAAGTCAACCATCTAATCCTTCATCCATCAGGTCATCCATCAAAACTCCCTTATCAGTATCGTAGTCAAACTATGTCACCTCTAAGCTATCACATAGGCAAGGCCATCATTGATGAGTCCCTGAGGCTTCCCATCCATCCATATCGCTCATCCTACCATAATAAGTACAGTCCATCCATTCATCTATTGTTAGTGTCAACCTACCATTGTCAAACTACGTCGCCTCTGAGATATCACATAGGTAAGGCCATCATTGATGAGCCCCCGAGGCTTCCCCACCCACCTAGGTCTTAGGTCCACATAGTCCTCCATCATCTAACTACCTTGCCTCTATGTTATCACATAGGCAAGGCCATCATTGATGAGCCCCCAAGGCACTAGGTTAGTCCCTTAGGGTCCATCACATCGAGTTTTACCATCTATTCAGTCCATATGTTTCATCCATACTAACTAGATCCTTTACTTGACTGGGGCCAAAATCCTTGAAGTAGTTGGGAATTGGATTCTTGTACGTCACAATCTTAAAGGATAACAAACCAAGATTGCGATACTATCTCTACACAACATACAACATTGCAAACAAACCTTTTCAACAAAAAGCTTGACGCAAGACATTAACCTATATCAGACAAAAATGTGCCTAAACTATCAAAATGATTATATATGTTTTCATGGAAAGAAAACATATTTGTGGTAAGAAGATTTGATGCTTGTTATAAGTTTAAGTCTTAGGTCTTGATTTTTTTAATCATGTTTGCTATGCTACTCAAGGATGTCCAAGACTAGAGGAGCTATGATGGCACATGATTATTTTTATTTGGTTGTTGTTTGTGGATTAATCTTTAGTAATGTGATGACTCGTCTAACGACATGATTAGTAAAAGATCATCGAGGACATTATGAGCCTACACATGAAAGAGTACAATCCTTGTCTATTTATACATGCAAGAAATACTTAGGTCATCTAGGTTCAATTTTGCCTAGATGCTTGTATTAACTTGCTAAATCAAAATCTATGTAAGAGGTACTTAGGTCATCATGGTTTAATTATACCTAGATACTTGCATTTTCTTACATTATTTTAAAAGCTCAATGATGAAAAAATTACTTCAAATACTTGTATACAGGATGACAAAGCCTCATTTGTGCATGTTAGGTTTGCATTTCATTTCATTTATAAGCATTCCATAAATTATCATTTTCCAAGTGTCTTAAGATCCAATTCAATTTCTTTCATTTTATCCAAATTATCCATTTATCCAAATCATCTCTTTCACTTATCCAAATTACTCTTCTAAGTTATTCACCTTAGCAAAAATCATTAGTCCAAATTATTCTTCTAACTGATCTTTCATTTATGATTGAGTATACTTGGCATAACAAAAACAAATCATCATTTTTACTTTCATTTATAAGCATGTCCAACCATAATTTCATTATCATTTAAGTGCATTAGTTGTATTAAGCATTTCGATCATGATAGTGATGTCATTTATCCACATAGGTCTCATGCATAACATTTTTCATTAAAAATTGAAATAAAAAACATAGATGTCATCTGTCATAACATTTGCATATTAGATCATCACATATAAAAAATTAAACATCAAGTATTGCCTTGAGGAAGCCATCAACATATGCATTAGGTCATCATAAGTTATAAGCATATAGAATCATTGCACAAAGCATTACACATAGATATAGGTCATCATGTGAATCATAGAAGAATCATAACATCAACATCATGTACATCATAGGATCAACATGTTAGAAGCATCAAATATGAGCATAATCATAACAATCAATCGTATAGATAACAATCCATCAATGTAGATAATATCCATCATATAGAAAGCATCCACCAATCAGTACACATGCACATAGTCCATCGAACTCATATAGCTTATCATCAATATAAATAATAATGTCCAAGTGTACAATGATGGCATAAATGTGTATCTCGAGCTGTCAAAACATAGTGTGTGTATAAAAATGATGTAAACTGATACATGTCTCAAGAATGCATAAGTGGTACTACCTCCAGAAGGTGTTGGCTGCTGAGGCTGAGGCTGAGGACCTATATGACCTATAGGATGAGGAGGTGGTGGCCCCATAACTCCTCCACTCTCTGATAGTGTCTACGTAGACCTACTGCATGAACTAGGATGGAAACTCCCCACTCTCTACTTTGGGGGCACTACCTGCTCATACATGGATCTCTAATAAAATATCTCCTACCCAACTCTAACCATCTCTATAATAGTCTACCCAGTGGGACCTTGTGTTGCAGTCTATTGTACTTGCTGTAATAGAGCCTCTACCCTAGTATATCTCTGAATGGTAGTGTCTCACTCTAAAATAGTAGTCCTAACATCCCCCTACAGTTAGGTGATCTGTTGATGCATCTACCCAACTTGCCCTTGTAACTGAGCCACCTGGGCTTGTAAGGCTATCATCTGTCCATCATCCTAACCTTGGACCTGTCCTTGCATCTGTGGCTAAGCCTAAACCTATGCCTACACTTGAGGCTGCCCATGAATCTGTGGTACCCCCTCCACCCTCTGTCTCACTCTCCTCTGTCCTCTATAATCTCCATCATCATCCCTATCATCACCCCCGCCTCCTCTACCACCATCATCTCCTCCACCTTGGCTCCCTCTGCCACCTCTCCCAGCTCACCATCATCTCCTCCTCTGCTGTGGTACATCATCATCATCATCCTCATCGGCATCCTCTAATCTAGGTGCCTGCTCTTTGGGTCTAGAGTATCTCAGAATTGGATGAGCTATAAAATGTGTAGCATAGTCAGTTGTCATCCCTGCATCCACAATCTATCTTCATAGATCCCATGCCTTATATAGAATCTATAGAAAGTCTACTCTTGTTGTCTCGAATGAAGGCATAGGACCCCACCATGGATGCTCCTTGTGCGTCCAAGCAACTATGGCAACCCCCTAGGGCATCCCCTGGACCCTACCAAACTGTTGGAGCATAGGAGAAATGATATGTCGGTCAAGTATATAGGGAGTCCTCATCATGTCTAAAAGTAGTAAGGCAACTTTGCAGCATCCTCCTCCCATGCCTCACACTCCAAGTACGGCTGCCAGTCAATTGCATCTACATTATCCAATGCATGCTGCCAATACTCCAGCTTTCCCAGCTTTGGCTAAGAAAGAGTCTCCTAAAACATGTAGGAATATGGTCTATCATGGCCTCTAACGCCCATGCCAATTAGCTGTGTAACGACTATGTGCAACCATGCCCAAATCTATAACAATGACATTCCAATAGATAGACTCACCACTCCATCATACACAAACTGATGTAGATCATGGTATAAGTGCGCAAGTATGCATGGAACCCAGGCAAAGAGGGTCCCATCAGCTATCATCCTCTCCAACATCCTCTCCCATCCAACCAGAAATCCTTGTAATCTCCTATCTAGGAAAACCACTCCCCCAATCAAACCTACTAGTATGGCTGGCAGGGGCTTGTAATAGTCTACCATATCAGCCCAGCTGATGTCTGTCCCCTTGTTGGTCCCTTACAATGATTTAACAACTGAGCTCTTAAAACTGTAACTCAGAGATTGGACATCTAACCTGAGTAGCTATCTTAATCACTATGGAGATGCATTTCACTTGTCAACCTAGGAACATGAACTTGAAATGGGTCAGCACGGTATGTACACTAAGAACTTCCAAAGTAACCACGTTCATTCTATTGCTAAGAAAGACATAATACTGAAGATAAACTGCTAGAAAGGAAATAACAGGAATGTTGAACATCAACCAACAACTATTCTAGGATCAAGTACATGATAGAAAGTAAAAGTCTAGGCAAACAAATAGGAAACTACTCTGTCTGCTTTGGCTGCAGGAATAGACACAGAATAGAATTCTAGTGGCTATAGGAACATTCAATGCCAGATTTAACTAAATGCCTAACAAAAAATGTAACTAAACTAGAGGGTGGAATTCTCACCAAGTGGCCCCCCTTGGATGAGTATTCCCTAAGACAAATGTAAACTCAGAAATGCGAACTTACAACTTCATTTTATTCATTCCAAAAGATGAGTACAACTGAACATTATAACTGTATTACCAAAAATTGGATAATGCAAGTACAATATCTAAATAATCAACAACCCCTCAGAAGGAGCATCAGAGTCTTATTTATAAAGGAAAACTACAAAAATAACTACCTAGCAGGGCAGTCAACTCTAACAGAATAGGAAGATGCCTCATTATGGAAAACATAGAAAGTGGAAAGGAGGTTACGCTTGCGAGGGAATCTAGTCAAGTAAGTTGCTTTAACGCAGATCTAGTATAACAGTAACTACTAAATTTGCTCAACAAGCATTTAAGATTAGTTACAAGGCGGTTGCCTTCTCTCCATTTGACATTTAAACAATCAGCATGTTTGACTTTTTATGGTAAGCGACCAACCAGTAGAATCTTCCTCTACTTTATGGATGCCGATTATATCTACATAACAATATTAGTACACATAATAATTGTACACTCATAACTACCTTGGAGAAAAATCCATTAACCATATGTAAAATTAACATAGATAGTTCATATAGCATGTCTTTGTCATAAAAGAATATAAGGAATGGCCTATGCTCAACAAGTTATAGCTTTAAGGCAATGACATAAAAAGATCAAAATTAAAGTACCAAAGTCCAAGATAACTACAACAAGTGGATAATAAAGCTTAACAAAATTGAGTCACAAACTAGACTCATCACTCTCCCCAACCTAAGACTTTGCTAGTCCTCCAATAGAGGAAGGGTTGTTCTTTTGCTTGGTTAATGCCCTAAAATTAGCAACTGCCAATTGTCCTATATCAGTTTCTCTGGTGTGTGAGTTAGGATCCCAATAGAACCCTTGCTGCCTATCCAACCTACTCCATCTTTCTCTCTTTAGCAATATCATACTGGTAAAATCTATAATTTGGCATAGGCAACAATAGGATAGGTGGTTGAAAGATTAAGGGAAGCCAGAATTGCCCCTTTGTCCTCCCAATCTATATATATCTATCCACTCTTTTACATACTGCAGCATAATTCTGTAGAGAGTGAGGCTCTACTTGTTTTAGCTCATTAGATAAACTATTCCACCTTTGTGTCAAATGTCCCTTCACAGATTCTCTAATAGTGTGTGCAATTTTTTCATATTCTCTGTAAGCTGCTTCTCTTTCAGGCAGGATTCTATTACCATAGCTTGGCCTATAAAGAATCCTATGCCAATCATTGAAAATACTTCCTAGATTTCCAGATTCAGCTCTAATGGCCAATGGAGTGTTGATATCTAATTGCTTATAAGCCCTAAACTGTTGTCCCCAACTGATCTCATTTTGGATCTAGGACATAAGTGCACTCAATTGAACATCCCCAACATACAACAAGGGGTTCCACTCATGGTCTTGGGACACAGCAAAATTATGTAAATATAATTCACACAACAAATTCTTTATTTCTAAATGAGCAATCCTATAAGCATTGAAAAATTCAAGAGGAGATTCAATTGAAGGGTTCAAACTAGAAACAATCCTTGCTAACTTATAAGAGAGGTATCTTTCCTTTAAATGCAGAGCATAGACTCTTAGGGGAGTCTTACATTCTAACTCTTGAGGAACCAAAGCTGCCATACTATCCACTCTCTCTTTTAAAGTTGCAATTTCTGCATTCTTATCTTTAATCTCTTCATCCTTCTTTTGAATTTCATCCTTTAATATGCATTTCTCCTTCTTCCATTCTTCTTCTCTCCTCTGCATTTCATTCCATAAATTCATGGCTACCTGCATTGAAAAATTAGGAGGTCTGTATATTCCTACCAAAGGCTTTCCTGGCACAAATGGTTGATCTTCATGTAGCATAGGCTGCAGGGTTTCTGATTGCTTAGCCAACTCTAGCTATAGTGTGTCTTGTTGTAGAAACTCCTATTTATCTTAATGTTCCTATCTTTCAATATGCTCAGTAATGGCGGCAAGGTCTACCAGAGTTACATCTGCCACTTCCTCAATTATGTCTTTTTCTACATCATTTACATGCCCCATTGGGGCCTCTGTATCCTCAACTGTCATTTCTTCAACCCTAGGGCTTGTCTGCGTAGATGCATCGGAGGTAGGCTCAACAAGTCTTGATTTACTAGGACTCTCATGTTTCTTAGAGCGCAGCACCTTCCTTTCTGTAGTTTGCTTTTTGGTTTTACCCTTCTTTATTTTAGCCCTTCTCCTCTGTGCCCTAGTTTGAATTAAACTGCTAAGAGGAATATCCTCATTGTCAGAATCTGAATAACATTCTTTGTTTGCATGCTCTTCTTCAAAAGAGCTAATCTTAATAGCTTGTTTTGTTGCAGGAGGGTTTGCATTGGAATTTGAAGTTCTTGAAGTAGCTGTAATAGAACACACCCTTCTCCTAGTTCTATGATGTTGCGGCACAACCACATGTCGCAAATGGCTTGGTCTTATTTGATCAATATTCAAAAATTCCTCCCAAGTCATATCAGACACATCATGTAAAGACTTTTCGACTAGTAGTTTGATTAAACAATGGTGAGAGATAGAATTAGGCCTATCTTTTTGGGTCTCGACGGCCATGATTGAGAAGGTGGTAAAGCACATTTGGTACATTCATTCTTCTCCCATGCCTCATATGATTTAGTAATTTGAAATGCATAGAATGAAGGTTCAACAGACAACCTTCACAAGTAATGTACTTCACCACATGGACAGCTACCTATTTCCACGGCTTAGGCAAAGAGGTTCTTTTGGCTCCCTGCTTGTCTATAGTCAATCAAGGATCACCAAGTTCTGTAAATTCAGCCCTAGCTAACCTGGCATGTCAGGAAACAGGGTAATCTTCGCCATCAATAGGCAGACCTGTAACTTCTGTAATTTTTTCCTCAGTAGCCAACACCTCCAAACCTCTTACCATGGATTTACCATCAGACAATGTCTGAGAAGATTCTAATGCAATATTTTCATCAAAACCATTTAGCTTCAAGAAATAGTCCATCCATCCACAATTTCTAAATTTAGCCTGGCTAAGTGCATCCTACAATAATACATCATGAACTATGGGTTCATTCTAAATTAATCCTCCTCCCATTGACTTAGCTGCCTAAAAACAATCACACTGCAAAGTTTTTTCTCTACAAAAAGTTTGAAAACTAACTTCACCTTCCTGCAACCCTATTAAATTTCTAATAACTCATGCTATCTGTATTTTCCTTTTCAGCTTCTTTTCTTGGGAACGCAAGACAAGGGTGGTACAGGTAATAATGAATGATCGATGAAGGTTTTCATCTCACACTTACGAGCCATCACCTCACTCAGAATTCAAATCATTCAATTTTAGAACTTTACTAACATTTTGGCATCAAGCATATGGATGGACTGACATGTGGACATCATATTAACACTCCCTCCCCAACCTAAATTTAGGCATGTGTCCACACATGTAGAATGGTGATGCATGACAGGACAAGGAAGGGAATAATGACATGCTATGAGAAATATTGATATTAATGTACAATAATTAAATGAATGAAACATAAGATAACTAAGAGAGAATTATTAAAGTGTGCATACCTTGATTTGTGGAAGATCAGTTGCAAAAATCATGGAGAAAGTAATGGTTTAATGCTTAAGAATTTATTGAGCAATGAATGAAAGTGGAGTGGGCTGAAGCAAGATGGGATGAAGTGTAATCAATACACATGATGGAAGAGAGAAGAATGGATATGGATGGGCAAAGAAGTGAAAGAGTGGACTCCCACAAATGTGGAAGTCTTTATTATGACAAGTGTCATACCTTGGTTAGCCAGAAGGAGGGACACTAGGTCCACTACCTTTAGCTGTAGGAAGTTCAGCAGTTACATGTTGAGTGAATTGTTGTAGGAATTCTTCTTTGGAGGTTGGCTTGTGATATAACTTGAGTTGATGACCATTGACTAATAGCTTAAATTTGATAGGGTCAATAGTAGTAAGTTGAACAACACCATTGGAAAAAACTTCAGCAACCTCATATGGTCCTAGCCACCTTATCTGTAATTTTCCTGCATTATCCTAATACCTTGATTCATAAAGCAAAGCCCAATCACCAAGCTAGAATTTCTTATCTTTGATGTATTTGTCATGCCACCTTATTCTCTGATTCTGCACCACTTCTATATGATGTAAAGTTGTTTTTCTCATCTCATCCAAAGCATTGAGCTGCATGATTCTTTCTTTTTGTGCCTTAGATAGATCCATCCCCAAGTCAAGTGTAGTCCGAAGAGTTTTATGTTCAAATTCAATAGGCATCATGGCTGTTTTGCCATACAATAACTCAAAAGGAGTAAAACTAGTAATTGTTTTATAGGTTGTCCTATAGGCCCAGACAGCTTCTAGCACCCTATTTGCCCAATCCTTTCTATGGACAGCCACAATTTTGGTCAAAATGGCTTCTATTTCTTTGTTAGTCACCTCAACTTGGCCATTAGCCTGAGGGTGATAAGGAGTAGATTTCTTGTGCCATATGTTGTATTCCTATACTAGTACTGCAACTAGAGTTGAGGTGAATTGAGCTCCTTGATCAGTCACTAATTCTCTAGGAACTCCATACCATGTAAAGATTTCCTCATAGAGAAATTTTGTAACCTTACTATCTCTTGCATGCTTCATGGCCTAAACTTCTACCCGTTTAGTTACATAATTAGTGCATACTAAGATATAGGATTTACCATTAGATGGAGTATCAATGGGTCCTACAAAATCTAATCCCCACTTATCAAATGAAGTAATCACAAGCTAAGGATAAAGGGGCATCTCATTAGATTTTGTTGGCCATCCCATCCTTTGACAACTATCACATTTCTTGGTATATCTTGTTGCATCCTTGTATAGTGTAGGCCAGTAATAACCTACATTCAAAATCTTCATTATTGTTCACTTTGCTACAAAATGTCCTCCACAAGGTTCATTGTGATAGGCATGCAAACTGTCATATGTTTTATCTTCTCTCACACATCTCCTCATGACATTATCTGGTCCAGTGTAGAAAAAACATCTAGCAATCCATGAAAAAGGAAAAGATTTTTCAATGAGTACCCTTCTTTCCTTAGGAGAGAAGTGAGGAGGGACTCTTCCTGTTACTAGGTAATTGGTTGTGTCAGCATACCAATGTGTTTGCATAGTGAGTGAAAATAAATGTTCATCAAGAAAAGAGTCATCAATGAATTGGTTATCCTCTGATGTAGTCATTCTTGAAAGAAAGTCTGCAACCACATTGGCCTTCCCTGGCTTATCCACAATAGTGATGTCAAATTCTTGCATCAACAACACCCATATTTCTAATCGACCAGCTATGAGACATTTGTTCATGAGATACCTAATGGCTGCATGATCTGTGTGCACAAAGATTTGATAACCAGTTATGTAGTGCCTAAATTTATTAAGTGCATAGATGACTGCTAGCATTTCCTTCTCTGTTATTGTATAGTTGAACTTAGCACCCTGTAAGTTTTTGCTAATAAAATAAATAGTCTGCTCAATGACTCCTTCTTTCTGGCCTAAAACTACTCCTATGGCATAATCTGATGCATCAATATGAATGTGGAAAGGAAGTTCGCAGTTGGGGCCTTTAAGTACATGAGCATGGGTTAAAGCTACCTTTAAATCAGAAAATGCTTTGTCACAGTCTTCATTCCACTAAAATTGAACATCCTTTGTAAGAAGAGTATATGATGGGGATGTCATTTTGCTAAAATATTTGATGAAACATTTATAATACCCTACGTGACCCAAGAAGCTTTTGACATCTCTTTACTTTGCAGAAATGGGCAGATTGATGATGACTTCAATCTTTGTTGGGTCTACCTATATTCCTTTCGGAGAAATGTAGTGGTCAAGCACTACACCTTCCTCAATCGTCATGAAGCACTTTGTACTATTTAAGGATAGGTTGTGGTCTTCACATCTTTCTAACACCTTTCCTAAGTTTTCTAATGCCTCTTCAAAAGTAGCACCATAAGTAGTGAAATCATCCATATAGATTTCCATACAATCATGTGAGATATCAGAAAATATGCTAGTGACTACTCTTTGGAAAGTTGCAGGTGCATTGCATAAGCCAAATGCAAGCACTGAGTAGGCATATGTCCCCCAAGGATAGGTAAATTTTGTTTTCTCTTTATCTTTAGGTGTAATCTGAATCTAATTGTAACCACTAAATCCATCCAAAAAGGAAAAGTAATGCTTTCTTGCAAGTGAGTCCAATACTTGGTCTATGAAAGGAAGGGGAAAATGATCCTTTTTGGTGGCAGAATTTAATTCTCTATAATCAATACAGACTCTCCATTTTCCTCCCTTCTTGGGCATAAGAAACAGAGGAGACACCCATTGGCTATCTAAGATTGGGTAGATAAATCCTGCATCTAATAGCTTCTGCAATTCCTCTTTGACAACTTCTCTTAGTGGAGGGTTGATTCTCCTTTGTGGTAGTCTTACTGGTGTACAATCTTCCTTTATGTAAATCCTATGGGTTCATAATGTAGGATCCAATCCTTTCATGTCATGATAATCCCATGCAAAAACATTTTTATGTTTCTTTAACAAATTTTTCATGGACAGTTGTTGTGCTTGAGTCAAGTTGCTATTAATATTGAGATATCTTTCTTCTGAAATTTTCATTGAGTTGTGAAGTCAACCATAGTTACTTCATTAATGCTAGGTACCTTAATTTCTTGTGGAAGCAATGTATGTAACATACCTGATGCTGCAGGAAAATTTGGAACAAGTATCCTCACTGGATTAGAAGAATGAGAGGATGATGCTTCCTCTACTTCACAAAGATTTTGAATTATATTAGACAACACCTCCTCCTCTCCTTGAAGCTATAGGAAAAAACTTCTGCCTATCATCATAAGCTGTGCCATAGAATTAGCTTCATCTGCCTCTTCACCAACATGAGGCCAAATAGGATTATCCATATCATGAGATGGTTGTGTAGGTGGGTAAAGAACAAGTGTTTTAGTGCTTCTCCCATAAGAGATGGTCATGTCTCCTGACTAGCACCCAATATAAGCATCTGTTGTGGCTAACCACGGCCTTCCCAAAATGATGGGGTATCCTCCCAATGTAGCTTTAGGAGAAAGTATCATGAAATCAGCTGGATATTCCCATGAGTCCAAGGATACCACAAGATCCCTGACTATCCCATCAGGTTTAACAGTAGAGCTATCAGCAAGCTACAAGACAGTAGGAGTTGGTCACATGGTTGCAACATTCAGTTGCTATAGGATATCCTTTGTCATTACATTTATGGCTGCTCTAAGATCAATCTGAGCATTTCTGATTTGGATTCCATTTATAACAACTCCTACCACAGGACTTCTAGGATCATTATATTTGGGAACAGTCACTTTTCCAAGCATGATGTCAGCAACTGTCCCACCACATGGACCATAGTGGGGTCTTTCCTTTTCTTTCCTATCTTCTTAAGGCATGCTTCTTTAATTGCTTCGCCATATATAGGAACATCTTTATGGCTTGAAATAGAGGGATCTTGACACATACATGTTTCAACTGCTCAAGAATGTCAAAGGTGGGTTCCTCTTCTACTACCTTTTGTTTCATAGTTTCTAACCTTTGTGGAAATGGTGGTTCTTGAGGAGTCTGTTTGACTGACATTGGTTCAAGATTTTTAGGTACATTTGATTAAATGGGGGTTTTGTTAGGTTCCACTTCTTCCTCAGAAAGCTCAGTAATAGCAGGTCTTGAAGGAGCTACCAAGGTAGTTCCTGAATGCAGATGTATATCACTTACATTCACAGCATATGCAGGGAATTGATTTTGATCAGCTATACTGGCTATTGTTGTGGTCTATTATTTGGGTTAGGTGAGGGTTGAGCTAGTAACTGAGTAGGCTTAGGTGTATTTGAATTGGAGCTAGCAGGTGGAGGCATTATAGTAGGTTGTTGGGGCTGAGGAGGTGACTGCATGTAATTAGTGGTCTAATTTGGCCATTGTTGTCCTCCTCTCCATTGAGATGTTTGCTGCCAATTTCCTGGAGGTGACTGCTAATTCCCCAGAGGCTGCTACCACTGGGGTGTAGGGTTTTGATAATTTAGCCAAGTATTTTAAGGGTTTTTCCAAGGCTGAGGTGGATATCCATCATAACTAGATGGAAATGGTTGTTACCATTGGTTACCATATGCATAAGTATTAAAATGTGGTCCATCATATGATAATGGATCTAGTGACATACTTTGTCTTCGAGCACATGGTCTCCTCTTACAACATAGAAGAATTGATCCTCTTCAACTTGTATTGGCTTGAACTCAGGTGGAATTTGCTTGTTGTCAATGTTAGCTACCATCTTGCAGCTACAGTCCCTCTTCTTTTGTCTGTAATGAGGACAATATTCAGCCAACATTGCCTCAGCCTCTTCATGCTTCTTCTTTGCTTGGAGTGTGTCCAACTGGGTGGCCATATTATTTATAATATCTTGCTTAAAATCAGACAGCAAGTGACTTATCTCCATCCTTGAAACTCCATTGGTAGATGTTTTGCCCATAAGGGAATGGTAACCTCTTCCTTTCTTCATGGCTTCTCTACAATAATTCTGGCACAACTTTTTAATATCATCCCAAGACACTTAGGTAATATCTCCTCCTCCCATTAAATCCAAGACATCTGTGCAATGCTCACTTATTCCGCTGAGGAAGAGTAGTTTCTGAGAGTCCTCAGTGAGTGCATGATGGGGAGACTTTTGTAAACAAAACAGGAACCTTGAAATGTAATCCTCCAAACTTTCTCTTCTTTTTGCTGCATTATGAAAATATCATTTCCTCTCATATCCCCACTCCTACAATAGTCTTTATATTTCTCAAGAAATTTATCTTTCATTTCTTCCCAGGTATTGACAACATCACTACCTAGACTCATAAACCATCTTAATGCAGCCTCTTTCATGGTAGTAGGAAACAACTTAAGTTTATGAGCATTAATAGTGTAGTCATATCTTCTACAGAGGATATCAGATTCAAACAAGAAGGTGTCTAGGTCCTCTGTTACAAGTCCATAGAACTTGGGGAGAGCTGAAGTAGGTATGTTCTTAAGATTATCCACATCATTTTGATGAGCAATCAAAAATAGAAATGTTGGTTGATTAGGTACATTTTTGGCAGCCATGACTGCTTGACCTACTATCAAGGCAAATGGATTTTCAACTAGGTTTGGGATATCTTGTTCTTCAGAGGATATTTTAGAACTATTCAAACTAGGGAATGCATCAAGGAAAGGATTCACTTATGCTTCTTCTACTTGGTAAGTTGAATCATTAGGAAGGAATCTCCCTAAAGCATCTCTTCTCCTACCTCGATGCATGCAATATACTCAGTATTAGCCACTTCTCACACAAAAAATGTTGATGGGTTGTAGATGATTTCTTCCTGACTAAAAACACATTTTAAGGGAAAAACTACAAGGAATAATACTAAACATGACTCCAAAGATCTTAGTTTGACACCATCCCGATAACGATGCCCAAAATGTTGGTCTCTTACAATGATTTAACAACTGAGCTCTTAAAACTATAACTCAGAGATTGGACATCTAACCTGAGTAGCTATCTTAGTCACTATGGAGATGTATTTCACTTGTCAACCCAAGGAAATGAACTTGAAATGGATAAGCATGGTATGTGCACTAAGAACTTCTAAAGTAGCCACGTTCAATCTATAGCTAAGAAAGACATAATGTTGAAGATAAACTGCTAGAAAGGAAATAATAGGAATGCTGAACATCAACCAACAGCTATTCTAGGATCAAGTACATGACAGAAAGTAAAAGTCTGGGCAAACAAACAGCAAACTACTCTGTCTGCTTTGGCTACAGGAACAGACACATAATAGAATTCTAGTGGCTGCAGGAACATTCAATGCCAGATTTAACTAAATACTTAATAGAAAATGTAACTAAACTAGAGGGTGGAATTCTCATCAAGTGGGCCCCCTTGGATGAGTATTCCCTAAGACAAATGTAAACTCAGAAATGTGAACTTACAACCTCATTTTATTCATTTGAAAAGATGAGTACAACTGAACATTATAACTATATTACTAAAAATTGGATAATGCAAGTACAATCTCTGAATAATCAACAACCACTTAGAAGGAGCATCAGAGTCTTATTTATAGAAGGAAAACTATAAAACTAACTACCTAGTAGGGCAATCAACTCCAACAGAATAGGAGGATGCCTCATTATAGAAAACATAGAAAGTGGAAAAGGAGGTTACTCATGCGGGGGAATCTGGTCAAGCAAGTTGCTTTAACACAGATCTAGGATAACAGTAACTCTTAAATTGCTCAACAAGTATTTAAGATTAGTTACAAGGCGGTTGCCTTCCCTCCATTTGACATTTGAATGATCACCATGTTTGACTTTTTATGGTAAGCGACCAACCAGTAGAATCTTCCTCTACTTTATGGATGCTGACTATATCTGCATAACAATATTAGTACACACAATAATTGCACATCCGTAACTACCTTGGTGTAAAATTCATTAACCATATGTAAAATTAACACAGATAGTTCATATAGCATGTGTTTGTCATAAAAGAATATAAGGAATTACCTATGCTCAACAAGTTATAGATTTGGGGCAATGACATAATAAGATTAGGTTTAAAGTACCAAAGTCCAAGATAACTACAACAAGTGGATAATAAAATTTAACAAAATTGAGTCATAAACTAGACTCATCACCCCTCAAGCTTAGCATCGTCAAACACCCATCTACACTCTGCCAATCCTACTCGGTATAAGACTCATACTCCACTAACTCACCCTGAATCAAAATCTGTAGAATCTGATGTAGTCCTCCAGTGTCACTGCCATCTCCCCTGTCGGCAAGTGAAATGCGCTTGTCTCACTGTGATACCTCTCCCCAAGAGCAGTCAACAATACCAGATTTACTTGCACCTTGGGCATAAAGAAAACAAACCACAATCCAACTAATCCAAGGACCAAGTGATCAATCTTTGTCAAGTATGGTCACAGTAGCTGAGTAATAGGGAATCTCTCCCGCAACATCAAAACATTATCTAGCTCCTCCTGCAATCAATAACAAAGTGCATTAACCAACTAACTAAGCTGCATATCTATCCAATCTATCAAACCAATTACTTAGCTATCTTGTCACCAAAACCTATCCTATCATCTCTTCTAAGATTCTATCAATCTCAAAGATGACCTATCAGTTCGCCAACATCGATCAAGATGCCGACTTTATCAAACCAGCTAAATTGACTAGTTTTCTCAGATGTGCAGCTCTATTTACCAAATGCACAAATTTGTGGCATATGCGCAGAACCCCCTATCAACAGCGTAAATTTAAGCATATGTGAAGAATCAGGAGCCAAAAGCATAGTTTTAAATCAAATGCATAGTTTCCTATTGAATGCGTTGAATCCCTAGTTGATTGTGAAGTATTATCTTGTATGTGTAGGACTATTATTTACATGCGCCAATTTGCATGCATGTGTGGAAGCCCAAGTTGAATGTGCTACTTCATCATGAATGTACAGTACTATTTGGTAAATGAAAAAAAACACATTTGCACGAATTCCCAAGTCAGATGCATGGAATCACGTTATATGCATGGAAATAATTATCAAAAGCATAGAACTAGCTAAACAATGCATTCAAAACCGTGACCTTTGACCCTAAGTTTGATCGTAATAAATTCAATTCGGCCGAAATTCAAAGCATGCATACTGGGGGTCCATACTCTACTGGCCACACAAATCACCGAATCCTCTTGAACCTGTGGCTCTCTATTGATATCTACTGCATCTTTATTGACTGCTCTACTCTGCTATAAACTAGGTCTCCCTATAATCTGCTCTACTCTCCTATAAACTAGGTCATTCATTATTGTTCATCATGAGAACGTTTGTCATCTTTTTGCCAAATTCAACCTAACCAATCTCCCGATGGGGCATCCTAGCATTATTTAACCTGTGCTAGGGGCAAACTAGGGCATGTATCATAGTCATAAAATTTTTATTCTTTGAAACAACATGATAAAACACATTGTCTTAAAGAGGGGCAAAATGTATACACCTAAAAATAGTTTGATTCAAATTAAATAAATATTTTAATATTTATTTTATTCTCATTCCTCTATCAATAAATAAATGTACTAATTTATTTATCTTATTCACATTTATCTTAATCTTCAAAAAATTAAATAAAAATCAATTTATTTAATTAAATCATCCAAATTCCTCTAAATCATCCTTAATTGAATAATGCTAAATTATTTAATTAATCATCTCTCCTAAAGTCTTAATTCTATAAATCCACATCATCATTTCCACCTCACTTTACACCTCATCATGTTGCACACATCATTGAATATTTTTAATATTTAATTATATAATTATCCTCACCCACATGTCCTATTTATCCTCTAACCATCCCTATTCTTAAGAGCTCTTGGTCTTTCCATGTCATCATAGTCAAAGGACACTTAGAGATGCATGTCTCATAGTTCCTAGATTCTTTCCAACAACCCTACAAAGAAGGACTCCTTTGACCCTTGTCTTTTGGTCCTTGAGAGCATTGTGACAAGTGGCCTCATGCTCACACCTTTCTCTCCACCTTGTCATCATAGGAGGAACATTTCCCCCTTTTATCTCTCTCATCCCAACTAATCAAATCTCTACCATACACATCACAAGACTCATTGCTCCACTGTGGTTCTTTGGACACTTGGATTTGAGCCTTCTTAGCCTATAAAAGTAATCTCCTCACCTCCATTTTGCATTACATGAGCTATAGTACACACATGCTGCAAAATTTCCCTCAAGCAATCAAGTGTGCTTTTGGCCCCCCATTTGCATTAGTATCATAATCTCCATAGCTGCATATTATCATCTAATTTCATATCAATCATATCATCATTATCTTATCTTTGCATTGTAGGCTTGTCGCCTTGCATATTTCATCCACAAATCCATTCCTCTCTTTGTCATCTTGGAAAGCAAGGAAGTACACTTCTGAGAGCAACATCATCATCTACAAGATCATTGAGAAGATAGGAAACAATGGAACTCATGGGTTAAATTAGTTTGCAAAGGTATAATCTATGTTTATTACATTTGTCTTAGTTTCATTAATGTGTTGAATTTGAGTAGGAATTCTAGAGTATTTGTTGTGTCTTAATAGGTTCCTACATTAGTTTGAAATTATCAATCACACCTAGTTTGGCATAAAACATGTTATCTTTAAGTAAGTTGAATGACGTGGGTGTACATGTTGTTTTCTCGAATGGAGGATTCAAGATGACTAGAGGAGCTATGGTGCTAGCTAAGCATGTTTGGATTAACACTCTATTTCAGCTTGATGCATGTGCAGTACAGTGCAATAGTACCTCTGTTTCAAAGAAGAGAACTTCAGAGTCATCATCCTCACCATTGGAACCAGTAGCGAAGAGGACTGTTGCATCTACTTTTGATAGTCATGCTTTCTATGTACCTAAGGGTGCTCATTCTATGGAGATGAAACTTCCAGTTAAGAAGGCAATGTTATGGCACCAATGCCTTGGTCACATTAGTGAAAAAGGTTTGAGGACCCTAAAAAATAAAAACCTCATTAAGGGTATGAATGATTGTAATCTTGAGTTTGATTTTTGTGAACACTGCATCTATGGTAAACAAAACCGTGTTTAGTTTTATTCTAGTTCTCACAAATCTTCTGAGGTGTTGGACTTGATTCATTCTTATGTGTTTGGTCCAGTTAATGTTCCTTCAATTTCAAAATGTGTTTACTTCATTTCATTCATTGATGATTACAATAGAAGGACATGGGTGTATTTCCTTAGAAGCAAATCTAAAGTCTTTAATAGATTCAAAGAGTTCAAAGCTCTTGTAGAGAATCAGAAGGATAGAAAGATTAAGTGTTTGAGGGTTTTTAATGGTGGTGAGTTTTATTCAATAGATTTTGATAAGTTCTATAAAGAACATGGGATTGGGAGGCACAAGACAAATCTATATTCCCCTCAGTAGAATAGAGTTGCAAAGAGGATGAACAAAATGTTGATGGAGAGAGCAAGGAGTATGCTAAGTAGAGTTGGCCTTGAACAAAAGTTCTGGGCTGAAGCTATTTCTACCACTTGTTACCTAGTTAACAAGTCTCCTACATCAACGCTTGTTGATAAGACACCTATGGAGGTGTGGTTAGTTAAAAAGACTTCATTGAGACACATTCAAGTATTTGGTTGTGAGGCATATGTACATGTCCCTAAGGAGAAGATGTCTAAGTTGGAGAACAAGGCTGTGAAGTGTATCTTCATTAGTTATGGCATCGGTGTAAAAGGGTGCTTGTAAGATTTGGGATCTAGTGGTTGAGAGTGTTCTATATAGTAGAAATGTGATCTTCAGAGAGCTCAATCCCTATTCTGTTGTTTTACAACCAAAGAAAGAGGATGTGGTTCACCTTCCTTCCACCCCTAAGAAAGTTGAATCAAAGACATCTGTTGGACCTGATGATGAGGAGAACTCTAGTAGCTTTGAAAGTTCAAAAGAAGATGAACCTCAACCTCAACCTTTGAGGAGGTCCACACAGATAAGGTGACAACTTGAGAGGTTTGGTTATTGATTGCATGATTCCAGTTGTATTTTTTCTTTAATTTCTAACACTGATGAGCCTAGGACTGTAAGTGAGGCTATGGGTATGAGTGATGTAGATTCTTGGAAAGAGGCCATGGAAGAAGAGATGGCTTCCTTGGATAAAAACAATACTTGGGATCTAGTGCCCTTGCCAAATGGACACAAACCTATTGGATGTAAATGGGTGCTTAAAAAGAAATTTGGTTTAGATGGTAGTGTTGAGAAGTTTAAGGAAAGGTTGGTTACAAAGGGTTATTCCCAGGTTGAGGGAATAGATTATGGCGAGATTTTCTCTCCCATTGAAAAGTTGACATCTATCAGATTCTTGTTATCAATTGCTATAGCCTACGATTTAGAAGTTGAATAGATGGATGTGAAGACAACTTTCCTTCATGGTGGCTTGGAGGAAGAAATCTATATGTCACAGCGAGAGCACTACATGGTAAAAGGTAAATAAAATATGGTTTGCAAGTTGAAAAAGTCTTTGTATGGTTTGAAGCAATCTCCTAAGATGTGGTACTAGAAATTTGATGCCTTTGTGTTGAGTTTAGGATTTATGAGATCAAAATTAGATCATTGTGTTTATTATAAAATGGATAATGATCACATTCTCATTATTGCAGTATATGCCAATGATATGTTGTTCATTGGGAATGGTAAGAGTTTGATTTCTAATTTGAAGTCTCAGTTGTCAACATAGTTTGAAATGAAAGATCTAGGGGAAGCTAGGTACATTCTAGGAATGGAAATCAAAAGAGACAGAGCTAACAAAAATCTTTGGTTAGGCCAGAGTAAGTATGTGAACACTGTGTTGGAGAGATTCAGCATGACAGATTATAGACCATTGACTATTCTTGTTATGATGGGGACAAAGTTATCAATTGCATATTGTCCAAAATCTCCTTTAGAGATGGAGGATATGAGTAGAGTTCCTTATGCTATTGTAGTTGGTAGCTTGAAGTATGCTATGGTTTGTACAAGACTAGACATTGCCCAAGTAGTGGGAGTCCTTAGTCGATTTATGGCTAATCCTAGATGAGTACATTCAGATGCAATAAAGAGAATGTTTAGATACTTGTAGGTTACTTCTAAGTATTCCTTATGTTATCATGGTTATCCTACAAGGGATTGGCATTCACTTTGTATTTGAGGATTTGTGGATTCAGATTGGGTAGGTGATATTGACAGTAGGAGATCCACCAATGCTTATGTTTTCGCTATGTTCGGTGGTGCTATTAGTTGGATGAGTAAGAAGCAACCTATGGTTGCTTTGTCCACTACTGAAGCAGAGTACATGGAAGTAACGCATACTTGTAAAGAAACCATTTGGCTTAAGATATTATGTTCTGATGTTGGGTTTGATGTAGGGACGATTACCATTTGTTCTAATAGTTAGACTGCCATATGTTTGGTGAAGAATCCTACTTTCCATGCGAGGACTAAGCATATTGATGTCCAGTACCATTTTGTTCGTGACATGGTAGAGGATGGGAAGGTGAATTTGGACAAAGTTGACACTTTGACAAATGTTGCAGATGCCTTGACAAAACCTATGAGCACGGAGAAGTTTAGATGGTGTTTAGAGTCTATGGACCTCTCGGCCCCTAGCAATTAAGTTTGGTCATTCCATTGGATCTTGATAGGTGTATGACAAGTGGGAGAATGTTGGGAATTAAGGTGTCTCAACCATTGCAAGTTCCTAGTGTTGTATTTGTTTATTTAATTATTCAACACTATGTTGTAGGATCCCATAGTTAGCACTTTGTGTACATGCAAAAAGATAAATTTTGGTGACTTTGTCAGCTACAATTTCCCCCCAGAATAATTAATGGGGGAGTACAGGGGGCAGAGCCCCTCTTGTGGGACCTAGGGGGTTTATCCCCTTAGCAGGGGCCCAGGTGTGGAGCCCACGGTAGGGGTTTAGGGGCAACGCCCCCACCGGGGGTTGTTGGGGGTAGTGCCCTTGGTCAAGGTCTCAGGGGCAGCGTCCCCAAAGAAAAAATGCCCTATATTTAATAAAGGTGTTGGTCGTTATTTTGTTATTTGACATGGATAAACTAACATTGGATAACTGCCATAGAGGCTTGATAAATAAGTGGATGGAGAATGAGAAAGGTCATGGGATGTGAATGAGAATCAACATTGTGTACTCTTGAAAGAGCTTACATTGCAACTATGTGAGTTTTGTATTTGCACTTCGATGTTGTTATTACCTTTCTGTTAATGTGCATCTAATAACCTATAACTAGTAAAGATTGAAATTTCCATAACTTTCCTCATTAGATCAGTGTAGGAAGTTGTTTCTGTGTACCTTGCTTCCTTTCAATGGATACATGGCATGGGTAAAATTTTATCTACCTTGCATGAGTCAATAAAATTTGTCTTTGAAGATAGGACTTATATGATAAAAGTTTATCCAGATCCTATGCAGTATTGTTAGCATACAAATATTATTGATCAGTCTCTTTCCTCGCCTACTCTTTAAAATTTAATTCCTTATTCTTCTGTTAAGGAAGACTCCCAATCCTCAAATCCTATTAGAAGTTGACCATGGTATTGAATCCTCCTTTAAATGCATGTCCTGATGATGATTGGGGTTCACTAGACTTTACACCCTCCTTTATTGATGCAGGAGCATCCCTGGTTCAAGGCAATCTTGCATCAACCAAAAACATTTGCTTTTCAGTATGTTTGTAGTTTAGTTTGTTTCCTTTCATTTTCCAGTTCAGTTCAGGTGGTTTAGTAAGAAGTAGTTTTTGAATTTTGGTCTGCATTCTACCGTAGTTGCATTTCACACCTTGTGGAGATATACTTAGCATCTAGATTGATTCATCTACATCATATCCAGAATTTAGAGCATTCGGATTAAGAACCGAAAAGTTATCACTATCAAAAGATCAGTTATTTTCTCATAACAGAGCATCCTGATAGTCTCTAATAATCAACTAAAGGAGAAGACTTGCAGAGCATTCCTTGATTGGTGGACCTTAATAACACATCATTCAATGATATTTGGTCCATGGCTGACCTTCCCTGAGATCCGCACATCATTACATTCATTTGCGGAGGTATTCTACATGATTAGGTCTGACCTATCCGTGTACACACGTTATAGCTCTTCATTGGAGTTTGTGACCCTTCTTGGCTGATGCAGAGGAATCTTTTGTTCTGGAGATGATATATAAGGATGTAATAGATCCCTAGGAAAGTAGTTAGCATAATTCTCATGATTTAGAAGATAGATAGTTTGGCTCCTTTGCGAGGGGACTTCAACACTATATCTTGTGCATATTTTGATATTCTATAATCAGGTCTTTGAGCCCTAGTTGTAAGCCCGCATGATGCTGGCCAAATTGTATTTGAATTCTATTATATACTAAATGACTAAGTCAGTGTTTGTCTCATATCTTTAAGTTGTTTCTATTGTGTTTACCCTTGATGAATGGCCTAGATAGTTCATTCTGTGAACCCTCCTACCATGACTGCACCAAGTGGTATCAGAACGAAAGTTTGAATCTTTGGGAGAAAATTGAGAAAAGTTGGCAAAGGAATTCTGTAAGATCTTTCTGTGGATAGATCACCGAATTGAGGTAGGTTACTTGTGTCCCAATCGATCGCCGATCGTGAGGCAATTGTCACCTTGTAGCCTGATCGTCAAACTTGAGGCAGTTTGCACTTGATCCTAGGGAGAATACCACCGAGGAGAGTTGTTGATGTTGGAACGACAGCTAGTAGAATGGATGAGATGATGGAAATGATGAAAATGATGTGAATTCATTTAGATGTTGCTGAAGAAGATAGGCAAAGAGGATTGACACTGAGACCTAATGTTGAAAGTGGTGATGAAGAAGATATTCAATCTGTTGAACAAATTGGTGAAACCCTAGGAGGTGATGAAGAGGAAGAATCAGATGAAGTAAAGATGTTGTGAGCTATTTCAAAGATTGGAAAGAGACCCAAAGTTGATGTGTCAAACTATACTGGTAATTTGAACCCTGAAGAATTGATTGACTAGATAAATGACATGGAAGAATACTTTGAATATGAAGAGATTGAAGATCCAGAGAAGGTGAAATTTACAAAGACAAAATTAAAAGGACATGCTACTATATGGTGGAAAGAAGTTTAGTTGGAAAGAAATAGAAGAGGGAAAGAAAATATTATGAAGTGGGATAGAATGGTAACAAAATTGAAGAATCAATTCATACCTGCCAACTATGAGTTGGCGCTTTTGAAAAGAATATAGAACCTGAGACAAAAGGAGAAATTTATGAAGGAGTATACTAAGGAATTTCATAAAATAATTATAAGGATAGGACATAGTGAAGCAAGCAAGAAGAAACTAGCTAGATACATCAATGGACTGAGATTGAGCATTCAAGAAGAACTAAGCTTGGTAAGGATGACATCTTTGGAAGAAGCATATCAGTTTGCCCTGAAAGTTGAAGAGAAGCTAAATAAAAGGCATGGTCCTAGACCAAAAGGCAAAGGAGGTAAATTTCAGAGAGGTAGAATATTTTCTAGAGGAGATAGATCACATTTAGAACAAAACAAGTTTGACAGCATATTCAAGAAGGAGGACAGAGATAATAATGCTTACCAAAGAGATGACAAAAAATTTTATCAGAGAGGAAACCCTAGTGCATACCAGAATGAAGAATATAGAAGAGAGCGAAGAGGAATTAATAAGAGAACATTTAGAGGTACTTCTTTCAAGTGTGGAGGTGAAGGACATAGAGCATTCGAATGTAATCAGGGTAGTACAAGCAAGAGGATAGAGAATAGTGGAAGAGTAGCCTATGTGGAAGAAGAACTTGTTAGATCACCTAGTTCTATTGGTAAACTAGAGAAAGGAGAATCACTTGTGATGAGAAGAGCACTATTTCAAGTAGAAAGAAACAAGGAACACCACAAAGAAAAAGTTTGTTCAAACCAGATGTAAATCAGGAGGTAAGTGTTGTAAAGTTGTGATTGATAGTGGTAGTTCAGATAACTTAGTTTTAGAAGAGGTGGTGACTAAGCTGAAGTTGGAAAGATTGAAACACCCTAAACCCTATCAAATAACATGGATTCTGGATGATCATAAGGTACTGGTGAGTGAACAATGTTTGGTGAAATTTCATATTAGATCTTATCATGATGAAGTCTTGTGTGATATTATGCCTATGGATGTTTGTCATATCTTGTTGGGTAGACCTTGGCAGTATGATAGAAAAGCTATACATGATGGGAGAAAGAATACATACACTATAATAGCAAATGGAAAGAGAATTACTTTGATTCCTTTAGAAGATGATCCTAAGAGTGAAGTATGTGGAAATTCTAGAACTTATTTGGTAGATGGAAGAAAATTTTTGGATGGCTTGAGACATGAGAATATGTGTTATGCTTTGATTCCTAAGAAACCTGAAACATTGAAGAAGGAGACTAGAGGAGAACAACCGAAGGAGATAAAAAAGTTGCTGACAGGGTAAGAAGACATCATATCAGATAATGTACCTAAAGGATTGCCACCTATAAGGAGTATCAGTCATCACATGGATCTTATACCTAGAGCAAGTTTACCTAACAAAGTAGCACACTGAATGACACTGGTAGAGAATGAAGAATTGAATAGACAGATAGAGGAGTTGTTGCGGAAAGGTTTGATCAGAGAAAATTTGAGTCTGTGTGCAGTACCTGCAGTGTTAGCACCTAAGAAAAATGGAGAATAGAGAATGTGTACTAACTCTAGAGTAATAAACAAGATCACAGTTAAGTATAGATTTCCTTTACCTAGGATGGATGATATCATGGATTGTTTAAGTGGAGTGAGATATTTCACAAAGATAGACTTGAAGAGTACATACCATCAGATCAGAATCAAAGAGGGAGATGAATGAAAGACTGCTTTTAAGACAAATGAAGGATTGTATGAGTGGTTAGTGATGCGTTATGGATTGACAAATGCACCGAGTACTTTCATGAGATTGATGAATGAAGTCTTGAAGAAATTCTCAGGTAAGTTTGTGATTGTATACTTGGATGATATTTTGATTTTCAATAAGATAAAAGAGGAACATTTGTGGCATATTAGACAAGTTTTGTAAATGTTGAAAGAAGAGAATTTGTTGATAAACATCAAGAAGTATAGTTTCATGAAGGAAGAATTAGTGTACTTGGGATTTGTGATTTCTACGAAAGGATTGAAGATGGACCCTGAGAAAGTGAAAGTAATTGTTGAATGGCCTACTCCGGAGAGCATTGGAGAAGTTAGATCATTTCATGGATTGGCTAGTTTCTATCAGAAGTTCATAAAAAATTTCAATTCAGTATGTAATCCTATGACAAAGACAATGAGAAGTGATAGGAAAGACTTTAAGTGGACATCTGGAGCAGATAAAAGCTTTGAATTGTTGAAGTAGAAAGTGACAGAGCAACCTATTTTGGTGTTACCAGATTTCAATAAGGTATTTCAATTCGATTGTGATGCAAGTGGAAATGTGATTGGAGTATATTAAGTCAAGAAGGTAGACCTGTAGTATATTTTAGTGAGAAGTTGAATGATGCAAGGAGGAGATATTTAGTTTATGATCAAGAGTTCTATGCCATAATTCAAGCCTTGAAGAGGTGGAGACATTACTTGTCGCCTAAGGAGTTTGTACTATATACAAATCATCAAGCTTTGCAATATTTGAACAGTCAAGGAAAGTTGAATTAGAGACATATGAGATGGGTAGAGTTCATGCAGAGTTACACTTTTGTGTTGAAGCATATGAGTCAAAAATTGAACAAAGTTGCTAATGCATTGAGTAGAAGAAGAAACTTGTTGACAGAAATGAGAGTTGAAGTGTTGGGATTTGATGAATTGAAGAACATGTATGAGGGAGACATTGATTTTTCAGAACCTTAGAAAGCATGTAAGGAACCTGTTATGATAGATAGGAGTAAGCTGCTAGATTATTTCATTCAAGAAGATATGTTGTTTAGAGGAAATCAATTGTGCATACCTAAGAGTTCAATGAGAGATAGTTTGATCAAGGAGAAACATAGTGGTGGATTAGCAGGATATTTTGGCATTGATAAGATAGTGGCTTTGGTAAGTGAAAACTATTTTTGGCCTCAGATATATAAGGGTGATAGGAAATTTGTGCAGAGTTGTAGAGTTTGTCAAGTTGCAAAAGGGAGTAGTTAGAACACTAGATTGTATACACCTTTGACAGTACCAGAGAGACCTTAGGAAGCCATAAGCATGGATTTTGTAATGGGATTGCCAAAAACACAGAGAGGACATGATTCAATATTTGTAGTGGTTGACAAATTTTCAAAGATGGCTCATTTCATACCTTGTAAGAAGACTAATGTAGAGAATGTAGCAAACCTATTTTTCAAGGAGATTGTGAGATTGCATGGATTACCTAAGAGTATAATTTTAGATAGAGACACCATATTTCTTGGATACATTTGGAAGACACTTTGGAAGAAGATGAAGAAAGATTTGAAGTTAAGTCTAGCTTTTCATCCATAGACTAATGGATAGACAGAGGTAGTGAATAGGATTTTGGGAAACTTGTTGAGATGTTTGGTTGGAGAGAAGATAGGAAGTTGGGATTTGATTCTTTCACAAGAAGAGTTTGCATACAATAATTCAATAAATAGGAGTACTGGAAGAACACCGTTTGAGATTGTGACCAGAGTAAAACCTAGAGGAGTTGCAGAATTGAGAGATATCAGTGCAGAAGTAAAGCGAAGTGTAGAAGAAGAGGAATTTGTAGATCACATGAAGATAGTGCATAATCAAGTGAAGAAGCATTTGGAGGATATGAATAGTAAGTATAAGGAAAAGGCAGATGAGAAGAGAAGACATAAGGAATTTGAAGTTGGAGATGAAGTGATGGTATACTTACAAAAAGAAAGATTTCTAGTTGGGAAATATAACAAGTTGAAGATGAAGAAGTTTGGACCTTGTAAGATACTCAGAATTTTTGATTCAAGAAATGCATATGAAATAGAGTTACCGGAGACATTAGGTATATCACCTATTTTCAACATTGCAAACCTATATCAGTATCATGAAGTAGAGTTCAATGATAGCATGGGAGAAGTAGTTACCACACAAAGCACTAGAGCAGATTGAAGACATTTTGGATAGTAGAGTTGGATGCAGCACTAGAGGAAGACAATACAAAGAATACCTTGTGAAGTGGAAAGGTAGACTAGAAGAAGATTCATCATGGATTTCTCAGGCTAAGGTGGACCTTCTTGGTTCTCCCCTAGCCCCAGCAAACTGAGGGACTCACTTTTTCAATAACCCCAGATGTCTGATGCAGGAGCATCCCTAGTTCAAGAGCAATCTTGCATCAACCAAAAACATTTTCTTTTCAGTTTGTTTGCAGTTCAGTTTGTTTCCTTTCATTTTCTAGTTCAATTTAGGCACTTCAGTCAGAAGTAGTTTCTGCATTTTGGTCTACATTCTACCGCAGTTGCATTTCACACCTTGTGGAGCTAGACTTACCATCTAGATTCATTCATCTACATCATATCCAGAATTTAGAGCATTTGGATTAAGAAATAGAAAGTTATCACTATCAAAAGATCAGTTATTTTCTCATAACAGAGCATCCTGACAGTCTCTGATAATCAACTAAAGGAAAAGACTTGTGGAGCATTCCTTGACTAGTGGAGCTTATCAACACATCATTCAATGATCTTTGGTTCTTGGCTGACCTTCCCCAAGATCTGTACATCATTACATTCATTTATAGAGGTATTCTACATGATTGGGTCTGACCTATCTGTGTACACATGTTACAACTCTTCATTGGAGTTTGTGACCCTTCTTGGCTGACGTGGAGGAATCTTTTGTTCTAGAGATGATATATAAGGATGTAATAGATCCCTAGGAAAGTAATTAGCATAATTCTCATGATTTAGAAGATAGATAGTTTGGCTCCTTTGTGAGGGGACTTCAACGCTATATCTTGTGCATATTCTGATATTCTGTAATCAAGCCTTTAAGCACCAGTTGTAAGCCCACATGATGCCAGCCAAATTGTATTTTAATTCTATTATATACTAAATGACTGAGTCAGTGTTTGTTTCATATCTTTGACTTGTTTCCATTGTGTTTACTCATGCTACACAGCCTAGACAATTCATTCTGTGAACCCTCCTACCATGACTACAACATTTATCATAAAGTATAAAATCAACCCCCTCATTCAGATGTTTCAAAACCATCTTAAAATTATATGACTAAAAAAATCCATCTACCAAAAATAAAGATACATCTTCTTATTCTAAACATACTTCTTGTAATTCTAAGGTTACGTGTTATTATACTTCATGTATAGATTATGCCATTAATGTTGATCCTCCTCCTTTCAAGGAGATACAATCCCTTTATGGTCATGGTTTTCATATCCTTTCTAGTGTTGGTTATAAAGGAGATGGATGTGGTAATTGAGAGCAGTGTATCAAGATCCCTTTAAGACCTAATCCACATGGTTCTTCATTAGGTCTGGGATACCATCCTCATCAACCCTCCACCTCTTTTTATTGAGACTACCTAGATGTGAATATGATTTCTACTCCTCTAGATTCTCCTTCTCTTCTATTAATCTATCCTAAACTTATTGATCATACTTTCGACTCTTCTAAATTCCTAGTTCTTGATTCTTTTTCTAATGATGAAGCACTTGTTGAATTCTTAGGGGTTTATGAGCATATGCCTCTGTATCATCATGATAATGGATTGCCATTTTGTTTAAATACATTAGGGAATCTATGAATTCATCTGATGACAATGTTTCATCCCCTAACAACTCTCAAATGTCCCCTTCATCTGGTCCTAAAGACCATAGTGATCTCCTTGTTGCAAATATATTCATGTCTCAATGGATCCCAAACTTAAAGATAAGATTATATAGATTGGAAAATACTTGTCCTTGAAAGAGTGACAATCACATTCTGATCTTCTTCATGATTTTCATGAGTTTTTTTCCTGTACATATGGGGATATGTTAGGTATAGACCCATCATGGTCCATAACATAGTGTTGTATTGTGATGCTCAGCCTATAAAACAAAAAATTAAAAAATGAATCCTAAAGTTGCTCTAATGGTCAAGGTTGAGATTGAAAAACTCTTAGAAGTCTGTTTCGTTTGCCTGATCGACTATTCACAATGGATATATAAAATCATGGTTGTTGCTAAACCTGACAATCTTGTTTGCATTTGTATTGATCTTCATGATCTCAATAAAGCATCCTTAAAGGATGACTTTCCTTTACATAACATTGACATGACAGTGGATTCTACAACAGGTCATGCTTTCTTTCCTTTAAGGATGGCTTCCCAAGTTATAATTAGATTCTAATTAACCCTGAAACCAACTTAAAATTGTTTTTACATCGCCATGGGGAATTATTGCTTTGTAGTCATGTTGTTTGGTCTTAAGAATGTTGGGGCGACTTATCAACACAAAATGACCCTTATTTTTCATGATTTTATTCACAATATTATGGAAGATTATGTCAACAATATCTTGTTTAAATCAGTATTACACCAAGATCATGTGCATACTCTCCATCATATTTTTGAACATATGTGCCTCTATAACATGTTACTAAACCCTTACAAGTGTGTCATTGGAGTTGACTCTGAAAAACTATTAGGGTTTATAGTTTCTAACTATCGTATTGAGGTCGATACTAAAAAGATGTTGGCAAGAGACACTACTAGGCATGCCAAGTATTGTCATTGATGGCAACTAAATCCATCTTAAACATCTGCATCTCATTAGTGGATCATACTGGAAGTCAGTGTAGATTTATCTAAGTCCGGATAGATAGGAATAGAGCATTTGATAGGGTTCAACATATTAGTCTATATTTCTCCATAGGTAATCACATTGTGCTACAGATCTGAGGGAATGTTAAGGGATGTCATGGCTAAGATTTTAGCCTCTGATGATGAAGAGATTGTAAGTTACAAGCATCTGAGTATTAGGTTCTGGTTAAACAGTTCAGTCTAGTGAAGAACAGACCAACTTAGTGTTTGATCATTGTACGGATTAAGAAAATTTGTTGGTTAAGTAATTTGTGAGATCTAGTCGTATTGACTGACATGTGTGATGACTTGAATGTATAGGTTTTGGTCTGCATTGGTATTTGGGCATGGATTTAGCTGACAGAATAGTGTTCTTAAAAAGACCTTAAGTTTTTCTCAAGGCTAACTACAATTGATGTTATCTCATGAAGTGAATATATATGATCGATGGATTCAAGCATTTGAGGTTGTTGTTGTGTGAATATGAAGTAAGATGGTGAAGGGTGGTAGTATCAAGTGCAAAGCAGAGATTTGATCCTCTGATTATGGTAGAATTATGAAACATGGAAGAAAATGATGAAGTGTGCAAAGTCAGTGTATTGAGCTCAACCGGAACTGTAATCTTGCATTGTTAGATGCTATTCTTTAGTTCAATCATTCCAGTAAACTCTTGTAATTGTTTTTGTAGGTAGTGAGCCTCCTTGAATAGTGAGCTCTGGGAAGTGTACCCAAAGGCATGTGCCTTCCCCATTTGTAATACTTTTAACAGAGTATAAATTCTTGTGGGTTAACCCCCACTGTGGTTTTTCCCTTAATTGGGTTTGCACGTAAAAATCCTAGTGTTCATGTGTTGTGACCTTGTTGTTTCTATTCTTTTATTCGTGCTTCTTTCTTTTGGATGTATGTGGTAAATTAATAAAGGAACAAAGTAATAAGTTTTGCAGAACACTAATTCACCCCCCTCTCAGTGTTCCTTATTCTCAACAAAAGATTGATGCTATCCTAAACATGCCACCTTCAAAAATGTCTCTCAGCTTCATAGTCTACAAGGTAAGATTTAGGATATATGTCATTTTTATTTCCCAACTTACAAACCACACCCTTCCATTCACAAATCTTCTTAAATAAAATGTTCATTTTGACTAGAATGAGGATTACAATCAGAAACCATTTGAGGATGTAAAGACTTATTTAGCCAATCTTCTAGTTCTTATGTTAGTCATCTCTGGATGTCCTTTCCTCTTATATAATTCTGATTCATCACATGATTTAGCAACCTTATTAGCTCAACATGTAGATAAAGGTATGGAACCAGCTATTTATTACATCAGCCAAACTCTACTCGATTATGAAACTTGATACATAATCTCAGAAAGGCAATGTCTTGCTCTTGTATTTGGAATGAGTAAGCTTTCAAATTACCTTCTCCATGCTGAGACACATGTAATCATAAATTTTAACTCTCTAAAACATTTATTTTCAAAAGTGGATCTTTCGAGAATATGCACTAAATAGGTTATATTGCTAACAGAATTTGACCTTAATTTTCTCTCTTAGAAGGTGTAAAATGACAAGTCATAGTAGACCATTTGGCTGAATCCCCTTCTTTTTCTATTTTAAATGAGGACTCATTCCCTGATGATCATATTATTTTTGTATAAAATGATCACACACGGTATTTATTCTTTGATGGATCTAGATGTCGAACTAGCTCTAGGGCGGGTATCATTTTGATACCTCCTTCTAGTAAGCTCATTCATCTTTCCATTCATCTAAACTTTCTTTGTACCAATAACATCGTTGATTATGAAGCCCTTATTGCAAGATTGTGTGTCGTACTACCTCTCAATATTAAACATATCAGAATTCATGGTGGTTCTCAATTAATTATAAAATAAATCATAGGCTCTTACCAAGCTAAACAAGATAAATTATCTCAATACCGTGACTTGGCTTTGTCACTCCTTGATCAATTTTCTTCTTTCTCCATCAACAATATTCCTCGTAAAGACAATCATCATGCTGATGTAATGGCAGTGCTACCTCTTTTGTACCTTATGATGATTCTGTAGATAATTATCAATTCACAATACAAAATCTCGATTCACCTACTATTGGTGATTATAGTTCAATAAATTCTCTTTTTTGATATAACATAGACTTGGCGGAATGGTACTCCCATATTTACACTTATCTGAGTGATAGTACCTTTCCCCCTGGTTCTTCAAAAAGTGCTCAAACTTGCATTCATAAAATCGCCTTGCACTACATCATTCTCTCTAATATTCTATATCATCATTCCTATAATGGTCCTCTTACATTGCTTAACTAAAGATAAAATCCCTGTTACCCTTGAAGAGCCCCATTCTGGTCCCTGTGGGGAGCATTTTGGTGGATGTTCTCTAGTTCAAAAACTACTTTGAATGGGTTACCACTACAAAAGAATGGAATAAGATTCCTTTGCTTTTGTTAAGAAGTGCTCTCAGTGTCAATGACATAGCAACCTTATATGAGCTCATGCGCAAGAATTTCGTGCCCAAGTACCACCTTGGCCATTTTTATATAGGGCTTAGATATCATCAAAAATATTTCTCCACATTCTGGAGGTCATATATTCATTATTATAACAACCAATTACTTAACGAAATGGGTCAAAGCTATTCCACTCCAATCCACAAATGCTAAAGTTATTTGTCTCTTTCTTTCAGATAATATTATATCTTATTTTAGACTTCCTTTCACCTTTGTTTCTGATAATTGTAAATCATTTAAGAACAAGGATGTGAATTAGTTTATGGAAAAGTTTAAAATTCAACACTCCTTCTCTATGCCATACTATCCACAATCTAATGGCCAAGTAGAAGTGTAAAATAAAATTGTTGAGAAAATTCTTCATAAAATAGTTAATAAACATGGTAAGGAATGGTATACTCAACTTCCATATGTATTGTTGGCCTATCGCAAGAGTATTTGTATGGACACTGGAATAACTCTATACAATCTTGTCTATGGTGTCGATGCCATTATGCCTCTAGAGTTGGAAAAATTCCCTCATTGAGAATTTGCCTCCAAGGCCTTATTGATTATAATAGTTATCATGACCAACATATTTTACAACTTGAGATGCTTGATGCATAGTACCTCCACATTCTTGAGCATCTTCAAGCTTATCAAAAGATCTTAAATCATTCCTATAATCAATGTATTATACACAGATCCTTCAAGGTTTACAATATAGTACCATATAACAACCAAATGAATGTGAATGGTTATGTCGGTGCCAAAGGCAAATTTAGTCTAAACTAGTTAGGACCTTACATCATCACCTCTATCTATGGGTCTGATGCATATGGTCTTTATATGATGGACGATAAGCCTTAAAGAGCCCATAAATGCTATCCATTTGTGTTGTTATTATGCTTAGTTTATTTTTCTAATGTGACATTTGTGTAGATAAGTTTTGAATTTATTTATAATTTTCCTTATGTCATTTTATTATGAGCACATTTTATTTTCCTTGTGTTATAATCTCTTTTTAAATTGTGTATTTTGTTAAACATGTCATTTTTGTTTTAAAGAAACAAAGTTTTATCTTTGTTTAGTATTTATTTTAATTGAAGATAGTGCATCTTATATATATCAGAAAAGATTAGTACATTCTTTGTGGTCTAGGGAACCACAATTTATACACTTGACTTACAATTCAAAACATGACAATATAAGAAAAGTAAAATAAGACATACTATACTACTTAAATTTTTATAAAATTATATATTTCCATGTCTATATGTTCTATGTTGTCAAAATACTGTCAAAAATACTACCAATTCTTTCATTTTTCCTATTTTTCCTTTGTATCCATCTCTTAGTCTCCATCTTGCAGTTCCTATGTTGATCTGAATATACCTGTATCTACCTATTACTACTCATCCTACGAAGATATGGTGAATCTTTTATGCTCCCTATCTTGAAGGTCTATCTCTTCATCTTGCCTACTTCCACTTGCCACCTAGTCTGAATTCCTGTTTAGCCCATCCAAATGTGCTCTATTGTCACTAGCATCACATGAGTCAATACCCCTAAAGGTACATATTGGAGAAGAATCCTTGAGCTGGTTTCTATTAACATCAAAATTTTAGAATGTCACTTCTAGTTCGCTTTGTACCTCATCTCTCATTCTTTCCAAGTTGTGCTTCTTACAATACTTGTTTTTAAAGTCAATGTATTCATCATTAAACTTTCAGTGAATTTTCCTTAGGTCATGAGGCCAAAACTCTCCATACTGTATATCTACCCTATATATGACTTTTGAACCCTCATCTAGAATCTTCATAAATCTTTCAATGGGGAGCTCCATTGTTGATACAACTTGTATATAAACATTAGACAACATGATTCTTAAGGTAGACTTAGTAAGACCTTTCCTCTTTCCTTGAAAATGGTCTTCATTTCTTTTTTTTCCATAGAACCCATAAAACTTTAGATGTTAGACATGTTGATAACTGAGAGGGGGGGTGAATCAGTTATCTTAATTATTTCAGCTTTCTAAACTTTCTTAATAATCAATTCAAATAAGCAAACATAACCATGAAATGGAAATACACATTACACAATATTTTTGATGTGGAAACCCTATTAAGGGAGAAAACCATGGGGTGATTAACCCAAGATTATATTCTCTGTTAGAAGAATAGAAATACAAAATGGCACTTGCCAATTAGGGCTCACTGCCCAAGCACACTGCTCACAAGAGGCTCACTGCCTACAAGAGACTCACTTTGTACAAGTTGTAAGAAGAATAACAAGATCCTTGAACTGATGAGAAGCATCCACGTTTGCTGAGGTTTAGTTCTGGTTAGGCTCAATACACTAATCATCCTTCCTCTTCTTTAGTGTTGTTGACCTGTCACATACCGGACCTGTCTTCCTACTTTCACATTGTTCTTCTGCCTTTCTTCACACACACAACAACCCACAACTACCTCAACTCTCATCGAAATCCATTTGGTATATATATATCCGCACAAAGGATTTCATCTTCTTTCTAGTCGGCATCTAGAATAGTCAGTATTTCCCAAACTTTAGTCTGTCGGTTGAATCCTTGCTTACCAAGTGATGTGGATCAAAGAGATACTTACAGAAGTCATCTATCAAGTTGGCCAATCTTGAATGATACCTTAATAATCTTGATCACCATCAACATCTCATCTGGAATAGTGTCTAATGCTCTGTCAGTCAGTTCTTCCTCTCTTTGCTCTGCCAAACAGGACCCCAATACTTGAATGCTTATATCTCTTCACTCTTTCATCACCGGAGGCTCAAATCCTAGAATCTACTAGTCAAGGTATTCCTCTTGACTTCCCCAAGTCTGCACTTTCAAAAGATACTTCCTCTTAGAGATCCGGACCTGACTGTCAGACCTTGCCACAACACTATATTCTTGCTTACCAGACCACAACACTCTTCAATCTAACTTCCGGTATAGGCACACTATGTCCTGCAGATGTGTGGAATGAACTTTGTTGCCATCAATGACAACAATCATGAAGCTCCAATGTGTCTCTTGCCAACAATCTCCCGCTTTGGCATTGATGGCAACACGTAGTGAGAAATGACTAAGTGTTATACTATACTCCCCCTTGGCTGATGCTCTCTGCTGATGTACACTTTTCTGGAGCTCCCCCTTAGCTGGATTCCACATTTTTCATTGTTCCTCACTCCCCCTTTGACATCAATGGTAAAGGGTAGGGTCCACATATCAAAATTCCAAAAATTCAACTATACTTAGCTGCATAAGTATATAAACAGGTTATACTTACATATACTATAGTATGTCTGCAAAAGTTGTTTTCAACTGTACAACTTTTGTCACCCAACTCTGCTTCATCCTGTCCAAAATTGAGATGTGACCACTCAACAGGAATGCAAAAGCTTCTGCCCTCTTGAGATCTATCGCATCACCAGTCCGGGCTATGCTCTGAGCATTAGTTAGAGCCTCATGCATGGCCTCTAACTTAGGGATAATGATCCCTCTGAGTTCACTTAACCTAATTATTCTATTTTTCTTCTCCTTCTCAAGCTTCTTTATTTCAGCTATGACTGCAATAGTCTGAGATTCTTGATTTACTATAGGAGCGGAGAGAGGATCAAAACTTTGAGATAAACTTGTCAGTTTATCCTTTACTCTTTTACTTTCTTCTCAATATCCTTGGTCACTTTAGGCCAGGATAAACAAAATTTGTAGATATCTCCACCATCTTTAAGAGCATTTTCCAAGCTCTTTATTCCAATATCCATAACTCTCCTATCATTTGTTATTAGCCTTGTAACTCCAAGAATCCCTTATCCAAAAAATCTTTCTAAACCTTCTCCTCAACTGATTTCTCTAGAGATTCAAAATGAGTACTAACACTATTTACTAGAGATTTGAGATTACTGAATGAAGAGGCTAAGGGATCTTTCTGAAAAGATGGCGTGATCTTCTCCAATACACCAGATGCAATTTCTATGAGCTTGCAGTCTTCCATGTGAGACTTCAGAAGTTTTTCTTTTGCATTTGCTGAATTAAAGGATGTTAGCTTCATTGTTTGAACCAGGGAGTGGGAGTCAAAATTAAATGGTCCTTGAAGAAGTTCCAGTTCATCAAATTCTATCATCTCCTTGGTTAAGAATTCCTTGACTGCTTCTAATGTGTCTCTTGCCAGTGACAGGGCTTTGTTCCCTTTTTCAGTCTTACCACTATCATCTGTGGTTTCTAGAATTTTCTCTCCTTTTGCACCCTTATTACTGTCATATTGTTTTTCCTTTTCCTTTGCTTCTTTCTCTTCTACACTTTCCTCTTCTTTAGATCTAGATTCAGTAGTGGAAACCGGAGGAGAGATGTTTGCTTGATCATGGGCCTCCTCTTTTGGAGTAGAGGAATCTAAGTCCTTGTCTTTTTCTTCACCTGTCTCCTTTACCTCTTCTACCACTGTCTCAGTAGATTCTTTTTTGTTATCCATTCCTGAGGGATCATCACTTAAATCCTCTACAACAAGAATATTGAATCTTTTATATGCTTTCTGGAGGATTCCTTCTATTTCTTTTGCCACTTTATCAGTTTCTCCAAGCATGAGATGATTCATTCTAGCCTTACTCCAGAACTCATCCTTGCAATCTTTGAAGATCATATTCATTTGATTCTAAGTGATTGAAGGAAAGAGCTGAATGGCTATCTATTCTCAGATCTCAAGATCCTTTTCCCTAGTATTATTTTTCCTTATCTCTAATTCCTTCTCTAGACTTTTGGGAATGAGAGATATAATTTCAATAAAAGCCTTATTGTATATTTTCAAGTACTTAACTGTGGCTTCCTCCAAGATCTTTCTATTTGCATCATTGTATGCATCATAGAATTTTGTTATTGGTTGCAGGTTCCCATCCATAGTAACTACCTTAACTACATCATCTAAGGATAGAGTGGGCCTTTCAACAAACTCTTCTGCCATCTCTTCCTTATCTTTACCGGTAGAGGGTTCACTAGATACTTTCTTTTTTTTCCTCATTTTCCTTACCTCCTCATCTGACTCAGTCTCTTCATCATCCTTCTGACTGATGTAAGACCTTCTTGCCTTTGCCTTTGTTCTTTTCTCTGCTTTACCGGATGGCTTTGCTTCCGGTTTTGATGCCTTTGAGGTCTTAGCAGTTGTAGGTGCAGACCTCTTGGAGGATTTGGTTCGGGAGGGGCCTTCTATTAGACCACTTTCCTTTTCTATTTCTTCCTTCTCTTTCTCTACCCTTTTTGTCTTCTCTCTATTTGCATCAAGTGCTTCTTTCAAAATTCCATGCCTCTTGGCAAACTCTTCTACTTCCTTCCTCACTTTTCTTTTTATTTCTGGTTGTCTTAACTCTACATGGATCTTCACACTTAATTCTTCAAAGGTTCCAAACCTTTCTGCCTTGAGATCCTTGGGCTGACTTAGCATGTACTAAACATGCAGCTCCACAATTTTCTCATCCACTTAAAACCCCATAGGCATGATCCACATTGTTCTTGGTTCCACTGCCTCCATTAGGCACTGATCAGTTTCTACCATAAAGTAAATTGTATCCTTATACTTTTCAACTAGAGATTTGGGAATTCTCTCCCTTGCTTGCATCATACTCTGAAAGTTCTTGAAATAACCCCACAGAGCTATATTTCTTGCCTTAGTATTCCCAAGCCCATGCAGGTAGTCTCTGATTTCGATGACAACAGGTCTGTCATTCTGCCATACCCAACCACTGGATCCGGGCAGCTCATTCATAAAGTAGAAAAACAAACATAATATCAGTCCACCATACTTAAAAGAGTTTTTCTTGTCCTTCTTGATCTTATGTAAGTTTTCCATTAGTTGGCTTAGAAGGAGTTCATAGAGATCATAATTTGCATTCTTTCTCAACATTTCATAAGTAGTATACACAGCAGCTCTGGGTACTGAATTCTCCCTGCTAGAGTGATATATCTTATAACCAATTATCATAGATGCAAACTTGATATCCAGATCAGAAATATCTTCTATGGTCATTTCTCTCTTATCAAATTTTGATCCGGTAGCCTCACTCACCATTTGGTTTTTGACAGATTTGAGATCTGGTATCCCTCCAGAAGAGTGCAAACTGGTTATTGCCCTAATCACATCCTTAGTGATTTTAAATGGTTTATTTAACCATAAGAAGTTATCATGTACTTTGCTCATCACATACCAGATCCATTCATCCTCTTCAAAATAGAGGAAATGAATGCACTGACCAAAATGTTTATTCTGGATGGCTTGGTATTGTGGTTTGAGTTCAAAAGCATCGTGTATGAATTGATTGTGATAGATATCTGTCAGCTTGGATTCCCCAAAATATTCAATGTTCACATGAATGTAAACCCTAACATCTTCTACATGCAAAATACCATGTAAAATGCTAGAAAATGCACCTGAGGGATCCACTTCTAGAGATTTGTATGGGTGCTTCTTAAATTTAGGGAGTGGCCTATCAGAAATCTTCACCACATTCAGAGTAGCCATCTTTCAAAGATTTATAGAGAGATATTCAAGAACGAAGAATACCTTTTACGCTTCTAGGTTTCATGGAGTGAGCCAAGTCGATTGCTAGATGAATCAACTTCGGCAGATGATCTTTGATGAGCTTGAGGAGATTTGTTGTAAAGCTCTGTATCACTTCTTCTTGACTGTAGAATGAATAAGTGTTTGATAAGAAAACCTTTATATTATTCTGCAAACCCTAATACCAAGTTGCAATGAATGCTCAACTTAAGTCATTCCAATTTACCTTGTTCTTGTTCGGATGACTTTGATGAACCAGATCAATCTTGTTCTAAACATCTTGCAGATCTTCCATATCTTAAACACAGTTTATTTAGATGTTTCTCTATGAACTCTTTAATCCGCAACTCTCCTTGTGCCAATTCCAGCACCAATTAACTGGCTGGGGGAAAAATGTTTTTCCTTGTGTCTCTCCCTAAGCCAGAGCTCACTTTTTAATTTCTGAAAGGAATATCAGCACCAGATTCTAGTGCAGATCCATCCCCTACATTTTTTGTACTTCTCTTCACCCAAATCTTGTTCGTCTCACTTTGAACTTCATCAGCATTCACTTTTCCTTTTCCCTTGTCTTGATTCTGATTGTGATGTATCAAACCTCTTTTGTCCTAATTCTTGTTTCTACAGAATTTGGCAAAATGACCAGATCTATTGCAATTGTGGAAAATAATATTTCTTTACATATTTGATTGATATCCTCTTGATCTGCATTGATTAGCCATATGACCGATTCTATTGCATGCAAAGTATCTACCATTGAAAGAATTGTTCATTTGCATATTTCTGCATTCATGAGATTTGTGACCATACCTTTTGCAGTTAAAACACTGTCCAGAGAAGAATGTATTAGTCGGATTCATTCTTTTTCTGCACTAGTTAGCTTTGTGACCAAAGTTATTGCAGTTGTGACAGTATCCATTGAAGGATGGATATCTTTGAGCATTAGGCTACCTTACCGGAGGTCTTCTAGGCCTGTTCCTTTGATTTTCTGATCCAAAATTCTTCTGACCAGATCCAGAGCTTTCACCTTTCTCATATCCCAAGCCACACTTGTCATCTACCCTCTTTTGGCTTTCAAGAAGAACTTAAAGTTGAGCAAAACTTATCTTGAATTTCTCTTTGTATTCATTTGCTGTTTGAAGATCCCTTTTAAGAGAGACAATTTGATCCTCAAGTTTTTCTTCATTATCTTTAGCATCTTCAAGATTAGATTCAAGATGTTTGATTATTCTATCCATCTTGTGGTAGTCTTCTGATTTCTCCTTGAGAGATTGTCTTAGATCATCTTTAGTTTTTCTTTTCTCTTCAATTTCTTGGGTAAATTTCATAACTCCTGATTCCATTTCATGTCTTACCATAATGATCTCTTTTGATAACTTTTCACGTAACTTGGTTTTCTCCTTCAGATCTCCATTTGTATCATTTTCTTCACTTTGACTTGCCAATTGCTAAAGTAGCTCCTTTCTCTTTTTCATAGAGAGACTTAGTTTCCTTTTTAGTTCATTTATAAAATCATCAGCCTGTTTGAGTCTTTCCTTCAATTCATTGACTTCAGAATTAGATTGTTCAAGATCATCTAGGGTAGACTGAAGTTGCTCCCTCATACCATACATATCCATTTTAATTTCCAGATCTTCCTCAATATGTTAGGCTCTGTTTGGAGGAACTTGGCTTTGATACCAATTGTTGATAACTAAGAGGGGGTAAATTAGTTATCTTAATTATTTTAGCTTTCTGAACTTTCTTAATAATCAATTCAAATAAGTAAACATAACCATTAAATGGAAATACACATGACACAATATTTTTGATGTGGAAACCCTGTTAAGGGAGAAAACCACGGGGTGATTAACCCAAGATTGTATTCTCTGTTAGAAGAATAGAAATACAAAATGGCACTTGCCAATTAGGGCTCACTGCCTGAACACACTGCTCACAGGAGGCTCACTACCTACAAGAGACTCACTGTCTACAAGTTGTAAGAAGAATAACAAGATCCTTGAACTAATGAGAAGCATCCAGGTATGCTGAGGTTCAGTTCCGCTTAGGCTCAATACACTGATCTATTACACTTCATCCTTCCTCTTCTTTAGTGCTGTTGACCTGTCACATACTAGACCTATCTTCCTGCTTTCACACTGTTCTTCTACTTTTCTTCACACACACAACAACCCACAACTACCTCAACTCTCATCGAAATACATTTGGTATATATATCCACACAAAGGATTGCATCCTCTTTCTAGTTAGCATCCGAAATAGTCAGTATTTCTCAAACTTTAGTCTGTCGGCTGAATCCTTGCTTACTAAGTGATGTGGATCAAAGAGATACTTATAGAAGTCATCTAACAAGTTGGACAATCTTGAATGATACCTTAATAATCTTGATCACCATCAACATCTCATCCAGAATAGTGTCTGATGCTTTGTCGGTTAGTTCTTCCTTTGTCTGCTCTGCCAAACAGGATCCCAATACTTGAATGCTTATATCTCTTCACTCTTTCATCACCGAAGGCTCAAATCTTGGAATCTACTAGTCACAGTATTCCTCTTGACTTCTTCAAGTCTGCACTTTCAAAAGATACTTCCTCTTAGAGATCCAAACCTGACTGTCGGACCTTGCCACAACACTCTATTCTTGCTTACCAAACCACAACACTCTTCAATCTAACTTTCGGTATAGGCACACTATGTCCTGTGGATGTGTGGGATGAACTTTGTTGCCATCAATGACAACAATCATGAAGCTCCAATGTGTCTCTTTCCAACAATCTCCCCCTTTGGCATTGATGGCAACACTTAGTGAAAAATGACTAAGTGTTATACTATACTCCCCCTTGGTTGATGCTCTCTGCTAATGTACACGTTTTTGGAGCTCCTCCTTAGCTGGATTCCACATTTTTCACTGTTCCTCACTCCCCCTTTGACATCAATGGCAAAGGGTAGGGTCCGCATATCAAAATTCTAAAAATTTGACTATACTTAGCCGCATAAGTATATAAACAGGTTATACTTACATATACTGTAGTATGTCTGCAAAAGTTGTTTTCAACTGTACAACTTCTGTCGCCCAACTCTGCTTCATCCTGTCCAAAATTGAGATGTGACCACTCAATAGGAATGCAAAAGCTTCTACCCTCTTGAGATCTGTTGGATCACTAGTCTGGGTTGTGCTCTAAGCATCAGTTAGAGCCTCATGCATGGCCTCTAACTTAGGGATAATGATCCCTCTAAGTTCACTTAACCTGATTATTCTATTTTTCTTCTCCTTCTCAACCTTCTTTATTTTAGCTATGACTACAATAGTCTGAGATTCTTGATTTACTATAGGAGTGGAGAGAGGATCAAAACTTTGAGATAAACTTGTTAGTTTATCCTCTTGTTGTTTTACTTTCTTCTCAATATCCTTGGTCACTTTAGGCCAGGATAAACAAAATTTGTAGATATCTCTGCCATCTTTAAGAACATTTTCCAAGCTCTTTATTCCAATATCCATAACTCTCCTATCATTTGTTATTAAGCCTTGTAACTCTGAGAATCACTTATCCAAAAAATCTTTTCAAACCTTCTCCTTAGCTGATTTCTCTAGAGATTCAAAATGTGTACTAACACTATTTACTAGAGATTTGAGATTACTGAATGAAGAGGCTGAGGGATCTTTCTAAAAAGATGGCATGATCTTCTCCAATACACCGGATGCAATTTCTATGAGCTTGCAGTCTTCCATGTGAGACTTCAGAAGTTTTTCTTTTGCCTTTGCTGAAGTAAAGGATGTTAGCTTCATTGTTTAAACCGGGGAGAGGGAGTCAAAATTGAATGGTCCTTGAAGAAGTTCTGGTTCATCAAATTCTATCATCTCCTTGGTTAAGAATTCCTTGACTACTTCTGATGTGTCTCTTGTCGGTGACAGGGCTTTGTTCCCTTTTTCAGCCTTACCACTATCATCTGTGGTTTCTAGAATTTTCTCTCCTTTTGCACCCTTATTACTATCATCTTGTTTTTCCTTTTCCTCTGCTTCTTTCTCTTCTACTCTTTCCTCTTCTTTAGACCCAGAGTCAGTAGTGGAAACCGGAGGAGAGATGTTTGCTTGATCATGGGCCTCCTCTTCCGGAGAAGAGGAATCTAAGTCCTTGTCTTTTTCTTCACCTGTCTCCTTTACCTCTTCTACCACTGTCTCAGTAGATTCTTTTTTGTTATCCATTCCCGAGGGATCATCACTTAAATCCTCTATACCAGGAATATTGAATCTTTTATAGGCTTTCCGAAGGATTTATTTTGTTTCTTTTGCCACTTTATCAGTTTCTCCAAGCATGAGCTGATTCATTCTAGCCTTACTCCAGAACTCATCCTTGCAATCTTTGAAGATCATATTCATTTGATTCTGAGTAATTGAAGGAAAGAGCTAAATGGCTATCTGTTCTAGGATCTCAAGATCTTTGCCCTAGTATTATTTTTCCTTATCTCTAATTCCTTCTCTAGGCTTTTGGGAATGAGAGATATAATTTCAATAAAAGCCTTATTGTATATGTTCAAGTACTTAACTGTGGCTTCCTCCAAGATCTTTCTATCTGCATCATTGTATGCATCATAGAATTCTGTTATTGGTTGCAGGTTCCCATCCATAGTAACTACCTTAACTACATCATCTAAGGACAAAGTGGGCCTTTCAACAAACTCTTCTGCCATCTCTTCCTTATCTTTACTAGTAGAGGGTTCACCAGATACTTTCTTTTCTTTCCTTATTTTCCTTACCTCCTCATTTGGCTCAGTTTCTTCATCATCCTTATGACTGATGTAAGACCTTGTGGCCTTTGTCTTAATTCTTTTCTCTGCTTTACTAGATGGTTTTGCTTGCGATTTTGATGCCTTTGAGGTCTTAGTAGTTGTTGGTGCAGACCTCTTGGAGGATTTGGTCCGGGAGGGGCCTTGTATCAGACCACTTTCCTTTTCTATTTCTTCCTTCTCTTTCTCTACCCTTTCTGTCTTCTCTCTAGTTGCATCAAGTGCTTCTTTCAAAATTCCATGCCTCTTGGAAAACTCTTCTACTTCCTCCCTCACTTTTCTTTTTATTTCCAGTTGTCTTAACTCTACATGGATCTTCACACTTAATTCTTCAAAGGTTCCAAACCTTTCTGCCTTGGGATCCTTGGGCTGACTTAGCATGTGCTGAATATGCAGCTCCACAATTTTCTCATCCACTTCATACACCATATTCATGATCCACACTATTCTTGGTTCCACTGCCTCCATTAGGCACTGATCAGTTTCTACCATAAAGCAAATTGTATCCTTATACTTTTCAACTAGAGATTTGGGAATTCTCTCCCTTGCTTGCATCATACTCTGAAAGTTCTTGAAATAACCCCATAGAGCTATATTTCTTGCCTTATTATTCCCAAGCCCATGCAGGTAGTCTCTGATTTGAATGGCAACAGGTCTGTCATTCTGCCATACCCAACCACTGGATCTGGGTAGCTCATTCATAAAGTAGAAAAATAAACATAATATCAGTCCACCATACTTAAAAGAGTTTTTCTTGTCCTTCTTGATCTTCTGTAAGTTTTCCATTAGTTAGCTTAGAAGGAGTTCACAGAGATCATAATCTGCATTCTTTCTCAACATTTCATAAGCAGTATACACAGCAGCTCTGGGTACTGAATTCTCCCTGCTAGAGTGATATATCTTATAACCAATTATCATAGATGAAAACTTGATATCTAGATTAGAAATATCTTCTATGGTCATTGCTCTCTTATCAAATTTTGATCTGGTAGCCTCACTCACCATTTGGTTTTTGACAGATTTGAGAACCGATATCCCTCCAAAAGAGTGCAAACTAATTACTACCCTAATCACATCCTTAGTGATCTTAAATGGTCTATTTAACCATAAGAAGTTATCATGTACTTTGCTGAACACATACCGAACCCATTCATCCTCTTCAAAATAGGGGAAATGAATGTATTGACCAAAATGTTTATTCCGGATGGCTTGGTACTGTGGTTTGAGTTCAAAAGCATCATCTATGACTGATTGTGATAGATATCTGTCAGCTTGGATTCCCCAAAATATTCAATGTTCACATGAATGTAAACCCTACCATCTTCTACATGCAAAATACCATGCGGAATGCTAGAAAATGCACCTGAGGGATCCACTTCTAGAGATTTGTATGGGTGCTTCTTAAATTTAGGGCATGGCCTATCAGAAATCTTCACCACATTCAGAGTAGCCATCTTTCAAAGATTTACAGAGAGATATTCAAGAACGGAGAATACCTTTTATGCTTCTAGGTTTCATGGAGTAAGCCGGATCGATTGCTAGATGAATCAACTTCTACAGATGATCTTTGATGAGCTTGAGGAGATTTGTTGTAGAGCTCATTATCACTTCTTCTTGAATGCAGAATGAATAAGTGTTTGATAAGAAAACCCTTATATTATTCCGCAAACCCTAATACCAAGTTGCAATAAATGCTCAACTTAAGTCATTCCAGTTTGCCTTGTTTTTCTTATTCGGATGACTTTGATGAACCAGATCAATCTTGTTCTAAACATCTTGTAGATCTTCCATATCTTAAACACAGTTTATTTAGATGTTTCTCTATGAACTCTTTAATCCGCAACTCTGCTTGTGCCAATTCCAGCATGAATTAACTAGCTGGGGGAAAAATGTTTTTCCTTGTGTCTCCCCCTAAGCCAGAGCTCACTTTTTAATTTCCAAAAGGAATATCAGCACCAAATTCTAGTGTGGATCCATCTCCTACATTTTCTGTACTTCTCTTCACCCAAACCTTGTTCATCTCACTTTGAACTTCATCCACATTCACTTTTCCTTTTCCCTTGTCTTGATTCTGATTGTGATGTACCAGACCTCTTTTGTCCTGATTCTTGCTTCTACAAAATTTGGCAAAATGACCAGATCTATTGCAATTGTGGCAAACAATATTTCTTTGCATATTTGATTGATATCCTCTTGATCTGCATTGATTAGCCATATGACCCATTCTATTGCATGCAAAGTATCTACCATTGAAAGAATTGTTCATTTGCCAATTTCTGCATTCATGAGATTTGTGACCATACCTTTTGCAGTTAAAACACTATCCAGAGAAGAATGTAATAGTATGATTCATTCTTTTTCTGCACTGATTAGCTTTGTGACTAAAGTTATTGTAGTTGTGACAGTATCCATTGAAGGATGGATATCTTTGAGCATTAGGCTACCTTATTGGAGGTCTTCTAGGCCTATTCCTTTGATTTTCTGATCCAAAATTCTTCTGACCAGATCCAGAGCTTTCACCTTTCTCATATCCCAAGCCACACTTGTCATCTACCCTCTTTTGGCTTTCAAGAAGAACTTAAAGTTGAGTAGAACTTATCTTGAATTTCTCTTTGTATTCATTTGTTGTTTGAAGATCCCTTTTAATAGAGACAATTTGATCCTCAAGTTTTTCTTCATTATCTTTAGCATCTTCAAGATCAGATTAAAGATGTCTGATTATTCTATCCATCTTGTGGTAGTCTTCTGATTTCTCCTTGAGTGATTGTCTTAGATCATCTTTAGTTTTTCTTTTCTCTTCAATTTCTTGGGTAAATTTCATAACTCCTAATTCCATTTCATGTCTTACATACCATAATGATCTCTTTTGATAACTTTTCACATAACTTGGTTTTCTCCTTCAGATCTCCATTTGTATCATTTGCTTCACTTTGACTTGCCAATTGCTAAAGTAGCTCCTTTCTCTTTTTCATAGAGAGACTTAGTTTCCCTTTTAGTTCATTTATGAAATCATAAGCCTGTTTGAGTCTTTCCTTCAATTCATTGACTTCAGAATTAGATTGTTCAAGATCATCTAGGGTAGACTGAAATTGCTCCCTCATACCATAAACATCCATTTTAATTTCCAGATCTTCCTCAAGTTGTTAGGCTCTGTTTGGAGGAACTTGGTTCTGATACCAATTGTTGATAACTAAGAGGACGGGTGAATCAGTTATCTTAATTATTTTAGCTTTCTGAACTTTCTTAATAATCAATTCAAATAAGTAAACATAACCATGAAATGGAAATACACATGAAACAATATTTTTTACGTGGAAACCCTGTTAAGGGAGAAAACCACGGGGTGATTAACCCAAGATTATATTCTCTGTTAGAAGAATAGAAATACAAAATGGCACTTGCCAATTAGGGCTCACTACCTAAGCACACTGCTCATAAGAGGCTCACTGCCTACAAGAGACTCACTATCTACAAGTTGTAAGAAGAATAACAAGATCCTTGAACTGATGAGAAGCATCCACATATGTTGAGTTTCAGTTCCGGTTAGGCTCAATACACTGATCTATTGCACTTCATCCTTCCTCTTCTTTGGTGTTGTTGACCTGTCACATACTAGACCTATCTTCCTACTTTCACACTATTCTTCTGCTTTTCTTCATACACACAACAACCCATAACTACCTCAACTCTCATCAAAATCCATTTGGTATATATATCCGCACAAAGGATTTCATCCTCTTTCTAGTCAGCATCCAGAATAGTCAGTATTTCCCAAACTTTACTCTGTCAGATGAATCCTTGCTTACCAAGTGATGTGGATCAAAGAGATACTTATAGAAGTCATCTAAGAAGTTGGCCAATCTTGAATGATACCTTAATAATCTTGATCACCATCAACATCTCATCTGGAATAGTGTCTAATGCTCTGTCAGTCAGTTCTTCCTCTCTTTGCTCTGCCAAATAGGACCCCAATACTTGAATGCTTATATCTTTTCACTCTTTCATCACCGGAGGCTCAAATCCTAGAATCTACGAGTCAAGGTATTCCTCTTGACTTCCCCAAGTCTGCACTTTCAAAAGATACTTCCTCTTAGAGATCCGGACTTGACTGTCAGACCTTGCCACAACACTATGTTCTTGCTTACCAGACCACAACACTCTTCAATCTGACTTCCGGTATAGGCACACTATGTCCTACGGATGTGTGGGATGAACTTTGTTGCCATCAATGACAACAATCATGAAGTTCCAATGTGTCTCTTGCCAACAAGACAAAGCCAAAATATGTTAGATTTAAAAGTCATTCCCCTAGTGATCCCACATAGAATTTTTATCTAGTACTTTTTAATCAATGTGGACCATCCTTTTATATTACTCATAAACATAACCCAAACAATCATAGTAGAGGGACACTCAAAAAAATCTGTTCATAGGATTCAACAATATTGCAAAGAGGACACACATAACTATTATTCCCTATAGGTATTTTTTTCAAAAGCAAGAGCCATCTAAAACTACCCTTCTTAGGTTCCATCTATTTAGACCAAAGTAAACTAAATGAAGATGCTAATAGTTTATGGTTGACACTCAACTCCCATACCCTACCACTATTCTCAAAGACCACTAGAGAGTTAGAAAGTAGCTTGTACAACTTCCTGGGTTCACCTTTTATCAGCAGAGTTCCATCTTCCCATGCTACCTTTTCCACCCAGTCCAGTTCAACCAGAATCTCAAGATGGCCTGGGTTGTTTGAAAAAAAAAATAGATGATAGAATATGTCCTACGAGACTCAGGAAAGCCAAACTCCAATCTAACATCTTCCCATGATTTAATACCTTCCTCTTTTATCAAGTCATCAAAGGTAGCCAAGCCTTTTTTGTGCCACTTAAGAGTAGAGCAACCCTAAAGCAGGGCAAGTGATTTATTTTTGTGCCTCAAATTCCACCACAAGGATCTATACCCCCCAATCCAATTTTTCATACAATTAACTAACTTTATGTTTAAGATTAGCCTTTTAACTATTTCCCAAGACCTCCAAATAGATCCAAACATTGCAGACCCAAAGGTTTTGGTTTTGAAATTCCCAAAGATAAATTCATGAGGATGTAGTTCATTCTACTAGGAGCCTTCTTAGGATGAAAATGACTAACATTATTTCTAATAAGAACCTTCTAGTGTTCATTCCCTTCTATTGATCTAATAATCCATTTTGTCACAAGAGTCACACCCTAAATTCTCAGATCCTTAAGCCCTAGTCCACCCTTATCCTTAATCATGCAACACCACTCCCACTTCACTACATTCTTTTTCCCTTTACCTTTCGCATCTAACCATAGAAAACTCCTGATAAGCTTCTAAAAACTGTCCATTTAGTGATTAGAGAATAGCCACTTGAGGCATAATAGATAGAATAAGTCGAGAGTATTTTTTGACACACTTGCACTCTCCATGCCAGTGACAGGACTTGTTTATTCCAACTTTTCAATTTCATCTCAATTTTTAAAAACATCGAATTCCACATTAGTTTAAGTGAAGGGTCAACAACAAAAGGTATCCCCAGGAATCTAACTTGCTTATGGGGGTCACCCCACTGCCATTTACCCTCCACCAACCACTTTGGAGGGTTATCTGACTAACACAACAAAACATACTTATTGAATGAGACTTTAGCCCTAAAGGATTTACAAAACCTACTCAACATATTTTCCATGTTGCTCAAATTCTCTTTTTCAAGTGTAGGATATAATGTAGTATCATCTACAAATTGCATGTTTAGTAGCATGTAGTCATTAGGAAGCCTAATCCCTTTCATCATCTTAGGTACTCTTTCTATTCTCAACATATAAAACAAGGCTTCTGAAGCAATAACAAAAAGTACAGGCACCAAGGGGCATCCCTTCCTAATAGATCTCTATATTAAATGTAGCAGTCAAAGAACCATTGATATCTATTTGAGTATAAGCATCCCTAAAGAACATATTAACCATGTCATAGAATTCTTTTGGGAGACCAAAGGCCTTTAGCACTATTAAAATAAAGGACCATTCCACTCTATCATAGGCCTTTTCAAAATCTAGTAGTAGAATATCGACATTTTGCCCTGATGTTCTTGCCCAATGCAATGCCTCCTAGCTTGTTAGCAAGTTTTCTAAAATGTACCTTCCTTTTATAAACCTAGTTTGTGTGAAGCTGATGATTTTAGGTAGAATGTCTGTGAGTCTCCTTGCCAATACTTTGGCAACAATCTTAATTGAAACATTTAAAAGAGAAATTGACCTCCAATTTTTGAGGTTAGATTTATTTCCATCTTTAGGTAATACCTTGATGATACCTCTATTTATATCCTTTCCTAGAGACCCTCTATTACAAGCGTCCTGAAACACATCCCATAGATCATCCACTACCCAAGATAAGTTATTTTTATAGAACTCCACAGGCAGTCCATCCTACCCAGGAGATTTGTCATCTTCCATTGACAAAATAGCTTCTCTACTATCATCTTTAGAGATTTTTGTTTTAATTTTCTGGACATTACCTCATCAATCATCTTTTAGGACAAATATTCAATCATAATTCATGGGCCTCCAAAGATTCTTCATTCTAATATTTAGACCTAAAATGTTGAACACACAGAGATGCTGAGAGGGGGTGAATCAGCATATGCAAAAACTTAACTATTTTATTTACAAATCAAATCAAATTACTTAAAGAATAGAAAGTAAAACATGCACCACATTAATCAACACATTGACACCAGGATTTTTATGTGGAAAACCCAATAATTGGAAAAACCATGGTGAGTGTTAGCTCATAATATAATGTTCACTACTAATAAAAGTTTACAACATTATTTTAGGGCTACAACCCAAGGAAACTACAACTCCCTATTGACATTGTTTTAGGGCTACAACCCAAGGAAGCTACAACTCCCTAAAGAAAGCTCACTACTACAAAGAATTACAATGACAACATAATTATGAACTGCTATGAAAGAAGCAACTAACGTATGCTGATGTTGCCATCCTCTTTTTCTACACAATCACTCCATCATACTGACTTTGCACACTTCATACTACTCGTTCTTCTCTATCACATTCAGAAATACTCATTCATTCCACAACTGAATTTGTTCTTCTATATATATCCTCCACATCTCAAAAAATTGATTAGGTTGACACTAAAAGACCTTAGTTGAAACATGTAATATTGTATAGGTCGGCACAAAGTAAACTCATATTGAAGAGAAAATCAGTTATGGATCACCACACATCATAATGGGACCAAAAACATATCACAACACATCTTTCAATGACACAACAACTGATCAAGTTGCACCGCATATGAAGGAAACTAGACTGTCGACCCAAACAATAGTACTACTACTAACTGACCATCTTCACATCACCGGGGAGGAGTCAAAAACATTATGTGCAACAAGATTTCAACCATGTATCTTCTCAACACTATCCATACACCATTCTCCTAAAGTATCTAACTAATATATGCATCCACAAAAAAGAAACATGTTGAATTGATGAAACCAAGGCATTCTGGACTGACTATGACACATCAAAACTTTGGATATTGCATTGCGGACCACCAATTCAACTAAAATACTCATGAATGAACTTGTGCAACATTATGAACATATTATTAGATCTGTACAACCATATCTATCATTTCCAAAGGAATGTGGAGACATTTGACTTGGCTACACTATGATCAGCATTCATGTATACACATAACTCAAGGTGACTTGAACACCTTGTGTGGTAATGGAAATAAGAGAAACTTGCATGCAATTGAAATTGTCTCTCTCAAATCTTCCACTATCCATCAGCTTCAACATCTTTGACCTTAGGTTGACACATATAGAGTTGACATCAATGACAACACATATGCAGTTTCTCTCTTTCCTGGTATATTGTCTTCTTATTAAAGGTTCTCATGTTTATGGAGTTGAGGTTTGTATTGGAGTCAAGTGTTATTGTTGTTAACAATAATTTTGGTAGCTCCTTGATCATTTCTTCATTGGTTAAGAGGACTTGGGAGAGTTATTCAGAGATTGGTAATGAGAGATGTTTTATGCATATCATTATATGTTTTGACACTATATGGTAGAGGAGTTATCCATGTCCTCTAAGAGAAGTGCTATAGCAGGAATTATTAACGTCTTGAACTTATTTTCAGATTTGACATTACCCATGCAGTGGGAGTTCCTGGATATGTATCCTCTTGATTGTCACGATATCTTCTTGGTTGTCTCAGTTTGTAGGTTATTTATGTGTAGATGAATTTGCATGTTTTACTATTGGGATCTATGAGTTGTGTAGTTTAGTTGGCTATCTTTACCCATTGGTTGCATTGAAGACTTGGTGTGGACTATCAATATCCATAGATTCATTCAGTTTTATTGCAGATTTTTTTTGTTGGCCTTGTCTTTGGTCATTTGTACATTACTATGTTGCTCTGAGATGGGAGGATGGATGATTAACAGGTTTGTTTTATAGGGACTTGATTGCATTTTTGGGGTGGTATGTTGATGGCATGGAGTTCTACCTATGATGGTTTATTTACCCTTGTTTTGAGGTATGATATTTTGGATGAGCTAGCAACTTATTGTGGCTGCTTTTCCATTTGGTATGAGTATAGAAGACACTTAGAGTCTTATGTTATCATATGATTTGATGCTTGTGTTCATGTTGATATTGGTGCAAGTTTTAGTAATAGTTGATATGTTTCACCTTCGCTTGTTTCTTGTTTGAGATGATGTGATGTAATATCCCCATTTTTGGATTCTCTTACAGATCAATCAGAGTTGACTTTCTGGGTTGGTGACAACATAATCAGAGGAGTATTTTGATGTCACTAGGGTGTTCGGGTTATCTAGTGGAGCTGGTTGACATTTTTTGAAGAGATTTTGGACCATTGTCCATACTTACTATTTATAGTAAGTTCTTGCATGTCGGTAATCTTTCTAGATTTTTCTGGGTTTGTTCTCTTCTGTCCTCAGGGAACACTACTATTTTTAGTGTCTATTTGGCATTGTTTTGGTGACTTAGTAGTCAACTATTGGCTCTCCCAATCATTGCATTGAACTAAGGGTTATTAGATGGTTTGTGGATCTAGTTGGCACCCTCCGGGTTGGCTTAGTTTGCATATGGCCGTTACTTACTATTTTTAGTAAGTTTGGGATTGGCACCGGAATGGGATTTTGAGAGTGGGGTTGGATTTGTCTTGTCAAGACCTTTCTAGTGAGCTATACATCATTGGTTTCTGACATCATCTTGGACCCCATTTTAAAGTCCATAAATTAAACATTATTATTTAATATTGGACCTTGGTGCCTAGGCTTGACAATTTCATGTTGTTTTAAAAGAGGGGACTTTAAGGGTGATGTTGAGAAAAGAATTAAAGAGAATTATAATATTTTAAAATGTATTTTCCCTCTCATGTTTTATCCCATATGCAAGAGGATTTTAGAGACTCCTAGATGAAAAAGTATAAAAGGAGGAATAGGCTCTTCATTTGACTTGCTTGGATATTGATTTTTCTCTCTTATTAAGATATTCCTATGAGGGTTTTTGGAGCTTGGCTCCCTGGTTTGGTATTATCTTGCTAAGATGAAAACCTCTGCAAGATAGGGTTTGATCTTTGGCTTTGTGGACAAAAACCCGCCTAGTCAATTTCTTAGAGGCTTCATCCAAAGGTCTCGTTTGTGCATTCACCAGAGGTAGTTTTATGAGGGTTTGAGAAGAATACATTCATTTTGATGAAGAATTCACGAGCAACTAAGAAGGACCAAGTTACCGGTGATTTTATGATATTTATCCATTGTTTTGGAGCTGCAATTCATTGTTACAGCAGGATGTACCATCATTTCTGCAAGTCGTATTGTGTATGAGGCTGTACCATTTCCCAAGTGAAGATTTGATGCTTGTTTGGGTTCGAATGGAGTTAGAAGGTGGTTGCCATTAGTGGGAAAACATTGCTGATATATCACAGATGTATTTGAATTAGATTTCAATTGGATGTTCACTGATTTATGTTGCTACATAGGCTATACCAGCTGAGATAGTTCATGGGTTTTTTGGTAATTGAAAGAGCTACTTCTTGGGACATTTATACTCACCAAAGGAGGTGACTTAGGAAAGATTTTGAGTTTCTCTTCATTGCAAAAGTTAACTGCTATATTCTTGGAAGTTGTGAGTGAATTCCTATGTCTTGTATGGCTGGCCCTCCGTCAGCATTTCTATGAAGTGGTGAAACTCTATCTAGGTATGTTATGATAATTCATATTTTGGCTTCCTTCAATCTGGGTCTTTATTAGTTTATTGATATCTAATATAGATTTTCTAGGTTTATGCTATATGCTCTTTATTTCATGTATTTAATGCAAATATCAAACATACAATATATTCAATGAAACCCTAAACTCAGAACAATTAGAAAAATAAAAAGTTGGCATCAAAATATATACACAATAGGGGTGTATATTACAGTGGTATTAGAGCTGGTGTATCTTGCTAGCTTGTTGGTTACTTCTCATTCATTGCAGATTTTCAAAATGTGGAACAAATTTTAGCCTACGTGTGGGTAATCAACACTTACATGCATGTTCAGTAATTTGGCAGTTGAGAGGTTTTTATCAATGAATGTGAATTCATGGCATTCCTCGTGAAGGGTGATCTATGGGAAAAAAAATTTGATGCAGGATGGAAACTGAAATTTTTGCCATGGACAGATGATATTCTTAGTACTTTGGAAGAAATTGAGAAATATTTATCTAAGATCCCTCAGGCACCTTCTGAGTTAATGTGGAGGGCTTTGGTTCCTTCAAAGATTTCGTTGTGTAGGCCCAAGTTGTTGAGACATCCAGACAAGAATGTAAGATTAGCGGTTATCACATGCATTAGTGAAATCATGAGAATTTCAGCTCTCGAAGCACCCTATAAAGATGACTTAATGAAGGAGATTGTACAGTTGATTATTGAAAGTTTTCATGGCTTGAGTGATACCAGAAGCTTATCTTTTAAAAAGATTACTAAAATGTTAGAGATTATGGCTCAGGTCAGGTCATATGTTTTGTTGATTGATCTTAAGTGTGATGATTTAATTCTTGAAATGTTCCAATGTTTCTTTGACAAAATTAGAACATATCATGCAGATGATGTTAAAGTAACAATGCAAACTATCTTGTCTGTGATTTTAGATGAAGATGTTAATATCTCCAAGTTGTTATTATCTAATTTGCTAAGTATTTGGAGAAAAGAACAACATGTTTCACTTGTAGCACATTAGTTGTCAAAGACATTGATTGACTAGAAAATTAAGAAAATTAGATATCTCTTGACAAAAAAAAGAATGTATTGCTTGTGGTTTACAAGTTACAAGGATCTCTATAATGAGAAAGAACCAAATGAGAAGATAAGGCCTATGCTTCTCTTGCAAAGAAATTCATGAGCCTAACCACCAATGCACAGATAAAAGGGACTCACAAATTGAAGTTGGTTTGGCAAATGAAGTTACTTTTAGCACTCAAGAGGTTGTTATCAGCCCTGATAACAATTCTGATTTTTATGACAACAGTCATTCTCCTGAGTGTAGTAGTGATTTAAATGTTATGGCACAAGAGGGAAAAGTTGTAGAAGATAATTCTAATGTTGGCACGCGAAATATGATTGTCAATCATGGAGAAAATGAGGAGGATACAAGCCATAATAGTTCTGATTTTTCTGACAATAGTTTAATCTGTTTGCATCAGCGTGAGGATACTGCTATTACACATGATGATGATGGGTGTGTGGACTTACCCAATGTAGACACTCTAGTTTAGGGTGAGTGATGCAATAGGTGTTGTGGATTCATGACACAACGAGTTTGATTTGGTATATCAGACATTGGAAGATGGGAGTAGAACTAAAGAGTTGCCTAATGGAGATGATTCTAAGGATTGTTTGACGAATGTGCATGCATCTATTTTGATAGGGGAGGTGTGCATTGATATTGGTAATTCAGCAACCTCTAGGATGTCAGTTGAGCCATCCCATGAGATTCATAACAGCAGTAGAATTGATGAGGATGTGTGCGAAGTTGATAGCACACATGATGATGCTTACCAATCGGTGAGTGATGACGATTCAGCCTCTTACTATAGTGCAGATTTCAAATTAGAAAAATTTGTGTGGAGACAATTTGTCAGTGGGGTCTAATCATTTAATAGGACAATTGAAAGTGAACGAAGGCATGATTGTTGCATCCATAGAACACTTTGATGTTGCTCAATAGTTGTTGGTAAATTGTTGTTGGAAGACTCTCTAAACACAGGAGCACTTTGATAATGAACTTTCCCTTGCCGAGTTTCAAGCACTTAGAGATTCAGTTGGGGTAATGAAGAATAATTACCTACAACTGTTATCAAATAGAGATCATCTTCTCAAGCTTGATGGTATTTATCATGATGCTCTAAGGGGAAAGGAAGAGGAGGTTGATGAGCTCACCTATGAGCTTGAGGTCACCGCAGACTCTTTGAAGAATGCTCAAACAACCCCTCAAAAGTCTAAGATGTGGATAGATGAGCTTACCATGGAATTGAGCTTGGTACAGTCTTCACCATCTACAAATACAGTTCAGGTTTCTCTGGCAACAGTGGGTGAGGATCATTTATCCACGTATTATGGTTGTGAGTAGGTTGAGGATGTGGTTACATCCATCACAGTTACGGGTGTAGTTGTTACAGATGGGATGAGTACATTGGTTGAGAGTTGTAGAGAACCACATGATGCACCAGGTTCTCCTGAGGTTAGTCCCATGACAGGTGATGCAGAGCAAGTTGTTGATGGCTCTTGTGGTGTAGGAGTGAAATTTCTAGAGAATTGTGTGACAGATCACCACACTACTTCATCATTTTCATAGGAGATATGTAGGGCATCATCCAGTTGTGTGATCGGTTCTCACGTTGATTTGTTTCCCTCTCCTGGAAGCAAATCCAAGTTTGCATTCTATGTAGCTGATTGTGATAGATAGCTTATTGAGCCACAAAGATGGAGAGATCAGCTAAAGGTTACCGAGGATAAGGTTGTTCAAACCTTAACTTGTATTGATAATACTCACAAGTTTGTGGAGGGTCTCTTTTGGACGACACAATTGGAGGAAAGACAGATGGGGGTAGTAGCAGGCACATCTCTATCTAATTTTTGAGCTATCTAGCATGCCATGGAGTGGGTTAAATCATAATACCTCCAATTGCTTTCAGATAGGGACTTTACTATTGGGTATGTAGAGAGGATCTACAGAGTATCTACCCAATTAGTGATTCAGGATTAGAGACATGAGCCATCATCTGATTTGAGTGATGAGAGTGATGAGGAGCATGTTTCCCATAACTATGATGGTCAACCATTGACATAGGTAGGTGCTTTTTATCTTGACTACATAGTGAGGTGTGCTCATCATTTCTCCTTTAGTCTACACACAGATGACCTAATGATGTGTAAGTGTGAATTGGCTCAGGATTTATATCATCCATTGTGGGATGAAGGGTTACCATCTATAGAAGATGGAACTAGAGATTGCAGGTGGCTGAATCAGACACATTCAGAGAATCACTTGTAGGGGCAGAGAGAAGAGTACCATCATGGTGAGATGTTTCAGACAGAGTTTACAACTTCGTGGTCTCAAAAATTTTGATTGGAGACATGGCTTAAGAGAGGTTGCAGTGTCAGTAGGCATGATGGCATGTTTAGTTTTTATAGCAGTGGTGGAGGAGAGTTTTGTCATTCCCTCGATTGGAGAAGGGCAACTTCGTATCTTCCAGCACCTATGTTGGATAGTTAGCACATCCTTAGGAGTTTTGCGGAGGATGAAAGGAGATGTTGTGGTTCAGACACTTCAAGAATTACTTACCCCTTCATGATTGTTAGATGTGAAGTTCTGATATGTTGGGATCCAGGTGGTGATAGATTTGGCATGTTAGTTCAGTTGGATTCCGTCATGTTGCTTCACCACTCTCTGCATGGTGAAGATTATATCAGAGTAGCACAGTGGAAGTCAATAGGTGATGTGTATGGCAGACTTCCATATTGGCTTTGGGACCCAGGGGTTCCTATGTTTAGAAGATTGCTCTACACTGGGATAGCTACTCACATTGATGTTGAGCATGGTTTTACCTCTACCTAGCAGATGTAGTGGAGATGTTGTTGTACATTCTTCAGACTGATTTGGGATCATGGTGTTTAGCTTTGGCATGCAGGTGCAGATTGCTTGAGGACAAGCAATCTTTGGGAAGGGTGGATGGTAATGTCCCCATTTTTAGATTCTCTTGCAGATCAGTCAGAGTTAACTTTCTGGGTTGGTGATAGCATAATCAGAGGAGTATTTCAATGTCACCAAGGTGTTCAAGTGATCTAGTGGAGTTGGTTGACACTTTTCGGAGAGATTTTGGACAACTTGTCCATACTTACTATTTATAGTATGCTCTTGCATGTCAGCAATCTTTCTAGGTTTTTCTAGGTTTGTTCTCTTTGGTCCTTAGGGAACACTACTATTTTTAGTGTCAATTTGGTGCTATTTTGGTGACTTGGTAGTAAGTTGTTGGATCTCCCAGTCGTTGCATTGAACTCAGGGTTATGAAATGGTTTGTGCATTCAGTTGGCACCCTCCAAGTTGGCTCAGTTGTTATTTACTATTTTTAGTAAGTTTGGGATTTGCACTAGAATGGGATTTTGAAAGAGGGGTTGGATTCGTCTTGTCAAGAACTTTCCAATGAGCTATAGATCATTGGTTTCCTACATAATCTTGGCCTCCCTTTTAAAGTCCGTAAATTAAACATTATTATTTAATATTGGACATTGGTGCCTAGGTTCGACAACTTAATGTTGTTTTAAAAGAGGGGACTTTAAGGGTGATGTTGAGAAAAGAATTAAAGAGAATTATAATATTTTAAAATGTATTTTTCCTCTCATGTTTTATCCAATATGCAAGAGGATATTAGAGACTCCTAGATGAAAAAGTATAAAAGGAGGAAAAGGTTCTTCATTTGACATGCTTGGATATTGATTTTTCTCTCTTGTTGAGATATTCCCGTGAGGGTTTTTGGAGCTTGGCTCCCTAGTTTGGTATTGTCTTGCTGAGATGAAAACCTCTGCAAGATAGGATTTGATCTTTGGCTTTGTGGACAAAAACCCACTTGGTCAATTTCTTGGAGGCTTCATCCAGAGGTCTGATTTGTGCATTCACTAGAGGTAGTTTGATGATGGTTTGAGAAGAATACATTCAGTTTGATGAAGAATTCATGAGTAGATAAGAAGAACCAAGTTACCAGCAATTTTATGATATTTATGCATTGTTTCAGAGCTTCCATTCATTGTTACAGTAGGTTGTACCATCATTTCTGTAGGTCCTACTGTGTCTAAGGTTGCACCTTTTCCCAAGTGAAGATTTGATGCTTGTTTTGGTTTGAATGGAGTTAGAAGGTGGTTTCCATTATTGGGAAAACCTTTCTGATATATCACAGATGTATTTGAAGGAGATTTCAATTAGATGTTTGTTGATTTATGTTGCTACATAGGCCGTACCAACTGAGATAGTTCATGGGTTTTCTGGTAATTGAAAGAGTTGGTTCTTGGGACATTTCTACTCACCAAAGGTGGCGACTTGGGCAAGGTTTTGAGTTTCTCTTCATTGCAAAAGCTAACTGTTGCATTCCTAGAAGTTGTGAGTCAATTCCTATGTTTTGTATGGCTAGCCCTCCATCAACATTTGTATGAAGTGGTGAAACTCCATCTGGGTATGTTATGATAATTCATATTTTGGCTTCTTTCAATCTAGGTCTTTGTTAGTTTGTTGATATCTATTATAGATTTTCTGGGTTTATGCTATATGCTCTTTATTTCATGTATTCAATGCAAATATACAACATGCAATATATTCAATGAAACCCTAAACTCAAAACAATCAGAAAAACAAAAAGTTGGCATCAAAATATATACACAACAGGGGTGTATATTACATGTGAGGAGTTCTTGTTTGAGATGATGGTTATTATGGTTGCTTTTGCAGGTATCTTGTTGGAGCACAAAAGCATGTTGAAGAATCAATGGTACATTGATGACTAGGGATGCTTTTCCCTATGATTTAAAGTTTGATTATATCATTTAGAGTTATTGCAATGTATAATGTCAAGTGGGAGAATGTTGGGATAAGTTGCCATTAACTTGAAATCCTAACCAATTCATGTGTCTCCAAAGTTCTTGGAATGTGTTCCCAAACAAATAAGGACTTTGAGAGATTAATTATTTATTAATTATATCACTTTGACCTACTGCAATCAATTCCTAATTGATAGGGTCAAACTTGGGAGTCCACTTTTGGAGTGAGGGCCATGAAGACTTTGTTGACTTCTCCTAAGTCTATTTTGAGAGTTTGATAACTCTTGGTAAGTGTGAGTTAAACTTGGGCGTCCCCTTTTGATGGGGACTTATATTTAGACTTGGAGTTGTACTTTTTTATGTACATGAGTGGATAATGTTGAGACACCTTGCATGGATATAAAGTTAGAGTTAACTAAAGTGTTAGAGATGCATGAATTGGATATTGCTTGCATGAGTTCATAAAAGCTTGCATAGACTTGCATAATTTTTCATGTCACTTGCATGTACTTGCATGTTGTTGCATGTTACTTGTATGTTGTTGCATGTTGCTTGCATCTACTTGCATGTTGTTACATGTTGTTGCATGTCATGTAAATGTCCTTGCATGTTATTGTATGTCGCTTGCATGTGCTTGCATGTTGCTCCTATGGACTTGCATGTTGTTGCATGTCACTCCTATGGACTTGCATGTGCTTGCATGTTGTTGCATGTCACTTGCATGTGTTTGCATGTTATTAAATGTTTCTTTGATGGACTTGCATGCACTTGCATGTTGTTGCATGTAACTCCTATGTACTTGCATGTTATTGCATGTCACTTGCATGTGCTTGCATGTTGTTGCATGTCAGTTATATGATCTTGCATGTTGTTGAATGTCAACTTTAAGAGATTACTTGCAGAACACTCCAACTCTAGAAACTTGTAGGATGGTACATCTCAGTGTTTTAGATAATGCGTATCAATTGCACGTTGAATTAGGTGTTTGCATGTCACTTGCATGTATAGAACAAGGTAATTCAAAATAACTTTGGGGACATCAATCTTGCATGTTGTTTGTGTTGAATGCACAAGACAACTGAGAGGGAGGTGAATCAATTGTATCAAAAATTTTAAACCCTCATAAACTTAATCACATTCACATAAGTTCACTTAAACCCTTAATCTGTTATGAAGAATAAACATGAAATGCAGATAACATAAATTTAAACACATCAACACCATACACAAGAGAACACCATATTTTTACGTGGAAAACCCTAAAAGGGAAAAGCCATGGTGAGGATTGGCTCACAATATAGAGTAGTAGCAACACCAAATTACAAGAGGCTCACTACCTAGGGCTCACTACCCACAAAAGATAAGGTTCACTACCAAGGACTCACTGTCTAGAAGAAGAAAGAAGAAGAAAAGGCTCATTGCCAAGAATGAATTGATATAATTGTATTTGACACATGCATTAGTTTAGTTCCAATGAAGCACAACAAAAATCACCTTCACATCTATACCAAAAGATAGTAGGCACCTTCTGCTCATTGCATCTAGTCACCTAGCACATGAAAGTTCTTACTTCCTTGATCAACTTTTCACCATATTCATCATATCCTTCACACACCTACACACACACATGAACTCCTGACACTTATTTATACTACCATCAACCTTGAGATCAATCTCCAAGGTCAGCAACACAATCTTCAATCCTTGAAACATTCTCCAAGGTCGGCAACAATCTTCAACCATTGAATCATTCTCCAAGGTCGACAAGCACACAATATTTGAAATAGGTCTGGACTTAAACATTACATGGCACAAAGGAATGTAGGAAAATAATTTACACCTTTGATAGGACCTAAATCCATCCAAGCACGCTACACAACACTTACATAATAATCAAATCAACTCCCTAATTAGCGCTAACATTCAAGGTTAGCCAAATAGTGTACACATAAGAAATTCTTCATAATACACTTCCACAATCACAAACATAACTTGCAGACCATGCATAGAGCATTAACACATTTTGGAAACATCCATGAACAACTTGAAGTCACTTGAGAACCAACAAATTTAACCACAACAAATTTTACTTGATGACAGTTCATAGACTGCTTACAAACAACATTGTTAGACTTTGCTACATAAGAACTTTTTTTCCAGAGCACCAAATTACAAAACCCTCTAGAATGAAGATAGATAAGGACCTTATGAACACATGTATAGAACCATAGAACTTGAAACCATTCTATGGAGAAATGTGGAGCAAAATACTTTCTCGCAGATGCTTGTGCCCAACTTAGAAATACTATCAAATACTATTCTTGAACTGGTGAACATAACTTACATTGCATAGAAATCCAGAGCACCAAATTCTAGATTTAATAAATTTACACACTTCTTGATAATATACCTAAATTGCACACTCAAATCTCTAACATATAATAAATGCAAAGAAAAAACTCGAGCAGTATTCTGTAAGCTAGAAGGCTCCTTCAACACACTCTTTTCAATATTAATCAAAATTTCTCAAAAACACTTGAAAACTCAATATTAGAAACATATTCTTAACATCTTCGGCACTTCTATATAGTAACCAAATAATATTTAACAAGACAACTTAGACAAACAACAATAACTTCATCAGAAGACACAGTTGACACCAATGACAACAAAAACATTTTGACATCAATGACAACACTGATTAGCACATACTTGCAATAATTTTCCCCTTTGTCATTGATGGAAACATATGATCTGAAAAACCATCATGACATAGCTCTACAACAATCTCACTCTCTCCCTTTCTTTTATACATCTTACTCTCTTTCTCTCCCTTTATTTTTCACATGAACTCTCTCCCCCTTTGACATCAATGGCAAAGGGTAATACACTTTTTCCAACTCTCTCTCCCCCTAATTATGATATTGCACATACTTACACTGTTCACAACTACTCTAAATACTCCCCCTTAGGAGTACACATCGACCTATTCTAGCTCTTACACACCCTAACTACAACAATCAATAATGCCACTACCTCCTCCCCCTGAGAGGTAGCCTCTAATCATCAGTCCAGGAAAGAATGTACCTTGAAGCACATTGGATTGATGCATCTCCTTTTGTATCTAGTTCAAAGAAGGAGGGGAAATAACCCCTAAATTTTCCTAGAGATATTCAAAAGTATCCTTAGGAAGCACCTTATTGAATATGTTAGTAACCTAATCCTTTGTAGGCACATACTCAAGCTTCACTTCATTCTCTACAACCTTCTCTCTCAGAAAGTGATACCTAATTGAAATATACTTTGTCCTTGAATGCATCACCAAATTCTTTGAAATATTAATAACACTTGTATTATCACAGAAGATAGGAATTAGATCATCATACTCCACTTTGATATCCTTCAAAGTTTGTCTCATCCACAACACCTGAGTGTAGCAAGATGTTGCAGCAATATACTCTGCCTCTACAGTAGATAAGGATACTGAATCCTACTTCTTTCTTAGCCAAGATACAACTCTATCTCTAAGAAAGAATGCACCACCACTTGTAGTTTTCCTATCATCTATAGATTTGGCTCAATCTGTATCTGTGTAAGCACTCAGGGTAAAGTCATCATTCTTAGGATACCACAAACCATGATCTGGAGTGCCCTTCAAATACCTAAATATCCTCTTCATTGCCATGACTTGTGACTCTCTAGGGTCTTCTTGAAATCTTTTTGTGAGGGTAAAATGTCGAATCAATCAAATGAATTAAATAAGACCCAAACATCAACAGAATAGAGAAACAAAGAAGATTCAAATGAACAAAGCAACGAACAAACACAGCAAACCTCTTCCGTTTCGAAACTTCTGTTGTTCGCCTATCACGAATCGTCCTTTCACAGATGAGATGAGCCCTCAGAGAGTGCAATCTTTTAAAGCTGTTTGAGGAAGTCGATGGTGAATGGCTATGGTGTGATATGCAATGAAGGTGAGCTCCAATGCAAGAATGGTGATCTCAAGCTTGTAGATGACAAATGGGTGCCAAAGGCGCGCGCTGGTGATATTTCTGCAGAGTAACGATGTCAAAAGCCTGGATGAATAGAATGGAGGGATGAAGCTTTATTTATAGACTCGGAGGAATAGGAATCAACGGTTGAGAGAAGATATGAAGATCAACGGCTGAGGATGGTTGAGGAATGTGCAACCAGTAGAAATGTGACAAGTGTCCCAGCTCCATCATGAAAGGTGGGATGTGACAAAACTGATTGGAGAGTTAACTCCATTGATTGGTTTGTTAACAGAATTGACTGATTAGTTAGAAGAGTGGATTGTGGAACTGACTGGATTGATTGAGGATTTGACTCAACTGACAGGTTAGTTAACAAATTTGATTGATTGGTTAACTGACCTCTGATTGGAGAAGAAATAGGCCATGTGGGTGAGGGAAAATAAGGCAATTAAATATTAAATATATTTAATTACATGTGCAACCTGATGAGGTGGACAAGGTGAGGTGTAAAGGTGATGTGGAATTTTGAATTTAGAACTTTAGGATAGAGGAATTAGGCTTAATTAAATAATTTATGATTATTTAATTGTGAAGGATTTTAGAAGAATTTTAATTAAATAAATAGAATTTATTTAATTGTGAGATAATGAATTGATTAAATAAATTTGGAATATTTATTTAATTGGTAGAAGAATGGAATAAATATTTAGAATATTTATTTAGGATGATTTGTGTCATTTTTAGACGTATACATTTTGCCCCTCTTTGATGCAATGCAGTTTATAGCGTTGCTTCAAAGAAATCGATAGTCTGAATGATACATGCCCCAGTTTGCCCCTAGTACAAGTTTGATGACAGGATGCCCCCTCGGGAGATTGGACGAGAAGAAGGCAGAAGGCGTGAGACAGACAATCTCACGATGAAGAAGGTTGAGATGGGTGAAGAAAGTGTCAAATGATATGCGATGCAAGATGGAATGATGACACACACAAGCAAGTAAGCAAGTATGCACAAATGACACAAGAACAAACAAGGTATTGCCCCTGTCAAGCTATAAACCAACTGATGAATTGATAACGATAGACGACAGTGTTGTCATGGCGGGGAACGATGTATCCCTAGACCAACATGGCAGGCATGTTGTCATGGTGGGGAATGATGGATCCCTAGAGCAACATGAAGGATAGTGTCTGGTTCCAGGAAATGAAGCATGTCGTGTAAGACGCGTGTATTGGTCTGATTTCGACAATGCAACATCCTGTATAAGACAATTGATTGATTAACTGATCGAGTTGGTTTACGACCAGACAAGGATCAAGACCACTGATTGTGATTGGATCATTTGTACAAGATTGACTTGACTTGATTGGTATGGATTAAGGATGGACCTTGCATTTGGATCATTGCTCTGACTGACTGATGAAAGATATGATAGATAGAATACTGATTGATAGAAGAAAGACTCGATAGAAGGACTCACAAGCTTTCGTAAACATTGATACTCTGCATTGTTGGATCTTTATTGCATGGGGTATGGTATGGATGTATAAATGGATATAGGATGGATGCTTTGCTTTTAGAGTGCTTTATTTCATCATTGGGCATTTTGTTTTTGGTACTTTTCTGAAATGTTGTAAGTAAATACAAGCATCTAGGTATAATTGAACCAAGATGACCTGAGTATCGCTTACATGGATTGTGATTTAGCAAGTTAATACAAGCATCTAGTCAAAATTGAATCTAGATGACCTGAGTACCTCTTGCGTTTCAACAAGCAAGGATTGCCCCCATTCATGTTAGACCTTTGATGTCCTCAATGATCTTTTGCTGATCACGTCCTTAGACAAGGCTTCACATTACTAAAGTTTAATCCACAAACAACAAACAAAGAAAGTAATCATGCCCCCATCATAGCATCTCGAGCTTTTGGCATCCTTGAGTAGCATAGGAAGGTATGATAGCAAAAATCAAGACTCTGTAACTTAACCCTAGGTTCCAATCTACAAAAGCATATTTGCGTTGATATGTGTTTATTTCTTGTCTTAATTTGCATAAAATCATTTAGAAGACCTTGGGTATTTGCCTTGCATTGGATAGGTTAAGATGCTCATAGTCAAGATTTCTACTTGAAGCGTGGGTGTTTGCTTGCATGTGCTTACTTGATGAGAAGGTTGCACAATCCTTATTGAGAAGACTGACCCTAAGGGACTGACCTAGTGCCTCAGGGGCTCATTGCTAAATGGCCTTGCCTACGTGACGACGCAGAGGCAATGTAGTTCGGGGTAAACCCTAATGGACCATGGATGGACTAGAAGAAAGACGACAAGAATGAAGACAAGAAAGGAGACGAATGGGACATTGGGAGAGATGGAAGCCTCAGGGGCGCATTAGAATAATGGCCTTGCCTACGTGACGACGCAGAGGCAACGTAGTTCACAGATTTGGACCACGGACACCGACGAGAGACACTACACTAGGCTTACATTAAGGAGACGGTATGGGACAAAACCTTGGTTGACAAGGCCACAAGGTGAGTATCAAGCCATGATAGGTAACTGTCAGGTGTTTATTGTGTGGTAGATATGGGTTGAATGAGGAAAATAGAGGGAGAATGGGCTCAAGGTGATTGGATTCCCAAAGATGGAGAATGCAGTTTGTCACAAGTAACGCCTGTTTACTAGGTTTTCATCACTTGCTTTTATTTGCACGAGAAACTAGAAAGTAACATGACGCCTGATTGCCAGGTTTTCCTCATGGTACCTATCCAAGGCGCCTGTTTGCCAAGTTTTCACCAAAGGATGAATTTTTTTTGTTTGTACGCTTTCTAATTTTTATTTATTTTATTTTTTCAATTTTTTTCTTTGTAACTTATTTTGATTTTTTTGATTTTATTGTGCCCCCTTGCATTGGGGTTCTCTTAGGTATAGAACCGGCGAAGGTGCATGCTGTTGATTGGATCATCAAACAACTCACCTTCTGACGTGGCCAACTGATATGCCCCCGATCCGTAAGCCGCTACAATTACATAGGGTCCAAGCCAGTTAGGCTCGAACTTACCTTTCTTTTCTCTGTCCTGCTGATTGCGAGGGTTCTCTTTTAGGATGAGGTCCCCAGCCTTGAAGCATCTTGGTCTAACCTTGTGGTTGTAGCTTCTTGACATCATTTGTTGATAGGCTTTGAGATGGTCAAAAGCTTTCTGGTGCCTTTCCTCTAGCAGTTCTAGCTCTTGTAACCTGGAGACTCTGTACTCTTCGTCTGATATGAGACCTTTCAACGACACCCGAAGGGATGGGAGTTCGACCTCAATGGGAAGGATGGCTTCAGAACCATAGACGAGGGCGTAGGGTGTAGCACCTGTGGGAGTGCGTATGCTAGTTCTATAGGCCCACAGAGCGGGATTAAGTTGGACGTGCCAATCGCGACCAGCTTCATTGACAGTCTTCTTTAGGATTTTCAGAATGGTTTTGTTCGATGCCTCAGCTTGGCCGTTACCTTGGGGGTAATAGGGAGTGGAGAAACGATGTTGGATTTTAAAACGCTCACAAAGTTCCTGGACATCCTGATTTTTGAAGGGTCTCCTATTATCCGTTATGATGGATGAAGGGATGCCATATCGGCAAATAATGTAATTCAGAATGAATGAGGAAATTTGCTTTCCTGTGACGGTTGATAAGGGAACGACTTCAATCCACTTTGTAAAGTACTCAGTGGCGGTTATGATGAATTTATGGCCGTTGGAAGAAGGCGGATGAATCTTTCCCACGAGGTCAAGTCCCCACTGGCAAAAGGGCCAGGGTGTCGTTAGAGGTCTCAACTCCTAAGCAGGTGCATGAATCAGGTTCCCATGTATCTGGCACTATTTGCACTTTTTGACGAACTGATACGAATCCATTTCCATATTGGGCCAGTAATAACCCAAACGCATGAGTTTCTTAGCTAAGGAAGGACCGCTGGAGTGTGTTCCGCAGATCCCTTCATGTACGTCTCGTAAGGCAGTTACAGATTCTTCTTGTTCTAGACAACGGAGTAAAGTACCATCCAGACCACGTCGGTAAAGGGTATTGACAATAATGGTGTAACGGGAGGCTTGTCGGATGAAAGTTTGTTTTTGGTTGGAAGAGAGGTCCAAAGGAAGGATATTGTCCTTGAGGTAAGTGTAGGTCTTACCGTACCAAGGCGAATCAGATCCTACTAGGTGGCAAATGGAATGGGTGTCGAGGAGATCATAAGCCAGTTGTCAAATTGTTTCTACTAAGAACTCATACCGTGACTCATGTTCAGGTATCTCAAGAAGAGAGGCTATGGTCGCCATTGCATCGACTGCTTTGTTCTCTATCCTAGGTATTTGCTCAAATGAGATGGTCCCAAAATGTGCTTTGAGGTCGTCGACCATCCGTTTGTATGGGATGAGCTTCTCATCTTTGGTCTGATACTCGTCATTGACCTGGTTTATGACAAGCTGAGAATCACCGTAGACACATAGTGCTTGGATTTTCCACTCAGTGGTCATCTTGAGACCAATTACCAAGGCCTCATACTCCACTATATTGTTAGCACATGGAAATAACAACCTGTAGGACTTTAGAATGGTGTCGCCTTGGGCAGTGATAAACAAGATACCTTCCCCTGATCCATGGTTGGTGTAAGACCCGTCGAAGTAGAGTTTCCAAGGAGATGTTGACAGAGTGAATAAAGACTCATCAGGGAACTCAAACTACATTGGTGAAGTGTCCTGTAACGGTGCCTCAGCTAGTTGGTCAGCGATGATTTGCCCCTTGATGGCTTTTCTATCCACATACTCTATATCATATTCGCTAAGAAGCATAACCCATTTGGCTAGTCGACCTGTGAGAGCTGCTTTGCTGAGAAGATATTTTAGTGGGTCGATCTTGGCAATGAGTTTGACAGGATGTGCCAACATGTAGTGTCAGAGTTTTTGTGAGGCAAAAACCACCGCAAGGCATGAACATTCCACCTGCGAGTACTGCAACTCGTAGCCCACTAAGGTTCGACTGATGTAGTACACAGCTCTTTCCTTGTTCTCATAGTCTTGCTGCGCTAGGAGAGCCCCAAGAGCAGTAGGTGTAGCAGATATGTAGAGAATCAAAGGTTTTCCTTGGATCGGAGGCATGAGTATAGGAGGATTCATGAGGTACTCCTTGAGCTTGTTGAATGCCTCTTCACACTGCTCATCCCATTTAAATGGAACGTTCTTATGTAGGAGATGGCTGAAAGGATGGCACTTGTCTGCCAGTTGTGAGATGAACCTGCGGATGGCCTGGAGCTTGCCCTGTAAGGATCTCAACTGTGTTAGAGTTTTGGGCGGAGGCATGTCCATGATTGCTTTGACCTTGGCCGGGTCTACCTCTATGCCGTTTGCTGACACGATGAAGCCTAGCAGCTTGCTTGATGTGACCCCAAACACACACTTCTTCGGGTTCAGTTTTACTTGGAATTGATCCAACCGTTGGAAGACTTTTTCTAATGTGTCCAGGTGTGAGTCCCTGGTGAGTGATTTTGCCAAGATATCGTCAACATAATCTTCCATGGTCACATGCATCATGTCGTGGAATATGGTCGTCATGGCCCGCTGATATGTAGCACCTGCGTTTTTCAACCCAAATGGCATGACATTCCAGCAAAAGGTACCCCATGGACAAGTGAAAGCGGTTTTGTGCTGATCCTCTGGTGCTATTTTGATCTGGTTGTACCCTGAGAATCCATCCATGAGTGACAGCATTGTATGTCCTGCCGTGAGGTCGACTATGATATCGATGTTAGGCAAGGGAAAGTCATCCTTGCGGCATGCTTTGTTTAAGTCTCTAAAATCGTTGCATAGTCCAACCCTGCCATCTGGTTTAGACACTGGCACGATGTTTGATATCCATTCGGGGTAATCGATGGCCCTGATGAACCCCATGTCTAGCAATTTCTTGAGTTCTTCCTTGACCAGAAGGGCTATATGGGGGTGCATCTTTCTCAGTTTTTGCTTTACGGGCTTCACCCCTGGATCCAATGGCAAGTGATGTAGGATCAGGTTTGGGTCCAAACCTGGCATGTCGGCATATGACCAAGCAAAGCTGCCTCTCTTCTTTTTAAAGAATGGTACAAACCTAGTTTTCTCAGGCGGCGTGAGAGATTTTGCAAAGTGGATAATCTGAGGTTGCTCTTCGGTTCCAATGTTCACTGGCTCTGTTGGCTCTACCACAATCTGTGACCTTTCTTGATACATATCACTTGGGAGGGTGTCAAGCAATCCATCGTCAGGTGCCACAGTTGGGTTTTCACCTTCAGATACGTCCTTTCTTTTTACTGTTTTATGATCTGACATTGCCGCACGGCGGTTTTCACCGTCAGATCCCTTTTTGATCTTTATATTTTTGCGACTAGAAGGCTTGGCACCCTCCCCGAAGTAAGCTACAGTATTGAGTTCGATAGCGAAACCGGCTTTATGATCTCCTTTTGGTAAGTGATCTCTAAGTCCTATATAGTCAATGTAGGCATCATCGTTCTGGAACATATCTAATTGGGGGGTCCCTTGCAGATCCCAGTCAATAAGCTCCGGGTGCAAGAGGGGAAGGGAGTCGGATGAAAGACCTGATTCGTTGATAGTGTGGATGGAAATACTAGGAGCACAGGTGGGGGTAGTGTTCTGGGTGGTAATTTCCTCCAAGTTGTTTATCGCAATGGAATCGAAACTTTCCTTGAAAGCTATACTCTCAGGGAGGGGCAAATCAGACTCCAGTGGTTTGTCCCGTTGCGTTTGTCTCTCATGGTAAGGGCTAAGAGTTTGGATGGTGTCAATCTCCTTGTCATCGTAGGAGTGCTCTGTTAGCTCGTCCCACTCATACTCATTCAACTCATCTGAATTTGTGTCACTGTCCTCTTGGGGTGTTTGGATTGTCTCCACAAGACAGGCATTTTCCTTGGCTTTACCCTTGCCTTTGTATCCCAAGCCAGTGGTGTTTCTAGCTGAAGAGGAGGAAGAAGGTTGTATAGGTTCAATGATCCCTTCTTTTCTGAGGCCGATAGGGCCTTGTCCTTCATATCCCATCCTGTGCAAGATGGTCTCACCTCACCCATAGAGCTCTGTAGGGAGTCTGGGTGGATCTTGGGGTGTGTTTTCTTCTTCGGCATAAAGCCATTGCAAGAGATCTCGCTCCTCTGATTCATCGGATAAGGTCCCCCATTTTACAAAGGGGTTTGCGGGAGTTATAGGAGGAGCAGAGGGCTTTGGAAAATGCCTGGGTGGATGCTTGGGCTAGCCAAAGGAGCGAGGAGACAAGGGCATTTTTGCAAGGTTGAGGCTGTGCTCAATCTGGTATTCCCCCACGCCATTTTCTTTTATGGTGATTTTCATTGGTTTAGGCCGTGAGGAGGAAGCTTCAGCAGAATGGTCCTGTTGTGGGGTAGGGGAAATGTGGGCTCGATTGTTGGGTATGACACATTCAGGTTTTGCTTGGAAAGAATTGCAGTGTTGGTAGGGATCAGGGTCGCCGTGTATGGTGACCTGCTTGCCATCGTGTGGGAACTTTATGCATTGATGGTAGGTGGAGGGGACAGCCTTCATGGCGTGGATCCATGGTCTCCCTAGTAGAATATTGTAAGCAAGCTCCCGATCAAGGACTTGGCACACCACATCTTTAATTACCAGTCCCACTTGAATGGGTAGGACAACCGTGCCCTTTGTGGTTCGTTCGTCCTCGTCATAGGCCTTTATGGTAATCTTCCTCCATGGATCCACTGCCTGTTCAGAGAACCCCAATGCAAGGACTAGCTTCAAAGTGCAAATATTCAAACTGGCACCCCCATCAATGAGAACCCTCTTGATGCGGTGCTTGTGTACGAATGCGACAATGTGTAGGGGAGTGTTGTGGGGTTGAGATACGGAAAGGTCATCTTGCTCAGTGAATGATACGGAAGGGGAGGATGTCAGATTGCCCACCATGGTTTGAAACTTCTCTTGGGCCAGGTTAGTGGGGACAGTAGTTTCCACTAAGGCTTTCTCGAGAATCTCCTTATGAGAAGGAGATAGACACAAGAGCTCTAATATAGAAATGTGAGCCAGAGTTTTTTGCAATTGGTCGATGACATTATATGGGCGGGAGTTGGACGGAGAGGGTGACGACCTTGGAGGAGTGGTGTTGATCGTGACTCTACCACTGCGGGTAATTATACTACAACCAGTTCTATTAGGTCCTGGTTGTTGGTTGGGGGATATGACGTTGACTTGCGGAACATGCTCAGAAATGCAGTTAATGGTGTACTCAAAGGGAACGCTTGCATAGTTAGCATTACTCGACCCACTGTTCTGGTTTGGCCTATTGCGATTGTTGTCATTATTGTTATGGCCATTGGAGTTGTTGCCATTGTGACCATTGTTGTGGTTGTAACCATTGTTGCGATTATTGTTATACGGCCGGTTATGGTTTAGAAGAGGATCCCGGTAGGCCACATGAGATTCATTGGAGGTATGCTGTTGTGTTCCTCCCTGATTTTGATCCAGTATATCTTGTATGACATTCTTGAGGCAGATACAATTGTTAGTCGTGTGCCCCCTTCCTCGATGATACTCGCAGTAGTCTGTGTCCTTCCAATAGGGAGGTTTTACGATAGGCTCATAGTCGCTTGTTGGCGGTAGAGAAATTTCATTGTTAGCCAACAACTTCCTGAGGGCAGATTCTTGAGATTCTCCTAACGGTGTGAATTTCCTCCTTGGATTTGAATTGAACCAAGGTCTAGGTTCCCGAGGGGGTGGCTTGTTGAGTGTACCGTTATTTGCTTCTTCCTTAAGAGTGAATATGGGTTGTTGTTTAGGGGCTGCCACCTTGGCATCCACTACTCCATCGTTGACCACATTCTTGTTCTTGGTCCAAAACTTTGACTTGTCAGTTGTGTAATTGGAAGGAGGTGTGTCCTTGTAGAGCTTGAGAGTTCCTTTAGCGATCATAGCTTTCTCAATGAATAGCCCCATTTCAATGACTTTGGTGAATGAGGTAGGGCATTGTATCTAGATCTGATAGCTAAGATCAGGATTCGAATTGTGGACAAACATTTCCAATAGTTGTTTCTCAGGCATGTCGTAAGAACACTTACTAGCTAGCTGTCTCCATCGTTGTAAGAAGATGGCGAATGACTCACCACTCTTTTGTTTGGTGTTGCATAGGTCTAGCATAGATACTTCGTGTTCTATGTTGTAAGAGAAGTGCGTTATGAATTTATTGACAAGTTCATCAAAAGTTTTGATTCCTGGTGGGAGACGCGAGAACCACTCCATAGCTTGACCTCCTAAAGATCTTGGGAATAGTCTCATTAAGTAGGTCTCGTTGTGAGCTACTTCTAAACATGCTGCAGTGAATTCCCGGATATGATCTCTAGGGTCCCCCTTCCCTTTGTATTTGTCAAATTTTGGGATTCCGAACTGAAAGGGGAATGGTTTCATGACCAAACTTCTGTCAAAGGGGTATGGTGCTATATCTTCCAAGGAGTAGTTCTTGGAACTTGTGCCGATCTTAAGGTTGGAGATTTCTAGCTTTAGACTCTCAATTTGTTGCCTCACATCTGCCATAGGAGCATTTTGATCTATGGGTTGTTTTCCTCTCTCATTGGCCTGGGGGACCGTGTCATTTGTGTCCCTCTCACATTCATTGTCTGCATTTTCCCTGATGGAGCTAATGTCAAAGTCTGCGGGGAGTTTGATTCTGAGACTAGCAAGATGATGGAAATATTTGGTGGGGTCCTCAAGGAGCACTTTCTCCACTAGGCGTTGGAATTTGCTATCTTGCATGTGTGCCACTAATTCTTCACGAGAAATTTCTTCATCATCATCGCGTGGTGGGGCGATGTGATCGGATGAGTCAGCCATTTCGATTAGCTTGTTGTACTGGGATCGAGTAAGAACCATGCAAGGTGGGGTGGGATGAAGTGGACTAGGATTAGAAATTTTGGCAAGGTGCCGACTAAGACTGTAATGAATGGGGTATCTAGGACAAGATTTGGACAAAGGGTTCTCTCGCTCAATGACTTCAGGTAAGACGGTTGACACAAGACTCTAGCCACTAGCAAGGGTAGTCGATACCAGTCTCACTGTGTAGGGCTTAGTCGTTCAACAAGACTACTAGCAAAAGGTACTATGACCTACTAGGCTTACGTGAATTCACGAATGAAATGAAGAAGGACCTATGTTAAATCGGTATGGGACAGAATGATGTTGGGGCAAAGAGTGACTAGGACAGAAGGTGACTGGGACGACCGACGAAAGAGAGAGAATTGGGGGAAATGGATGAAAAATGACTGCAAGGTTGATTCTGACCTCAGAAAATGAAACTAGGCTGAAATGGGTACTCTGAACAGCTGACGAAAATTTCTCAAAAATAGGGCAGATGCTCACTGTCACACATGCGCAGAAACAGATGCGCAGCAAGAATGGGTAAATGCGCCGTAAGTCGCTGTAAAAGCGCAGCTCTGGTGAAGCACGTATGCGCAGTAACAGTGTGTAAATGCGCAGCAGAAAAGTAAATGCGTAGCAAGTTGATGTATATGCATAGCAAGTCGCTGTAAAAGTGCAGCCAAAAAGTGTATATGCGCAGCAGAAAGGTATGTATGCGCAGCCAGTCGGTGCAAAAGTGCAGCAAGTCGCTGTATATGCGCGGCAGAAAAGTGTATATGTGCAGTTCTAGTATTTTTAGCAAATTTTTGGGATTTTTTCCCTGTTTTTGGTATTCTTTGGCTGGAAAAGGTCTTCCTGATATTATGAATTAATTTAGCAAGAAAACACGGCAAGCACAAAGAATGTTTTGTAGTTTTCCATTGTTTTTGTAGTTTTTCAACTCTATTTTGGACAAAAGCAAGCACAAAATCCTAGGCGAGAAATGGATTATAAGGGATTTGGGCCACTAAAACAAGAGGTATTTAATTCGGGCAACCGTTCAAGTGGTTACACATGCGGCGGCACTACTCTCCATTATGGAGTCTCCCAGCCTCAAAGGGTTACGCCTGAGAGGGTTTTGGGGGAGGTTGGCCGTCGGTGTAACATAACAGCACTCATTGCAGGAAGTTTTCACCTCAAGTACAATTTATTTTAAGTGGCTCGGTAGGGCTTGGCGTTAGCCTGTTACCACTTAGGGTCGTTCCCGCTTGGACAAGCGTGCATCCAAGGGCAGGCCCCTCCTAAAGGTTAAACAAATAGAATGACAAGTCTGGCACTCTGATCACCCAGAAGAGGGGAGAGCATAAGCCTATTGTCATTCGCAAGCACAGAATACACTGATTAATCCACCCTAGTTAAAAGATAAAAACTAAATGGGCTAAGCTACTCAAACAGAACTTTGAAGTGATTTCAGCAATATCGCAGTGGTTCAGTTTTAAATCCCAAAAAGCAGTAGTGAGTTCAATTTTAAATCCACGTTGTACGAGATTGTTAACTTTGAAATTCAGGTCTCACGACATAGAAATGGTTCGTTTTAACTTCAGAAAGCAGTTGTGAGTTCAATTTTAAGTCCACGTTGCACGAGATTGTTAACTTTGAAATTCAGGTCTCACGATATAGCAATGGTTCATTTTAACTGCAAGATCAGTGATGAGTTCAATTTTAAATCTTAGATAGCAATAACTTGGAAGTTGTTTGCAATGCAAGCATGAAATAAACCGGTTACTTCCTCCCTAATTAAGACTAGATGAAGATTTGTAATGAACAACCATTTTACTCTTTCCCAGAAAATGAAATGTGAGCTAGTTAGATGCAACTACATGTAACTAAACCTGAGCCTAACCTGCAAAACCGCTCCAGCAAACACCTGCAAAAGGGTTAGCATTAGCAAAATCCTCTAGAAAAGTACTAAAACTTGAGCCAGTTACAAATGCACAGCTTCAGTGATCAGATGCGCAGAAGTGATCAACAGAAGCGCAGCATTAACGAATGCGCCGTAGTTTTGAACGTATGCGCCGTTAAAATGAATAAATGCGTAGATTTAACAGATGCACAGCAACAGTCTTCATAAGCACCGTAACAGTCAACAGATGCGCAGTTATAACAGATGCGCAGCAACAGTCTATGAAAGTGCAGTAATAGTCAACAAATGCACAGTTTTAACAAAAGCACCGTAATAGTCTGTAAAAGCGCAGCAAGAATACACAGATGCGCAGGATTTTCAAAAGCGCCATAACAGTCTTCAAAAGCACCGTAAAAATGAACAGATGCACCGAACTAATCTGTGCGTGACTCTGCGGGACCTGTACGGAACCTGCCTTCAAAAAAAGCTCAAAAATGGTGAAATAAAGGGGCAACGGCCCCACGGTGGGTGCCAAAAATGTGAGGGTAAAATGTCGAATCAATCAAATGAATTAAATAAGACCCAAACATCAACAGAATAGAGAAACAAAGAAGATTCAAATGAACAAAGCAATGAACAAACACAGCAAACCTCTTCTATTTCAAAACTTCTGTTGTTCGCCTATCACGAATCGTCCTTTCGCAGATGAGATGAGCCCTCAGAGAGTGCAATCTTTTAAAGCTGTTTGAGGAAGTCGATGGCGAATGGCTATGGTGTGATATGCAATGAAGGTGAGCTCCAATGCAACAATGGTGATCTCAAGCTTGTAGATGACAAATGGGTGCCAAAGGCGCGCTGGTGATATTTCTGCAGAGTAACGATGTCAAAAGCCTGGATGAATAGAATGGAGGGATGAAGCTTTATTTATAGACTCGGAGGAATAGGAATCAACGGTTGAGAGAAGATATGAAGATCAACGGTTGAGGATGGTTGAGGAATGTGCAACCAGTAGAAATGTGACAAGTGTCCCAGCTCCATCATGAAAGGTGGGATGTGACAAAACTGATTGGAGAGTTAACTCCATTGATTGGTTTGTTAACAGAATTGACTGATCAGTTAGAAGAGTGGATTGTGGAACTGACTGGATTGATTGAGGATTTGACTCAACTGACAGGTTAGTTAACAGATTTGATTGATTGGTTAACTGACCTCTGATTGGAGAAGAAATAGGCCATGTGGGTGAGGGAAAATAAGGTAATTAAATATTAAATATATTTAATTACATGTGCAACCTGATGAGGTGGACAAGGTGAGGTGTAAAGGTGATGTGGAATTTTGAATTTAGAACTTTAGGATAGAGGAATTAGGCTTAATTAAATAATTTATGATTATTTAATTGTGAAGGATTTTAGAAGAATTTTAATTAAATAAATAGAATTTATTTAATTGTGAGATAGTGAATTGATTAAATAAATTTGGAATATTTATTTAATTGGTAGAAGAATGGAATAAATATTTAGAATATTTATTTAGGATGATTTGTGTCATTTTTAGACGTATACACTTTCCATAAGATAGAATGCATGCATGATATCTAGTCTGGTAGCAGTTAGGTATAGCAGTCCTCCAATCATTGATCTATATTTTCTCTAATTAGCCTTAGGTGATTCATCATTCTTCCTCAACTTGCAACCAATTGTCATGGGGCTACAGACTAGTTTAGAATCTTCCATTCCAAACTTCTTCAACAGTCACTTAACATACTTTGATTGTGAAATAAAAATGCCCTTATCTATCTGATTGATTTGCAGCCCAAGGAAGAAGTTCATCTCTCCACACATTGACATCTGAAATTCTTTTTGCATTTCATTTGCAAAGTCCTTACACATATTTTCATTTTGACCAAAGATTATGTCATCCACATAGACCTCAACAATTAGGATTTGATCTTTTCTTACCCTGATGTACAGATTACTGTCTGTAGACCCTTTACTGAATCCCTGCTGCAACAAATGCATGTCTAACCTTGCATACCAAGCTCTGGGAGCTTGCTTCAATCCATCTAATGTATTCTTTGATCCACATACCATATCCAGTTTGTCTGACAACTAAAATCCATCTAGTTACTCTATGTAGACTTCTTCTTCCAACTCACTATTTGGAAAAGCAAACTTCACACCCGTCTGATATACTTTGAAATCCTTATTGAAAAGTGCAATACAACTTAGAGGGGGGGGGGTGAATTAGTTGTAACCAATACTTCAAAACCATTAACACATCAACCACTTAATCACTGTTATTATAATTTAACTATGAAAGCATGAAATCAGAACTTAAACACATTCACACATGAGACACATGAGACACTAGATTTTTATGTGGAAAACCCTATAAGGAAAAAACCATGGTGAGTGTTAGCTCACAATATAGAAGATAAATCAAAATTTACAATAAGGCTCACTACCAATGAGGCTCACTACCCAGAATGCTCACTGCAAAAGAAGTGACTCACTTCCAATGGGGTGGCTCACTGCCATAATTGGTGAACTAAGATATTAGCAGCTACTCCATGCTAGGATTCAGTTCCATTGAAGCACAATAAATTCCTTTCTCTGCTCTACTTCTTCACTTTGGACTTATCTTTGCATTTTCACACATCCATACATTTTTCATGACTTCATTACAAGTATTTAAACAATTCATCAACCTTGGAATTTGCATCAAGGTCAAAATTACAATCATCAACCGTTGGAATAATATCCAAGGTCAGCAAACATACATACATCAAGATAGGTCTGGACCTAAACAGATTTGAGAGAGAAAAAAATGAATGTGGATCATGCCAAGCCTTACCTGGGACTCAATTGAAATCTTCCATGCAATAACATGGTTTACAAACTTTGAAGCACAACCACAGGTAGTGAAAACAACCAAGTTGGCCAAGACTAGAGTTAACACTAAGACTTTTAGGAGCATGCTTCATGCATGATCCAGATTATACTTTACGGACCAATAAAAAGATAGGAACATGATCTAGAGACTCTCACAAGCATGTTTCAATCATCAAGAATATCCACACAACCTCTAACCACTTTATCCATAAGATTCTTCAAACCAAAGCATTTGAACATTACTGTCGGCCACTATCATAAAGGAAAGATCACTTGCAGAGTACTAAATCATGAACCATTAGAACTAAAGGCACATAACATCATGACAAACTTAATTTTAGAACCGCTAACTATGAAACTTAAATGAGGAGATATACAGAGCAGAATACATTCTTCCTGTCACCATTAAATACATAGAAAAACAATTTTTACTCTGGTGAACAAAACTCACTCAAATCTTCACATCGGAGGCTCAAACATGAAACATAGCATCTACAGACATCCCTTAACATTATTTCCAATCTGTAGGAAAAGATATTCAATCTATAGGATATGCGGACCAAAACACTACATTGCTCTGGTAGATAAAGCAATTTTGCACTTTGTACTAATTCCTCAAATACTTGTTCAGACTTATTCAAATGACTTTCTTAGGTGTTGACATCAATGACAACACTTACTACTCATACTTGTAACAATCTCCCCCTTTGTCATTGATGGAAACACATGATGTGAAAAACCATCAAGACATATAATCTTGCTTTGCTTCTCCTCACTTGATGCTTTCTCTATTTACAATTTTGTTCTTAGGTTTTTCACATGAACTTCTCTCCCCCTTTGACAACAATGGCAAAGGGTGCCAGAACTTTTCTTTCTTTTTGCTACACAACTCCCCATGTCATCAACACTGCAACACTTACTGCTCTTGATTAGAAACTTCCACCAACCCCCCATAAGGAGTAGCCTTAAAAACATCAATCTAGATGAAAGATGGAACTTTAAATACCACCAGACTAATGCACTTACCATGTATCTTAGTTTAGAGAAGGAGGGGTAATAAACCCTAACTTCTCCCTAAGATACTCAAAAGTATCCTTTGGCAGAGGCTTAGTGAAAATATCTGCAATCTGATCCTTTATAGACACATATTCCATCTTTACTTCATTCTCTATTACATTTGCTCTTAGAAAGTGATTCCTTATTGATATGTTCTTTGTCCTTGAGTGCAACACTAGATTCTTTGAAATGTTTATAGCACTTGTATTGTCATAAAAGATTGAAATTGGTTCTTCATACACAACTCTTATGTCCTTCAATGTTTGCTTCATCCAAAGAACTTGAGTGCAATAGTATGCTATGGTAGTATATTTTTCTTCTATAGTAGACAAAGAAATTGATTCTTGCTTCTTGCTCAGCCATGAAACCAATCTATTACCCAAAAGGAAAGCACCTCCACTTGTACTTTTTCTGTCATCAGCATCTCCTTCACAACCTGCACCTGTATAAGCATTGAGATTGAAATCAGTATCTTTGGGATACCACAATCCACAATCTAAAGTACCTTTTAAATACATTATGATCCTTTTGACTACCATTGCATGTGACTCTTTGGGATCTTCTTAAAATCTTTCCACAAGACAGACTGCATGCATTATGTATAGTCTAGTATGGGTCAGATAAAGTAGTCCTCTAATCATATACCTATACTTTTTTTTATCACTTTTAGGTGATTCATCATTCTTGCTCAACTTGCAACTAGTTATGATAGGAGTACATACTAGCTTAGAATCCTCCATTCCAAAATTCTTCAATAATTCTTTCACATATTTGGATTGAGAAATGAAAATTCCTTTTTCTGATTGAGTAATTTGCAGTCCTAAAAATAAATTCACTTCACCAAACATAGACATTTCAAAATCTTTTTGCATTGCCTCTGCAAATTTTTTACACATACCTTCATTGCCTCCAAAGATAATATCATCAACAAAGACTACAACAATTATAATTTGATCATCATTGATTTTGAAATAGAGATTGTTGTTTGTAGTACCTTTACTGAACTATAATTGCATCAAATACTTGTCCAACCTTGCATACCAGACTCTAGGAGCTTGCTTGAGTCCATACATGGCTTTCTTTAATCTACACACCATGTTACTTTGGGCTGATAACTAAAATCCTTTTGGTTGTTCAATGTAAACTTCTTCTTCTAGCTCTCCATTCAAGAAAGTAGACTTCACATCCATCTAGTATACCTTGAAGTCTTTATGTGTTGCAAAAGCCAAGAACATTCTTATAGCTTCAATCCTTGCCATAGGAGCAAAAGTCTCCTCATAATCTATTCCTTCAACCTGAGAATATCCTTTGCAAACTAGTCTTGCTTTGTTTCTCACTACTTCTCCATTTTCATTCATCTTATTTCTGAAAACCCATTTGGTTCCAATCACATTTTTATCAGCAGGTCTATGGACTAATTCCCAAGTTTGATTCTTCTCTATCTACATCAGTTCTTCTTCCATGGCTTTTACCCAACTTTCATTTTTGCAAGCTTCACTTACAGTTTTAAGTTCAATATGTGAAAGAAAACAATAGTTCACCTATTCCTCTGCGGCTCTTTTCCTTGTCAATACTCCTTTGCTTTTGTCACCAATTATTTGATCTATAGAATGATTAATCCTTACATACCTGGAAGCCTTAACAACACTTTCTGGAGCCTTTTCTTCTTCAACTTGACTGTTCTTTTGTTCAACCTTTTCCTCATTGACTATAACAGCAGGTTCATCTGATTCATAGCAACTCAATTCTGATGTCATTTCTTTGTCTTCATCAAGCACTCTCAATCACCTTCTTGAATCTCTTGTTGTAGCACTGGTAGGCTTTACTCTTAGTAGAGTATCCATGGTGCAGGGCACCTAGGAACAGTTTGACACCTCAAGCATTTGAATGCATTTTTCATAAGTTTTGGTTTTGTTCAATGTATGTTTGGTAATAAGGCTTTTTATCCATTATTGTAAGGTCCTTTTGTATGGTCAAGTGGCTTGGGGTAATCATATAAACCTCAAGACACTCTTAGTCCATTTGGACCCTAGTTGTGCCTAGTAGGTCTAAGGATGATTTCTTGAGTTTATTTGTTAGTTTTGTGTTTTAACATGTTTTGGGGAGTATGATGGTGGGTTGATTCCATTGGACAAGCAAAACAAATCGCCATCCTTGTGTAAATGCAAAAATACCATAGTGTCCAGTGTTGTCAATAGTGTCAATGACACATTGACCAGTTGCAACTCTATTTTGGATGGTTAAAACTATTTGGAGAAGTTGCACACTAACTTGGATTGGCTAATATGATTGTGATTTCACTCCTGTACGGCAGAGGAGGTCTAGTACGAAGTTTTGGGCATTCAAACAAATAAAATAGTCACTTTTCCCTATTTTTCTTGCTGTGTACGGTCTATACAGATTGGCCAGATGAGCAAATATATTTTTCCTGAAACTAGACTGAGTCAGGGTTCGAATGCAACTAGTTTGAGGTCTTGAAGTGGTCAGAGTCAAAATTTATTGAATTTTCTTTCAAAACTGGTCTAGAAACCCTGTTTTCTAGGGTTTGTCATATAAATCTAGCCCTAGAATGCATTTCCAATGGTGAAAATTCATGAAAACTGGTGAAATGCAAGCTAGGGATGTACTCTATAGGATTCCAAAAGCATTTGGTGGGGAAAGGTTGTTTTTGAATTTTAAGGTGATGCCCTAGGTCAAGTATTACCATGTATTTGGCCTATTTTATGCAATTTGTTGTTGTAGAAGACAAAATCCTGATAGGGTGAGTGAATAGATGGTGGTTTTGTGTTTTTTGGGCATGGTAGGAGTGTTCCAAATTCCTATCCCTAATCTATGCACCTAAAATTGATCACTTTGTAACCTAGCCCTAAACTGATCAATTAGGCCTAGAGACCTAGTGAGGGTTCTGAGTTGCTAGAGTAGAGTTGGACCAGGAGACTTGGAAGTTTGATAGGGTCCCTTAAAGGTTATCTAAAACCATCATTTACTTGCTTGGTCATTTGGGATTTTGTCAAGTTGTGTTGAGAAAACTAGGTTTGGAGGGCTAGTAGCTTTACTAGTCAAAGTAGAGGTAGGAGAGTTTTGGGAAGTTGGGGATCAAACCAACTGCATGGAAAGTATTTATTGATCTGTCTTAAGGTGTGGGAGAAGCCTTGAAGGTTGAGTCATCACCAAGATATCAAACCCTTCATATACCCTTGAATGTGCTTTTGGTTGGTTGGTTGAAGGATAGGTGAGTGGGTGAGTGGACAAAGGAGAATAGTAAACATTGTGTTGTTGCTTCCCTTGTGCCACTCTACATCAGGTGGTATCAGAGCCATCAAAGAGATGGGAGATAGAGAAAAAGAGGAGGAAATTCCTTCAAAGGTGACAAATTCCGAATTGGCAAAGATAGTAAGAGAGCAAGCAGCCAAGAACAAAAGGATGGAGGCTGAGATAGAGAAGTTGAAGAAGGATAAGGATAAGAAGGAGAAGCCAGAGGTCATCTTGGATTCAGATGAAGAGGATCAAGATGAAGAAGGAGTGCCTATGGAAGAGCCACAAGGAGGCATGTCAGAAAGACAATTCCTAGATGCACTTGGAAAGTTGAGTAGGAAGGACACTAAGGTGGACTTACCTATGTTTCCTGGTAAGATGGATCCAGAGGAGTGCCTTGATTGGATAGAGGCAATGGAGAACCATTTTAAATGTGAAGAAGTGGCAGAAAATCAGAAAGTGAGGATTGCCAAATCAAGAATGAAAGGGCCAACTGGCATGTGAATGAAGTGGCAGAGGAAGAAGTGGGGGTAGGGGTCCCAATGTGTTCACTAGAAGGTGTTTCTCTTGCAATCAGATAGGACATCAGTCCTTTAGGTGCCCGGAGAAGATGGGAAACACTGCTGCAAATCAAAAGGATAGAAGGGTACAACTCCTTCAAAAAGAGGACTGTCAAAGCACCATAAGTTATCAAATAGCTTCTTACAAGTCTGCAGCACTAGAGAGTGGAGAATGCATCATGTTTAATAGGTCCCTCATCATCCCAGCCACCAAGGAGCAGCCCCAAAGGAACAACTTATTCAGAACCACTTGCAAGGTGAAAGGAAAAGTTTGCAAGGTAATAGTTGATTCAGGTTCTTCTGAAAATTTGGCTTCTAATGAAATGGTGACTAAGTTAGGATTGGAAAGCATACCCCATCCTAACCCCTATAGAGTATTTTGGCTAAGCAAGGAACAAAAAATTGTGGTGAAAGAGCAATGTTGGGTTGAATTCAAGATAGGTGAATATCATGATAGGATTCTTTGTGAGATAGTGGATATGGATGCATGCCACCTTCTTCTTGGAAGGCCTTGGCAACATGACACAAGTGCCCAACATGATGGTAAGAAAAATGTGATTCATTTGTCCAAAAATGGTGAAAAGTTCACAATGACTCCTTTGATTGATGATTGCAAAGAGAAGATCATTTCTAGTTCAGTTATGTTGGTAGGTGAAAAAGAATTTTTGGCTAACCTCAAGGAAGAGAAAGTGCCATGTTTTGCAGTAGTCATCAAGCCCAAGGATGTAAATCCCAAGAAGGTCAAAGTGCAGCAACCTCTTAGGAGGATCGGACCCAAGGAAGTGGAAGAACTATTGGAAAGGTTCCATGATGTGATAGCCGATGAGAGTAAGGATGCCCTTCAACCAAAGAGGGAGATTAGTCATTGCATTGATCTTATCCCTGGATCCACCCTACCAAACCAAGCAGCCTACAAGCTGACTCCAGAGCAAAATGTAGAAGTGGCAAGACAAATCCAAGACTTGTTGGATAGAGGACTTATAAGGAAGAGTATTAGTCCATGTGCAGTACCTACAATACTTGCACCCAAGAAGGAAGGTACATGGAGACTATGCACTGATTCTAGGGCCATCAACAAGATTACTATCAGGTATAGATTTCCAATGCCTAGAATAGAAGATCTAATGGATTGCTTGGGTAGGGCTAAGTATTTTACCAAGATGGATCTAAAAAGTGGTTATCACCAAATCAGGATAAGGGAGGGGGATGAGTGGAAAACTACCTTCAAAACCAATGAAGGACTATTTGAATGGGTTGTCATGGCTTTTGGCTTATCAAATGCACCAAGCAACTTCACGAGATTGATGAATGAGGTGCTAAAACCTTTCCTTAACAAATTTATTGTTGTGTATTTGGATGATATATTGGTTTTTAGTGATAGCAAGGAAGACCACATAAGGCATATCCATCAAGTGCTTAGGAGGCTTCAAGAGGAGAAGTTGAGAATCAACCTTGACAAATGTGTCTTCCTACAAGAAGAGTTGATATTCTTGGGGTTTGTCATCTCTAAGGGCAGCCTAAAAATGGATCCAAGCAAGGTGGAAGCCATTCGTAATTGGCCCACACCTACAATAGCCTCTGAGGTAAGGAGTTTCCATGGTTTGTGTAGCTTTTATAGAAAGTTCAATAGAGGGTTTAGTGGTATTTGTGCTCCACTTGATGACACCATAAAAGAGGGTAAGAAATGTGTATTTGTGTGGACAAATGAGGCCAATCAAGCCTTTGAACTATTAAAGAAAAAAATATCAGAACAACCGGTCCTTGTTCTTCCTGATTTTGACAAGGTCTTTGAGGTAGAGTGTGATGCAAGTAAGAGGGCTATTGGGGGAGTCCTAAGTCAAGATGGGAGGCCTGTAGCCTTTTTTAGTGAGAAGTTAAATGAGGCAAAATAGAACTACTCTACCTATGATCTAGAATTATATGCAATGGTCCAATGATTGAGGAAGTGGAGACACTATTTATTGCCTAAGGAATTTATAGTTTTTACTGATAACCATGAATTGAGCTTCTTGAATAGGTAGCAGAAGTTAAACCATAGACATGTCAAGTGGATGGAGTACATCCAAGCATACACCTTCTCAATAAAACACAAGAAAGGAGTGGCCAATAAGGTAGCCGATGCCTTAAGTAGGAGAAATCTTGTTGTGTAGACTATTCAGTTGGAAAGTACAGGTATTCATGCCATCAAAGATCAGTATGCAATAGATGAAGACTTCAAAGAACCGTACCTATCTTGCAAGGCCATGACTAGAAGGTATAACACTAATTTTTCTAATTTTTTGATACAAGATGGATATCTTTTCAAGGGTAGCATGTTGTGTATCCCAAGAGGGTCTATTAGAGAGAATATTATCAAGGAAAAGCACTGTGGCAATATGTCAGGCCACTTTGGCATTGATAAGACCCTAGAATTGGTTAGGAGATACTATTTTTGGCCAAAGTTGCCAACCGATGTAAGGAAGTTTGTTGAAACTAGTCAAATTTACCAAAGAGCCAAGGGGCATACATCAAATGCAGGTCTATACACTCCACTACATATTCCTTCAAAGCCTTGGGATTCCATAAGTATGGATTTTGTACTTGGCTTGCCTAGGACCAAGAATGGACATGATAGCATCTTTGTGGTTGTTGATATGTTCTAAAAAATGGCTCACTTCATCCCATGTAAAACCACACATGATGCCTCACACATAGCAGGTCTTTTCTTCAAGGAAATAGTCAGATTACATGGTTTACCTTTGTCCATAATCTCTGACAGAGACCCCAAGTTCATAGGACACTTTTGGAGGACACTTTGGAAAAGACTAGGTGCAAACTTGTCATTATCATCAGCCTATCATCCTCAGTCGATGGTCAGACTGAGGTGATTAATAGGTCACTTGGCAACCTCCCAAGATGCCTAACAAAGGAGTAGGGTGCTAGTTGGGATTCAATTTTGGCACAGGTAGAGTTCTCATACAATGACACTGTCAACAGAAGCACCAGCCTATCTCCTTTCCAAATTGTTTATAGCACTCACCCAAGGGATATTTTGGAACTTAGGGAGGTTAAAGGACTGGAAAACAATAATGCCTTGGTTGAAGACTTCATTCAAGTGATGAAATATGTCCATGAACAAGTACAAAAAAATTACAGTCCACTTCTCAGAAATATAAATAGTTTGCTAACAGAAAGAGAAGGGATCTGCAGTTCAAAGAAGGGGATTTGGTCATGGTCCATCTGAAGAAGGAGAGACTCCCTACAAGTAAACATACCAAGCTACTCATGAAGATGATTGGGCCTTGTGAAGTGCTTAAGAAATGTGGAGAAAATGCATATAAAATTAGACTTCCAGATGGCATTGCTTTGTCTCCAATTTTTAATGTTTCAGACCTTTATCCCTATAAAGGATTTGATCCTCAGACTGTTGATGAAGAAAACCAAATTGATCAGACACTCCAAGAACTGATTCCTTTATCTCCTGATCAGATTGAGTGCATTTTGGATAAGAGGATTGCAAAACAGACTAGGAGGCACACATACTATGAGTACTTGGTGAAGTGGCTCAATAAACCTTAGGAGGATGCCACTTGGATGAGCAGAGCAGACATTAAGAAGGCAGGTTTCACATTTGATAACACTCCTAATTCAAGAGACTTGAGTTCTATTTGACAATGGGTGTATGGTGCAGGGCACCTAGGAGCAGTTTGACACCTCAAGCATTTGGATGCATTTTTCATAAGTTTTGGTTTTGTTCAATGTATGTTTGGTAATAAGGCTTTTTAGCCATTATTGTAAGGTCCTTTTGTATGGTCAAGAGGCTTGGGGTAATCATATAATCCTCAAGACACTCTTAGTCCATTTGGACCCTAGTTGTGCCTAGTAGGTCTAAGGATGATTTCTTGAGTTTATTTGTTAGTTCTGTGTTTTAACATGTTTTGGGGAGTATGATGGTGGGTTGATTCCATTAGACAAGCAAAACAAATCGCCATCCTTGTGTAAATGCAAAAATACCATAGTGTCTAGTGTTGTCAATAGTGTCAATGACACATTGACCAGTTGCAACTCCATTTTTGACGGTTGAAACTATTTGGAGAAGTTGCACACTAACTTGGATTAGTTGATATGATTGTGATTTCACTCTTGTATGGTAGAGGAGGTCTGGTACAAAGTTTTGGGCATTCAAACAAATAAAACAGTCACTTTTCCCTATTTTTCTTGCTGTGTACGACCTGTACAGATTGGCCAGGTGAGCAAATGTACTTTTCCTGAAACTAGACTGAGTCAAGGTTTGAATACAACTAGTTTGAGATCTTGAAGTGGTCAGAGTCAAAAGTCATTGAATTTTCTTTCAAAATTGGTCTAGAAACCCTATTTTCTAGGGTTTGTCATATAAATCCGGCCCTAGAATGCATTCCCACTGGTGAAAATTCATGAAAACTGGTGAAATGCAGGCTAGGGATGTACTCTACAGGATTCCAAAAGCATTTGGTGGGGGAAGGTTGTTTTCAAATTTTAAGGTGATGCCCTAGGTCAAGTATTACCATGTATTTGGCCTATTTTATGCAATTTGCTGTTGTAGAAGACAAAATCCTTATAGGGTGAGTGAATAGATGGTGGTTTTGTGTTGTTTGGGCATGGTAGGAGTGTTCCAAATTCCTGTCCCTAATCTATGCACCCAAAATTGATCACTTACTTTGTAACCTAGCCCTAAACTGATTAATTAGGCCTAGAGACCTAGTGAGTGTTTTGAGTTACTGGAATAGAGTTGGAACAGGAGACTTGGAAGTTTGATAGGGTCCCTTAAAGGGTATCTAAAACCATCATTTACTTGCCTGGTCATTTGGGATTTTGTCAAGTTGTGTTGAGAAAACTAGGTTTGGAGGGCTAGTAGCTTTACTAGTCAAAGTAGAGGTAGGAGAGTTTTGGGAAGTTGGGGATCAAACCAACTGCATGGAAAGTATTTATTGATCTATCTTAAGGTGTGGGAGAAGCCTTGAAGGTTGAGTCATCACCAGGATATCAAACCCTTCATATACCCTTGAATGTGCTTTTGGTTGGTTGGTTGAAGGCTAGGTGAGTGGGTGAGTGGACAAAGGAGAATAGTAAACATTGTGTTGTTGCTTCCCTTGTGCCACTTTGCATCAATCCAAGGAAAATTCCTTCATCACACCTAGCATCAAACTTGCCTAACTCTTCATCTCTTCTGATATTTCACTCTGGGAAGTCTTCCGTACCATAATTCATAAGGAGTTTTAGTACCATTACCTTTGACTTGGACTCTGTTTTGAATGTAGATAGCTGTGTGTATAGCTTCTCTCCAATACACTTCTAGTAGGTTAGCCTCCATCATCATTGACCTAGCAACCTCTTGAACTATCTTGTTTTTTCTTTCAACAACTCCATTCTGCTCATGAGTCATAGGAGAAGACAACTGTCTCTTTATCCCATGTTCTTCATAGAATATATTGAATTCATTTGATGTAAACTCACCTCCTCTATTAGACCTTAAGCATTGGATTCTTAATTCCAATTCATTCTTAACCATTTCCTTGAAAACTTTGAACTTGTATAGGGCTTCTGATTTATCTTTCAAAAAAGTGACCAAAGTCATTCTAGAAGAATCATCAATAAGCAACATAAAGTACCTATCTCCTTGAAAACTTCTTGTTCTTCTAGGACCACACAAATCTATATGCACTAGCTCAAGCAATCTAGCAGAAAGTTGTTCTTTACTCTTGAAACTTGTCCTTGTCTATTTTCCCATTTGGCATTATTTGCAAATAGTATTAGTGGCCTTCACAATCCTGGGCAGATCTCTCACAGTTTGTACTAAGCTTATCTTTACCAGATTGTCAAAATTGATATGACATATCCTTCTATGCCACAACCAACTCTCATCTATCTATGCCAACAAACAACAATTATCAGTTCCCCTCAAGTGATAAATATTACCTCTGGTCTTCTTACCAGTTGCAATCACTGTTCCAGAGCTTTTTGTGATCTTCCATGCATTGTCCTTGAATCTTAGATCATACCCTTTATCACACATCTAACCAACACTTAAAAGATTATGATTTAGACCTTTCACATAGAGAACAACATCTATATTATGCTTTCCATCAAAAGAAATAGACCCTCTTCCACAGATCTTACCAGCTGCATTATCTCCAAACCTAACCAATCCACCATCATACTTTTTCCAAACTTTCAAACTTACTTTTTTCACCACTCATGTGATGTGAACATCCACTATCAATGATCCATTCATCCTTATCCTTCTCAACCTAGACAGACAAATCACTTTCTTCCATTGGTTTTTCTTCCTTCACAAAGCTAGTAGGATTAGTAGAAACATGTTCTTCCTTAATAGCAATAAACAAGAATTCATTTGCACTAGTACTATTGTCATCAGACTCATCATCTGTTACACCATCATCATCAAGATCTCTAACATAATAGCATTGCTTGACAAGTCTAGGTCTACTTTCAAATTTCTTCTTACCTCTTTCAATTCTCTCCAGACATCTGGATGCATAGTGACCAATCTTACCACAAGAAAAGCATTTGAATGGTAATTTGCCTTTGAACTTTCTAGAACCTCTTTACGTTCTATCTACAAAGTTGGCTTCCACCTCATCTTTTTCATCATCAAATTCCACAACATATTTATGAGCTCTTGAAGTCTTTTCTGAAGTGTTGGCTTTGAAAGAAGTCTCAATCTTTGGCAGAGCATCACCAAATTCTCTCATTTCAAAAGTTGTAAGTTTCCTAAGTAGCTGATCCTTTGTAACCTTTTCCACACTCATAACCTCTTCAATTGTTGCCACCTTGTGATTGTAGGATTTAGGCAATGACCTAAGAATCTTCATCACAACCTCATCCTCATTAATAATTCCTCCAAGACCTTTGATTCCATTGACAATTTCATCAATTCTCTGAATGTAGATAGTTATGTTTTCATCTTCACTCATCTTTAGGGTTTGATACCTTGCCTTCAGGTTTTGTAATTTGGCACTCTTTACAGAATCATCTCCTTCATATAAAATTTTCAACTTATCCCAAGTCTCATGAGTAGTCTCCAAATCCATAATTTTTACCAACTTAGTGTTAGATAAGGCATTTAACAGAGCATCTCTAGCTTTTCAATTTAATTCATATCGTTTGACTTCATCTTCATCTAATGGACCATTTTTAGGAATAGTATACTTTTTTTTGTTATCTTCTAAACACTATAGCTAAGAGAAATAAGATGACTTTTCATCTATACCTTCCAAAGCACATAATTCATTCCATCCAACTGTGGTGATTCCTTCCTATGTGTCATCCTTGATCTAGCTCAAATTGCTAGGCTATTTACCCAGGAACCCTCACTCTGATACCAATTGTTGAAAAGCAAAATACAACTAAGAGGGGTGGGGTGAATCAGTTGTAACCAATACTTCAAAACCATTAACACATCAACCACTTAATCACTGTTATTGTTATTTAACTATGAAAGCATGAAATCAAAACTTAAACACATTCACACATGAGACACCAATTTTTTACGTGGAAAGCCCTATAAGGGAAAAACCATGGAGAGTGTTAACTCACAATATAAAAGATATATCAAATTTACAATAAGGCTCACTACCAATGGGGCTCACTGCCCAAAATACTCACTACAAAAGAAGTGGCTCACTGCCTATGGGTGGCTCACTGCCAGAATTGGTGAACTAACATATTAGCCTCTACTTCATGCCAGGATTTAGTTCCATTGAAGCACAGTACAATTCCTCTACTCTGCTCTACTTCTTTACTTCAAACTTATCTTCGCATTTTCACACATCCATACATATTCACAACTTCATTACAAGTATTTATACAATTCATCAACCTTGGAATTTGTATCAAGGTCGGCATTACTATCATCAATTGTTCGAACAATATCCAAGGTTAGCAAACATACATACATCAAGATAGGTCTAGACCTAAATAGATTTGAGGAGAAAAGAATGAATGTAGATCACACCAAGCCTTAGCTAGGACTCAATTGTAATCTTCCATGCAACTTTACAAACTTCGAAGCACAACTGTAAGTAGTGAAAACAACCAAGTCAGCCAAGACTGGAGTTAACACTAAGACTTTTAGGAGCACACTTCATGCATGATCTGGATTATACTTTGTGAACCAATAAAAAGATAGGAACATGATCTATAGACTCCAACAAGCACGTTTCAATCATCAAGAACATCTACAGAACCTCTAACCACTTTATCCATAAGATTCTTCAAATCAGAGCATTTGAACATTACTGTTGGCCATTGTCATAAAGGAAAGATTACTTGCGGAGCACTAATTCTGATTCTTCTCAATCTGCATTAATTCTTCTTCCATAGCCTTAATCCAATACTCATCCTTGCATGCCTTAATCATTGTTTTAGGTTCAAATTTGGAAAGTAAACATAGATTTACCTATTCTTTAGTAGCTCTGATTCTTGTCAGTACACCTTTTCTCTTATCACCAATGATCTAATCTTTAGTGTGATGCCTCTACACATATTTGGGAGTTCTAGAAACTTTTTCTGGAGCTTCTTGTTCTTCAACTTGTACTTCTCTTTCTGGAGCTTTTTGTTATTCAACTAGTACTTCTTTTTCTTTAGTTTCTTCTATTTCTTCACATGCAGACTCATCTGATTCATATCCATTAATCTTTGAAAACTTCTATATATCTTCATCAACCTTAACATTAGCAATTTCAATAATCTTTCTTAGCCTCTTATTAAAGCATCAGTAAGATTGGCTTTTGTTAGAGTATCCAAGGAAAATACTTTCATCACATACTGCATTAAACTTCCTAGTTCTTCATCTCTTCCAATATAACATTTTCTTCTAGAAACTTTAAAATATTTAGCAGTGGGAATCCTTCCATACCATAGTTCATAAGGAGTCTTTGTGTCATTTGATTTCAAATGTACTATGTTCTGTATGTAGATAGTAGTATGAATTGCTTCTCTCCAATAGACTTTCAGTAGGTTTGCTTCATTTATCATTGTCCTTGCAGCCTCTTGAATAGTCCCATTCTTCCTTTCAACCACTCCATTCTACTGAGGAGTTCTAGGAGTAGATAGTTGCCTCTTTATCCCATGAATCTCACAAAACATGTTAAACTCATTAGAAATAATCTCTCCACCTCTTTCAGACCTCAAACATTTGATTTTCATATCCAATTCATTCTCAACCATTTCTTTAAAATTTTTAAACTTATCTAGGACTACTAATTTTTCCTTAAGAAAAGTGACCCAAGTCATTCTAGAACAATCATCAATAAATAACATGAAATACATGTCACCTTGAAAACCCCTTACTTTGGTAGGACCACATAGGCTTGTATGCACCAACTCCAACAATCTAGTAGATGACTAATCCTTTCTTTTGAAATTTCTTCTTGTTAGCTTTCCAAATTGACATTCCTTATAGACAATGTTTAGTAATGGGCTTTGTTAACTTAGGTAAATCTCTCACAACTCGAACTGAACTTATACTTACTAGGATATCAAAATTGATGTGATAGAATCTCCTATGCCATAGCCAACTCTCACTGATATGAGTCATAAGACAATAAATAACACCACCTTTGAGATGATAACCATTTCCACCTATCTTCTTTCCAACAATAATTACTATTCTGAAGCTTTTTCTGATCTCACATCCATCATTCTAAAACATAAGATTGTAACCCTGGCTACACATCTATTGAACACTCATGAGATTATGCTTTAAACCTTTGACATAAAGGACATCATTAGTGTTATGCTTTCCATCAAAACTTATTGAAACTTTTCCACAAATCTTAATAGCTTTATCACCACCAAACCTAACTACTCCACCATCAAATTTTTCAAGTTTAATAAACTTACTCTTGTCACCTATCATATGATTTGAGCATCCACTGTCAATGACCCAGTCATCCTTTTCACTCCTAGCGTGAAAGGTAGATATTACAGTGCCTTTATGGTTAGAACTTTCTTCTAGATTCTTTTCCTTCACACAACTTCCAAAGTTAGCAGATCTAGTTTCATCTCTTCCAGAAATGAATAAGAATTCATCATCATTATCATCCTCAACATTTGATTCATCATCTGATATGTACTTGCATACTAATTTTTCTTGAACATTCTTCCTCTATTTTCCTTATTCTTAATTCTCAGAGCTCTATCTAGACACCTAGAAGCATAATGACCTACTTTTCCACAACTGAAACATTTAAAAGGCAACTTACCACTGAACTTATTGGTACCCTTTTTCATCCTTCTCACAAAGTTAGCTTCCACTTCATCAAAGTCTTCTAGATCTAATTCAACAGTCTTGTCTGCTTTACTAGCTTTAAAAGCAGTCTCATCTTTTGCCGTTCCACTACTTGTGCCAAACTCTCTTATTTCAAAATCTGTTAGAGTGCCAAGCAACTGATCTTTGGTAAACTTATCCAAACTTTGTAATTCTTCAATAGTAGAAACATTAGAACTGTAAGCTTTAGGAAGAGTTTTGAGTACCTTCAATATCACTTCTTGATCATCTATATTCCCACCAATTCCTTTGATGCCATTGACAACTTCATCCATAGCTTGCAATATTTTCATCTTCATACATTCGCATGGTCTCATAAGTGAGCTTCAAATTCTACATTTTAGCCCTTTTAATCTTCTCATCTCCTTCATAAACACTTTCCACCCTTTTCCAAATCTCATTTGTAGTTTTCAAATTCACAAATTTCACCAACTTGGAATTAGTGAGACCATTTAAGAGAGCATGTTTTGCCTTATCATCTATTTCAGCAGCTTTGATTTCATCTTTAGAATTTACACCATTCTCAGGTGCAATGTAATTAGACTTGACACATTTCCAAACCTTGTAACCAAGAGAAATCAGATAGGCTTCCATTCTTACCTTCCAGAGTGCATAGTCTGATCTATCAAACAAGGAATATCTTTCTTGTGCGACATCCTAGATCTACCTTAAGTTGTTAAGCTTTGTTCAAAGGAACTTGGCTCTGATACCAATTATTGAAGGCACATGACAACTGAGAGGGGGGTGAATCAGTTTTATCAAAAATTTCAAACCCTCATAGACTTAATCACATTCACATAGATTCACTTAAACCCTTAATCTATTATGAAGAATAAACATGAAATGCAGATAACAAAAATTTAAACACATCAACTCCATACATAAGAGAACACTAGATTTTTATGTGGAAAACCCTCAAACCTAAAAACCACAGTGAGGATTAGCTCATAATATGGAGTAGTAGAAACACTCAATTACAAGAGGCTCACTACCAAAGGGCTCACTACCTAGGGCTCACTGCCCACAAAAGATAAGGCTCACTGCCAAGGACTCACTATCTAGAAGAAGAAGAAAGAAGAAAAGGCTCACTGCCAAGGATGAACTGATATAATTGCATCTAACACATGCATTGGTTCAGTTCCAATGAAGCACAACAAACATCACCTTTGCATCTATACCAAAATATAGTAGGCACCTTCTGCTCACTACATATAGTCACCTAGCACATGAAAGTTCTTACTTCCTTGATCAAATTTTCACCATATTCATCATATCCTTTACTCACTCGTGCAAAAAAATGAACTCCTAACACTTATTTATACTACCATCAACCTTTAGATCAATCTCCAAGGTTGGCAACACAATCTTCAATCCTTGAAACATTCTCCAAGGTTGGCAAGCACACAATATTTGAATTAGGTCTAGACATAAACATTATATGACACAAAGGAATGTAGGCAAACCACTTTAAACCTTATCTTATAACTAAATCCATCCAAGAATGCTACACAACACTTACATAATCATCAAATCAACTCCCCAATTAGTGCAAACATTGAAGGTCAACCAAACAGTGTACACATAAGAAATTCTTCATCATACACTTCCACGATCACAAACATAACTTACAGACCATGCATAAAGCTTTAATACATTGTAGAAACATCCACAAACAACTTGAAGTCACCTAAGAACCAACAAATTTAACGACAACAAATTTTACCTAAAGACAATTCACAAACTACTTACAAACAACACTGTCAGACTCTGCTACACAAGAACTTTCTTTTCGGAGCACTAAATCACAAATGCTCTAGAATGAAAATAGATAAGGACCTTATGAACACATTTCCAGAATGTCAAAACCTAAAACCATTCTACAGAGAAATGTGGGGCAAAATACTTTCTCCTAGATGCATGTGCCCAACTCAGAAACACTGTCAAATACTGTTCTTGGACTAGTGAACATAACTTTCATTGCATAGCAACCTGGAGCACCAAATTCTAGACTTAATAAGTTCACACACTTATTGACAACATACCCAAATTGTATGCTTAGATTTACAACTACTATGTCATAAAATGTCTTCCTAGGACTTTTACCTCCTAAGTTTAGCTCCTGGGTCCCTTATTTTGCATCTTGCATGTTCATTTTGACTCCTGATGAAGAATCCTTGGAAACCCATGTCAAATGGGGCTAAGGGCACCTTATTGAGATAAATCTTGCCTTGAAATAGGGGCCCAGGGCTTGGGTACTCACACCCTAGTCCTACCTTATTTTAGGCAGGTCCTAAATTTGAATGTCGGTTATGTGACTATTATGAGGTTTTATTGCTGACATCTTAAGTTTGAATTATGAAATTAAAGCAGGAATGCATATATGTATGTTTAGGGATTCATTTGCAAACTAGAAGATGATTATAAACTTTTGGTGAACTTATGATTTTAGAGCATTTGAGATATTCATTATTGTAGAGCAGAATATTGTTGTTGTGTTTGTGATTGTAGATTTAGCTTCATCTTCTCATGTGTTGAAGGATTTTCATCTACATGTGAGTTACACCTCTGAGGTGATATCTATTTGTGTCTGAATTATTTATAAATTTGTTTTGCCTCTATCCCATAGGGATACACACTCTTTTTATTTGACAATGGTGTTTAGAAGACTTGAATGTCCTTTTGGGGCTTAACTGAGGGAAGCTCCTAAACACCACAACCCCCAACCCCATTCTCCATGATTGTAGGTTATAGGTGGCAAATATGAAGGAGTGGAGTTATAGGAGGCTAGAACAAAGTGTTTAGATCTCATATCTCTAAAGAAAAGCAGGACCTGGACTTGGGCACCTTACACCAAAGACCTCCAAATCCTAGACATAGAAATCTCTGGAACAACAGGAATAAGTTGCAAACATCTTCCATGATCATCACCAGAGAATTGTACCTTGGGCTTGGGCACCTGCCCCTTAGTCCTTGACATTTTTGGAATCCAAATCTCAAAAATTGGTATGTATTTACTCTAAATATTACATCTTTGTCTGCAAGCATTTGTCGTGATTCATCCGTTTGTTTACGATTTTGCATAATTAGGGTTTCTAGCATAATCAGGATTTAATTAATCAATGAATCAATAAATTCCAAGTTTCCACAACATTACAAGTGAGACACCCACCTATAGGAGGATCCTCTTGCAAAAGTTGTGATTCAACTCGGTGGGATGTCCTTGAATGTTTGTAGTGAAAAGAGGATCTAGCCATTTACACATTTCCCCCTTTTCCTATTAAACATTTTGGTGAACCTGTGTTTTTATTTGAATTTTGCACCTTGCTAAGTGTTGTACTTCAGTTTTACATTCATTCATTTAATGTTCATCTTATTGCATTTGAAAATTTTGAAAAAATTGACATGTTAGGCTTGCATTTTGACATAATTTACATTAATTTAATTTAATTTCTTTTTTTTCATTATATCTGATATATATTATAGTAATACACCATTAATCAATCATTTCTATTGCATTTTCATGCTTAAATTATTAAAAATTGCTTGAAATTGTGCATTTTTCAGAAAAACCTAGTCTTTGCATTAGCTACGGTTTGTAGTTAAAATCTTCTTTCAGATTTTACTACTCTTTTAAAACATTCATTCAAATCTGATTTTTTATTTGTAGTGTTACATTATTGTGTGTTTTTGCATTTACATTCAAAAATTTGCATTTTTCACATAGTCAATTTCAACAAAAACTAGCATATTCACTCATCTTTACTTGAAATTGCACTTGCATTTAGCATTGTTTGATTTTTGCATCATTTTAAGATCTGAGATGAGATATTTCACATCATAAATCTGATTAGAAAACATTCATACATAATTTTTCATAGTTTCATGTTTTAATTTCACAATTAGGGTTTGAAAACCTTGCATTTTCACTTGATTTTGCCTTGTCATCTATCTACATAAACATTATAGGTGTGTTGTAAAGGATATTTCTGTATTATTGGACTGATATTAAGGTTATAATTCACTTTCCCTCACCAATTTCCTTACAAAACTCCATCCTTTGGTCATTTGCATTGAAAAAAAGTGAAAAAAGTGAACATTTTAGGTGCATGAACAAGCATAATTTGTGTTGTTTCGTTGCATTCAATCTAAATACATAAAATCATCAATTGGGCCTTGTTGTGTGGTACTCTTTCCTCCTATCCATTGTGTTTGTTCTAGACTTTGTGTGTATTTTTAGCCCTTTCCCTCAAACAAGTGCTTAGGAGTGAAATAGTCACACATCTAGGGTGTATCAAGTAACATAAAACTTTGCATGCCTTGTATTACTAGATCTTATTGGACATTGATGTTACAAGACATTTAATTATGGCATCTTCATCTCATTGTTCTTTGGTATCTTTACATGCATATATCAAAAACTTTGAGAATTTCTACAAATTTCTTAATATGAATCCTCATGTTCTCACTTATATACGGGCTATGTACCATACAGATATATTTAAATGCTCTTCATTTGAAATCCTTGACTATGTATATGATTTTGACAACTTCATATCTCTCATAAATACATACCCTTTGGTAGCAGAATATTTAAGAAAACACATTGAGAAAGATAAGTGTGAAAATTCCTCTTTCGTTAATGCCTTGGAATTGATAGCTAAAGAATATGATGATGATGATGATGATTTCATAAGTTATCCTACTTCTCCTATAGTTGAATGTCCAAGAACCTTAGATGAGAAGACTATGGATAGCTCTATTAATGATACAACACCTAACTTTCCTAACAACACCTTACCTTTCTTTCATTGCAATGCTCTCCATGGCCAAGATGAAGCATTAGTGGATGAGAAAAGGTCTCTCACATTAAATCCTTTAGGGATAGATGTTGGGTATAGTCGAGAGGAAAACAATGTTAATTCAATCTTCACTAATAGTATTATTCCACCCACTAAGTGGTTACTTGATAAATGTAGCAATATTCCTAAGATGGTTGTGCGGGGGGCACATAATACACATTCTTGCTTAAAACCAGTGATTACGATTCAAGGTGATCGAAAACCACCTCGACCCCTGGATTCTATTCTAAACTATGGAAGACGAATAACTCAAAGAAATCAAGGTGTTCAAAATGTGATTTCTCACACATATAACACTCATAATAACAAGCAAAGTAAGCAAGCACCTCATGTGCATGTCTCTTTTCCATGTTCTCAACCTATGCTCCCTCGGCCACCTTGTCTTACTCATAAAAGTGCTCAAGAATATGATCTTGTTGAGCAATTTTGTACTACTCCAGCTAAGATCTCTCTTTGGGATTTAATACAAACATCACTTACATACCATGGAATGATCCAAGAAGCTTTACAAAAGGTGATTGTACCACTTGCTATTAAGCCAAATGATGTAGCAGCTTTGTTAGATTGTATGCATGTGACAAAAATGGATATTCTATTTCAACCACATGAATTACCATCAGCCGAAGTTTAAAACCAATATGATCCTCTTATAATCTTTGTCACGGTAAATAAAAAGTTGATAAAGTGAGTTATGACTGACAATGGATCATCTCTTAATGTTTGTGGTATTAATTTGTTACATAGGATTAAGGTTGATACCTCTTTAATTAAACTGGATATAATTAGCATTCGTGGCTTTGATAATGTTGGTAGACAATCCCTGAGTACTATAACTTTACCTATAACGGTGGGACCCATGACATTATCTACCCTTTTTCATGTCATGCCTGGATCAATTTCATATAATATGATTCTTGGTAGACCATGGATTCATGCCATGGGGGTTGTTCCATCTACCCTTCATAGATCAATAAAGTTTATTTATCAAGACAAGCTCTACACCGTGGAAGCCAATCCTAAACTAGATAGTTGTTTACATATTGAAACACAAAATCAAGTTAACAATCATACGACTCTAAACAACTTACAAGTTGATTCATCAACACCTCTTGCCATGGATAATGTTTTGCAAGACTCTAAAACATTGAATGCACTTTTTGGTGACGATTGGGCTTCATTAGATTTTAATCCTTGCAGTGTAGGGGAATATAAACTTAATAGCCCTAACACATCAAAAGTTGCATCAATCTCATCCAAGCAATCTTTTGAAACACCTAAGAAAACTAAAGCCTCCTTGGTAGAAAATAAAGACAACACCCTTACTTATACTACAAATTGTGAGACCTATGAGGCTTCACCATCTTCCAAGGAAATGACATCTCTGTATGGTTGAGGATTTAAAATCCTTTATAAGAATTGTGACTATGTAGGTAATGGTTGTGGTATAAATCAATAAGGAATTAGAGTACCTTTACAAGTTGCTAGAATTAACTACACATCTACTATTGGATACCACTCTTTGAAGCCCACCAAATCTTCTTGTCATCCTAAACTTAATGTTAATACAATATCAACAAGACAGAAACAACATGAGAGATATCATGGGATGATAGACAAGAATCACCCATTGGGAACTATCCCTATGAATCAGGTAAATACTTCTCCCTCTTTAAGCCACACTCGTTGTAGCAACTATTATAGTTGCGCTCAAGGGTGGTCTCCTCCAAGATATGTATATTCTTAACAGTGGGTTGTATCAGGTAAGTATTTCTAACCCTTCTCTCTATGTTATGTGTTGTTTAGGCCTCCTAGGATGACCCTTGATACTCTTGTAAGGTCAAGGATACCGGGAGACCACCTCTATTGTGACCCTTCTTCTATTTGTATCAACATTCTTCTATCATGCTTGTCCTCTATTTTCATTGTTGTGTGTTGTGTCTTGGGGGCATAGTGTTGTGGTTGGTGATGTGGGGGCACCTTTGTACATGATGACCCTAAGACACGTGTTCTACCTTCTTGATTTATTGTTTACCTTCTTCTAGTGGTTCTATCTAGCTGGCGGATGATGAAAAACATATAATACTGATACAGATCACATGTCCCTTCAGTGAGTAAGCAAAAATGGACCTAGTCCATATATGATGATGGGGTTGATATATATTATCTGACACTTGGCTAGTAGAATCACTCTGTGTGATATTTTGATGATGTCTTATATTTGCTAACAAACCATAACAATATAACTACTCCATGCACTTTGTTTATCTTGGGTCTCACCTTGGTTACATTATTATAGTGCAAGCCTATTTTTTAGATTGTTTCATTTAGTATCACCAATATTCTCCACAAGAACATTCTCCCTGTTTAAAATGATGGAAATGGTTCACATCTCTCAGAATAATTTATCTTGCAACAATCTTGGAGATGAATTTAGATGCAGTGTGAAAATTAGAACATACTTGAAGGTTCTTAACAAATCTAATAGTTGTACGAGGGGCCATGTTTAACAAACCAAATGCAGTTTCTAACTTTTCACTATGGTGGTAGATAAATGATTCTTTTTTCTTCTATTCCACATCATTAAGTAAAAGTCTTGAATCAAGAAATAGCCTACTACCTTCATTTGCCAAGCCAATTTCTCCAACTGTGCATAGCTCTCCCATGTTTGTGGATGTGATTTGTCTCCTACACAAAAAAACATGTACCATTTTATGCCCTTCAATCCAACTACATGCAAGTATCTTTTTAATTTCTCAATCTTTCATCAATCTCCTTACTATTTAAACCTCACCACACTTGCTTGCTTTTGTAAAAATGTTTTAGAGAAGATCATAAGTTGCAACATTTTTAGGATACAACTAAAAAAGCAGTGTTGTTGGAATACTCAACCTACATTCAAATTCTGAATTCTGGGAAATTATATATAGTAAATAGATTAATGGCTATTTGGATAGTGAAATTAGCTTTCTTAGAAATTAACTAAAATATCTTGTTTTGAAATATCTAGAAGGATTATTTTAACTAAAGAAGATTTTGTGGTTATTTTTGTAACAATGATTAATAATGATTTTACAGTGCAGCTAGCCTGCTATTTTCATTCAAGATACAAGTCATCAAAGTCAAGCACATACCAAGAAGATGGTACTCTACTTTAAACCCTTTGTTGGCAAGAGACACATTGGAGCTTCATGATTGTTGTCATTGATGGCAACAAAGTTCATCCCACACATCTGCAGGACATGATGTGCTTATACCGGAAGTCAGGTTGAAGAGTGTTGTGGTTCGGTAACCAAGAATAGAGCATGCAGAAGGTCTAACAGTCAGGTCCAGATCTGTTAAAGGAAGTATCTTTGGAAAGTGCAGACTTGGGGAAGTCAAGAGGAGTACCTTGACTAATAGATTCCAAGAATTGACCCTCTGGTGAGGAAGGAATAAAGAGATATGAGCATTCAAGTATTACGGTCCTATTTGGCAAAACAGATAGAGGAAGAACTGACCGACAGAGCATCAAACATTATTCCAGATTAGATGCTGATGGTAATAAAGATTCTTAAGGTATCACTCTTGTTTGGCCGACTTGTTAGATGACTTGCATAAGTTCCTTTTTGATCCGCATCACTTGGTAAGCAAGGATTCAGCCGACAAACTAAAGTTTAGGAAATATTGACCTTTCCGGATGCCGACTAGAAAGAGTATGAAATCCCTTATGCGGATATATATACATGATGGATTTCAATGAGAAGGTGTGTGTTGTATTGTTACAAGTGCAAAGAAAAGTAGAAGTGTAGAGGGAAAGTAGTAAGGAAGGTCCGGTATGTGAAAAGACAGCAAAATAAAGGAAGAGGAAGGATGAAGTGTAGCAGATCAGTATACTGAGCCTAGACAGAACTGAACTCCAGCATGTGTGGATGCTTCACATCAGTTCAAGTATCTTATTATTCTTGTTACAACTTGTAAACAGTGAGTTTCTTGTGAGCAGTGTGCTCAGGTAGTGAGCCCTAATTGGCAAGTGCCATTTTGTATTTCTATTCTTCTAACAGAGAATACAATCTTGGGTTAATCACCCTGTGGTTTTCTCCCTTAATAGGGTTTCCACGTCAAAAATATTGTGTCATGTGTATTTCCATTTCATGGTTAAGTTTGCTTATTTGAATTGATGTTGCATTAATTATTAAGAAAATTCAGAAAGCTGAAATAATTAAGATAACTGATTCACCCCCTCTCAGTTATCAACAATTGGTATCAGAGCCAGGTCCTCTCAACAGAGCCTAACAGCTTGAGGAAGACCTAGGAATTCAAATGGATGCATATGGTATGAAGGAGCAACTTAAGTCTGCCCTAGATGATCTTGAGCAGTCAAATTCTAAAATCAATGAATTGAAGGAAAGACTCAAACAGGCTGATGATTTCATAAATGAATTAAAAGAGAAACTAAGTCTCTATGAAAAAGAGAAAGGAGCTACTTCAGCAACTGGCAAGACAAAGTGAAGCCAATGATACAAATGGAGATATGAAGGAGAAAACCAAGTTATGTGAAAAGTTATCAAAAGAAATCATTATGGTAAGACATGAAATGGAATCAAGAGCTATGAAGTTTACCTGAGAGATTAAAGAGAAAAGAAAAATTGAAGATGATCTAAGACATTCTCTTAAGGAAAAATTAGAAGATTGCCCCAAGATGGATAGAATTATCAGACATCTTGAATCTGATCTTGAAGATGCTAAAGATAATGAAGAAAAACTTGAGGATCAAATTGTCTCTCTTAAAAAGGATCTTCAAATAGCAAATGAATATAAAGAGAAATTCAAGATAAGTTCTGCTCAACTTGAAGTTCTTCTTGAAAGTCAAAAGAGGGTAGATGACAAGTGTGGTTTGGGATATGAGAAAGGTGAAAGCTCCAGATCCAGTCAGAAGAATTTTGGATTAGAAAATCTAAGGAATAGGCCTAGAAGACCTCTGATAAGACAGCCTAATGCTCAAAGATCTTCATCCTTCAATGGATACTACCACAACTACAATAACTTTGGTCATAGGGCTAATCAGTGTAGAAAGAGAATGAATCAGACTAATACATCTTTCTCCGGATAGTGTTTCAACTACAAAAGATATGGTCACAAATCTCATGAATGCAAAAATATGCAAATGAACAATTCATTCAATGGTAGATGCTTTGTATGCAATAGAATGGGTCATATGGCTAATCAATGTAGATTAAGAGGATATCAATCAAATATGCAAAGAAATGTTGTTTGCCAATTTTGCAATAGATCCAGCCATATTGCAAAATTCTGTAGAAACAAGAATCAGGACAAAAGAGGTCTGGTACATCATAATCAAAATCAAGATAAGGGAAAACAAAAAGTGAATGCGGATGAAGTTCAAAGTGAGATGAACAAGATTTGGATAAAGAAAAGTATAGAAAATGTAGGTGATGGATCCGTACCAGACTCTGGTGCTGATATTCCTTCTAAAAATTAAAAAATGAGCTCTGGCTCAGGGGGAGATAGAAAGAAAACCATTTTCCCTCAGCTAGTCAATTGGTGCTGGAACTGGCACAAGGAGAGTTGCGGACTAAAGGGTTCATAAGAGAAACATCTAAACAAACTATGGTTAAGATTTGGAAGATCTGCAAGATGTTTAGACCAAGATTGATCCTGATCTTCAAATCATTCGAATAAGGCAAACTGGAATGACTTAGGTCAAGCATTTATTGCAACTTGATATTAGGGTTTGCGGAGCAATATAAGGGTTTTCTCATTAAGCATTTGTTCATTCTGCATTCAAGAAGAAATGAAAAGAAGCTCTGCAACAGAAATTCCTCAAGGCCATCAAAGATCATCTACAGAATCTGATTCATCCAATAATTGATCCAGCTCACCTCGTGTAACCTAGAAGCATAAAAGGTATTTTCCATTCTTAATATCTCTTGGCAAATCTTTGAAAGATGGCTACTCCAAATGTAGTGAAGATTTCTGATAGGCCTCACCCTAAATTTAAGAAGCATCCATATAAATCCCTAGAAGTCAATCCCCTAGGTGCCTTGTCAAGCATTCCACATGGGGTTTTGCATGTGGAAGATGGTAGGGCATATATTCATGTGAGTATTGAAGAATTTAGGAATTTAAGTTGATAGATGACTCATTCGAACTCAAAACCCAGTATAAAGCTATCCGGGACAAACATTTTGCACAGTGCATTCATTTCCCCTATTTTCTGGAAGATGAATGGGTCTGGTATATTCTGAGCCGAATGCATGACAACTTCATGTGGTTGAACAAGCCGTTTAAAATCACTAAGGATGCCATTAAGGCTGTAACCGGATTACACTCAACCGGTGAGATGCCCATTCTCAAATTTGTCAAAAACCAAATTGTAAGTGAGGCTACCAGATCAAAGTTTGATAAAAGGCAATGACTATAGAGAATATCATAGATCCGGATATCAAGTTTGCATCAATGATAATTAGATATAAGATATATCACTCCAGCAGGGAGAATTTAGTTTTTGGAACTGCTATATATACTACTTATGAAATGTTGAGAAAGAATGTAGACTATGATCTGTGTGAGCTCCTTTTGAACCAACTCTTGGAGAATCTATAGAAGATAAAGAAGGATAAGAAGAACTCCTTCAAATACGGTGGTTTGTTCCTCTATCTTTTCTTTTATTACATGAATGAGCTTCCCAGATCCAGTGGTTGGGTATGGCAAAATGATAGACTAGTAGCCATTCAGATCAGAGATTATATACATGGGCTTGGTGATGCCAAGGCATAGAATATAGCTCTCTAGGGATATTTCAAAAACTTCTAGAACATGATGCAAGCTAGAGAGAATTCCCCAATCTCTAGTTGAGAAATACAAAGACACAGTATGCTTTATGGTAGAAACTGATCAGTGCTTAATAGAGGCAGTGGAACCAAGAATAGTGTGGATCATGCCAATGGGGTATGAGGTGGATGAGAAAATCGTAGAGCTGCATGTTCAGCACATGTTGAGTCAATCAAAGGATCCTAAAGAAGAAAGGTTTGGAACCTTTAAAGAATTAAGTATAAAAATCCATGTGGAACTCAGATAACTGGAGATAAAGAGAAAAGTGAGAAAAGAGGTAGAAGATTTCGCAAAGAGGCATGGAATCTCAAAAGAAGCACTTGATGTACATAGAGAAAAGATGGAAAGGGCAGAAAAAGAGAAGGAAGAAGCAGAAAAAGAAAGTGATCTGGTAAAAGCCTCCTCCCGGACCAGATCCTCTAAGAGGTCTACACCTACTAAGACCTCAAAGACATCAAAACTGGAAGCAAAATCATCTGGTAAAGAAGAGAAAAGAACTAAGACAAAGGCCACAAGGTCTTACTTTAGTCAGAAAGATGAAGAAGAGACAGAATCTGATAAAGAAATCAAGAAGATGAAGAAGAAGAAGAAGAAAGTATCAGGTGCAGATAAGGTGGTAGAGGCAGGAGAGTTTGTTGAAAAGCCCACTCTGTCCCCAGATGATGTAGTCAAAGCTGTTACTATGGATGGGAACCTGCAACCAATAACAAAATTCTATGATGCATATAATGATGCAGATGAAAAATCTTGGAGGAAGCCACAGTTAAATACTTGAACATATACAATAAAGCCTTGATTGAAATAATTTCTCTAATTCCTAAAATCTTGGAAAAGGAACTTGAAATGAGAAAAGAAAATGCTAAGGCTAAGGACTTAGAAATTAGAGAATAGATAGACATTCAGCGCTACCCTTCAATTACTCCAAAACAAATGGGTATGATCTTCAAAGATTGCAAGAATGAGTTCCGAAGTAAGACTAGAATGAATCAACTCACGCTTGGAGAAACTGATAAAGTGGCAAAAGAAACAGAAGAAATCCTGTGGAATGCATACTCAAGATTCAACATTCCTATTATAGAGGACTTGGGTGTTGATCCCTTGGCTACAAGTGTTGAAAAAGAATCTACTGAGGCAATGACAGAAGAAGTAATGGACACCGGTGAAGAAAAAGATAAGGACTTGGAATCCTCTGCTTCGGAAGAGGTGTCCTGTGAACAAACAAACATCACTCCTCCAGTTTCTCCTGCTGACTCTAGATCCAAAGGAGAAGAAAGGATAAAGGAGAAAGAAAAAGAAGTGAAGGGAAAAGAAGATGACAGCTCTAAAACTACAAAAGAAAAGAAAACTCTATCTCCGGCAAGAGACACTGCAGAAATTGTCAAAGAATTCTTAAACAAAGAGACAATGGAAATTGATGAACCGAAACTTCTACTAGGACCATTTGTTTTGATTCTCTTTCCCCGGTACAAACAATGAAGATAGCTTCATTTGCTAATGCTAAGGCAAAAGAAAAACTCTTGAAGTCTTACATGGAAGACTGTGAGCTAATAGAAGCTGCATCCGATGTGCTTGAAAAGATCATGCCATCTTTTCTGAAGGATTCATCAGCTTCCTCATCAGGTAATCTTAAGTCTCTTGTTAGTTGAGTCAACACTTATTTTGAGTCCTTAGAGAATTCAACTAAGGAAAAGGTCCGGAAAGAGTTTTTGGATAAAAGATTTTCTGAGTTACAAGGTTTTATAAGTAATGACAGAAGAAATATGGATATTGGAATAAAGAGCCTAGAAAATGCTCTTAAAGATGGTGGAGATATCTATAAATTTTGTTTATCCTGGCCTAAAGTGACCAATGGTATTGAGAAGAAAGTAAAGGAACAAGAGGGTAAACTATCAAGCCTCTCTTAGATTTTTTATCCTCTCACTGTATCCATAGTAAACCAGGAATGTCAAACCATTGTAGTCATGAATGAAATTAAGAAACTTGAAAAGGAGAGGAAGAACATAATAAGCAGGACGGGTGAACTTAGAGGGATCATTATCCCTAAGTTAGAAGCCATGCATGAGGCTCTAACTAATGCTTAGACCACTACCCGAACTAGTGATCCAACAGATCTTAAAAGGGTAGAAGCTTTTACATTCCTGTTGAGTGGTCACATCTCAATTTTCGACAGGCTGAAATAGAGTTGGGCGACACAAGTTGTGCAGTTAAAGACAACTTTTGTAGACATACTACAATATATGTGAGTACAACCAGTTTCTATACTTATGCGGCTAAGTATAGTTGATTTGTTTTTGGGCAATTTTGGTGTGTGGACCCTACTCTTTGCCATTGATGTCAAAGGGGGAGTGAGAAACAGTGAAAAATGTGGAATCCAGCTAAGGGGGAGCTTCAGTAAAACGTACAGTAGAAGAGAGCATTAGCCAAGGGAGAGTATAGTATACACTTAGTCATTTTTCACTAAGTGTTGCCATCAATGCCAAAGGGGGAGATTGTTGGCAAGAGACACATTGGAGCTTCATGATTGTTATCATTGATGGCAACAAAGTTCATCCCACACATCCGTAGGACATGATGTGCTTATACTGGAAGTCAGGTCAAAGAGTGTTGTGGTCTAGTAAGCAAGAATAGAGCATGCAGAAGGTCCAACAGTCAGGTCTGGATTTGTTAAAGGAAGTATCTCTGGAAAGTACAGACTTGGGGAAGTCAAGAGGAGTACCTTGACCAATAGATTCTAGGAATTGAGCCTCCAGTGATGAAGGAATAAAGAGATATGAGCATTCAAGTATTAGGGTCTTGTTTGGCAGAATAGACAAAGGAAGAACTGACCGACATAGTATCAGACATTATTCCGGATGAGATGCTGATGGTAATAAAGATTCTTAAGGTATCACTCTTGTTTGGACGACTTGTTAGATGACTTGCATAAGTTCCTTTTTGATCCACATCACTTGGTAAGCAAGGATTCAGCCGACAGACTAAAGTTTAGGAAATATTGACCTTTCTAGATGTCGACTAGAAAGAGTATGAAATCCCTTATGTGGATATATATACATGATGGATTTCAATGAGAAGGTGTGTGTTGTATTGTTACAAGTGCGAAGAAAAGTAGAAGTGTAGAGGGAAAGTAGTAAGGAAGGTCCGGTATGTGAAAAGATAGCAGAACAAAGGAAGAGGAAGGATGAAGTGTAGCAGATCAGTATACTGAGCCTAGACAGAACTGAACTCGAGCATGTGTGGATGCTTCACATTAGTTTAAGTATCTTATTATTCTTGTTACAACTTGTAGATAGTGAGTCTCTTGTGAGCAGTGTGTTCGGGCAGTGAGCCCTAATTGGCAAGTGCCATTTTGTATTTCTATTCTTCTAACAGAGAATACAATCTTGGGTTAATCACCTTGTGGTTTTATCCCTTAACAGGGTTTCCATGTCAAAAATATTGTGTCATGTGTATTTCCATTTCATGGTTATGTTTACTTATTTGAATTGATGCTGCATTAATTATTAAGAAAGTTTAGAAAGCTAAAATAATTAAGATAACTGATTCACCCCCCATCTCAGTTATCAACACCCTTGACCTCACCTAGTTTAGTCTACTTACATGGGGATATTAAGGAAGTTTCTAAACAATTAATATATATCATTTGTTGTTTGTGAAGGAGAATCTTGTGAGATCCAATATGGTAGTGGATCAATATCTGGTTTCTTAAGTAAAGATGATGTCACAGTTGGGAAACTTGTTGTGAAACATCAGGTTAGTAATTTTTGGATGTTAATGCTTCCCAGTTGGATATCAAAGATCTTTGTTCATCAACTTAATTTGGAATTTATGTATAAATGGATTCTTTCATGGTGCAGGTCTTTACTAAGACAACACATGAACCAGGGTTGACATTTTTGTTGGCTAAGTCTGATGGCATTCTTGGGCTTGGTTTCTAGGAAATTTCTGTTGATAATGTTGTTCCAGTCTAGTTAGTGTTGATAGCCTTCATTCTATAATCTGAGCATATCACCCTTCTTATACTTTGAACAAGGTTCTGAAATCAAGGGTTCAATATGCATATTTTAGGCCTATGTTGAACACTTTGTTTAAGGTATTTGTTGACAAGGCTACAATTTTTAATTGATTTTATCTTTTTGTTGTGTTTGGACTTACTTTTGTAAACATGCAATATACAATTCACTTTTATTCTTTTTGAATTGAGTGTCATGCCCACATTTTCCATGTGGTCACAACACACATCGCACGTGTCATAGCCACATCTGTCATGTGGTTATGACACGAGATATGAAAAACTTTTCTCACACTGTCCTAAAAACCCCCTTCGCATGCGTACGCATGCTCGACGGTGTTCTCTCATGGTGAATCACTACAATTTTCTGTAGGATACAAGTACAATTGCGTGCAACCAGATGCATACAGATCAACAAGAGGGTCTTTACGACCCGCTAACGTCATTGCAAGAGTGAGATTACCAAAGTTCCTAAATCTAAACCTCGGCAATTTCCGGCAGCATAACGCCTTATGGCGTTAGTGGGAATTACGCTGCACTCATTTACGCACGTGGTTCGCTGATAGACTAACAACTTCCCACGACACCTTGTTCCGACTAAACCGGCTAGTGATCTCCCTATTTAGTCATTTTTCAGCTAGGCACGGTTGTCTGTCTCCTCTCTTGTTTCCTGAAACATACTCCTCCCACGACTTAGCATTCTCAACAAGGCGGTTTGTTTGCTCTCTCTTCCCTTTTCACTGGTTCTTAATTTTAATTGTATTTTTATCGCCCTCACCTTAACTATTTCTCTGTTAATTTAGTGTGTTTATATTTCGGTCTCTCTCTCTTTCGTTTTCTATGCTTTCTTTATGTGTATCCGGTCCTTTCTTCATGATTTACGTCAATCAGGGTTATCACTGCAGCTATTGTTGATATTAAACCTAACTTCAGGATGGTCTAGGTCACAAAAATTGGTTTACTACTTCGCTGGACTCGGTCTCCTAGTCTTCTCCGATCACGGTATCTCCTCTTCGTTTGTACTTATTAAACTTGTTCCTAAGCAGATTTAGCAGAAGGGTCCGTCAACTTAGTTCTCTTATCCCATGTGGGAAATGTCACGCATTTTCTCCTCTGTGTTTTCCAATGTTAGTTTTCTTCTTCTTCAGACTCTCTTACAGGTTTACTTATGAGGACGTTAACTACAGTTGAGATTAAAATGGCCACATGGAATGTCTGTGATGGCTCCTTAAGTTTATTTCCAGTGATCTTTTAAGCAAGGTGACGTGTAATTTTCCTCTTCATTTTCCTTCATTTTCCCTGGTTATTAACATTATGTTGGTAGAGAAACTTCCCAGAAACTCTTCCTGGGTAACACAGTATATTCCTTTATGTTCTCATTATATTATAATTTTATTTTCTCTTATCTATAATTACTGTTGTTATTATTACTAATCAATATTATTAATACTCTTATTGTGACTCATATAACATTGTAAATAGATGTAGGAGGCTCTCCACTTTATAAAACCCTGATCATGGGAATATAACTTCTTTGGTTGTTGTGTTCAACACTTAATAAAAACTAACTGTGAAAATATAATTTGTTATTTTATTTTTGTATATCCATGTGTCACATTTTATTAAGATTTTAAACAAGGGCCCAATAAAATGGCTCATAAAACTATTTCCATAAATATATATATATATATATATATATATATATATATATATATATATATATATATATATATATATATATTTTAATGTCCATGTAATTGACGAAATTGTTCTTTTAGTTATTTAATAAACTCCACGTAATCCTTTATATATATATATATATATATATATTAATTATTTCATATTATATTGCTATATACATAGGCATATATAGTATCTATATATGCCTATATATATGGCAACTTAATGTGTTCTATTTCAAATAAAATCCAACTTATGTGTTAGGGCCCAAAGCCCTAACCTTTTTTTTTGTTTTATTTTCCAGTCAGCGGAGGAGATGGGCGGTGGTGGCCGCAGCCAGCAGAGGAGCAGGGTCTGCGGTGGCCGCAGCCAGCGGAGGACCGAAGCAGAGGAGGCGCGGATGTGGGTTAAAGCTACAGGCCGCGGCAATATTGGCCGCGCTGAGCGGCGAGTGGGAAGCGGGGGTCTCGGTGGAGGGGGCCTGTGCCGGTCGTAGATGGGGACGGGAGTGTGGCTTAAGCCATAATGGGGCTGCGGTTCATAGGAGGCGGGGATGTGGGGAGGGGCGGAGCCCCACCCACATCCCACGAAGTGGGGTGTGGGTGGGGCTCCGCCCCTCCCCACACCTCTTGGTTAACAAAGGAATTTTCGCGGTGGGGTTTCAACCCCACCGCCCAAATTGTAACCTTCGCTGTGTGTAAAACACAGCAGCCTCTAATCACATTCTTTAGTATTTTTGAAATTTCATTAACAAATTTCCACGATAATACTCAGTTGAATGCAATTTAACTTATATATATATATATATATATATATATATATATATATTTCTTTATTTATTTCATTTTTACACTAATACTTAGTTGAATACAATTTAAATTATATATATATATATATATTCCATTTTCACAATAATACTAAAACAATCACAAAGAACAATGCTTTCATTTATTTTGTTTCATTTTAAATGAACACATAAAAACATCAACAATTAAAGAAATAAATAAAAGAGCAAGTATATATATATCTATACATTTCTTAGTTTTCTCTAATTTCTTTCTATCAGGAAACTAAAAAGACAGATAACAAACTTCCTCAATTAAGGAAATGCATATATTAAAATGTATCAATAAATTCTTAACGTTTATATATATATATATATATATATATATATATATATATATATATATATATATATATATATATATATATATATATATATATATATATATATATATATATATATATATATATATATATATTTATCCCAGTTTCACTTATTCGGTAGAAATGGTAAATATATATCCACTTCCATTTTCATAAACATGTAAGATTCTTAAATTTACAAACAGAAATATATATACATGCTAGATTTCCTCTAATCCTTCCAACTTAACAGAATCCACTAATTATGAAGAATAAACTTAAACAATTAATTCCTTTAGAACAATAAACCATAACTAACATTTCAACTAGTTAAGCAATTCCAAACTTTCAAATGTAAACAACTCAGATTAGATTGCAGTAATGAACTTTTCCTTTCAGTAATACTTGAAACACAAATAAATTGCTATTGAACAAGGTTTACAAACATTAAATCATGGATACAACAACTAACTTCCCAGTTATGAACTTTCTTCTCCCAAACAGTATACAACTGGTAGCTTATGACAACCAAGTAAAAGTCCATTAATAACAAGATCAGGGAGGTGATTTTCTTCACTCCCAGAATAACAATAAATTACAACAATAACAAGAGAGGTGTTCTCTCTTCAACTCTATGAAATGAACCAGGCCTAATTCTCATGACAAAGAAGGTTAACTGCTTCTTCATAAATATCCAACCAGAAGCTCCAAGAGAAAACCTGCGTATCAAGACAAACAAAGAAGAAAACACCACTCATCTAGCTCTCCTCCCTTCCGTAGACCCGCAAGTGGGTCACCCCCGAGCTAGGGAGACCATACTCACACCTGGGTACTCAAACACTCCACTTCACAATAGTAACAACAACAATCCCAAAGCACACAAACACCCGTGGGTAATTTACACAATACGGAAACTCAACTACAGTGAGTTTCATAAGGGGCAGGAGAGTGGACACACTCGACTCCAGAGTGTCACCCTGACAGATAAGTTAACCAATATAAATTTCTCTTGGTCTCAAACCAAGTGTGATCACAATTTTTAAGAAATCTGTATATGACTCTCAAGTCAAAAATACAGTCATAGATACATGCCCTCAAGGCTTTCAACATCCCAAAAGATGGAAACAGGTATGCACCCGAGGAGGATCTCTCCTCCCCTACCCCAAACTTGATGAGCATTTCTCCCAAGTGGGAGAAGCTCTGTCAAAACAACCCGACAATAACCCCACAGAAAACAACTCGAACACAAATTCACACGCTTTACATACACATTTCAATTATATGAAAACAAAGGTAAAATTTAGACCAACCTTGCAAAGCCCTCCTGGAATGAAGCTGTTGCAGAGTCCACAGAGTTCACTCCCAACCTTAGCCACCAACTCCCTCTCCCTTCTCTATCTTGCAAACTAACTTCTCTATTTTTGGTAAGGCAAAAATGAAAGTTTTCCCAAAATTCAACTAACTCCCTCTCATCCCAAAATTTGAAAATAAATAACCCAAATTCTCTTTTTTTTTTTTTTTTTTAGTTTTGAGAAATGGGGAAGTGACACTTGTCACCTCCTCACCCTTCCCCAAAACCACTATTCTGCCTGATGGCTTATATCACTCTCCATTCCCAAGGGTACTCCTAGTCCTCTCCTCATGTGATTCCACTTTCTCATGGGAGAAATAAAAAAAAGAGTTAAATGGGAAAAAGACAGGTGACCCATGCCTCTTTTTCCTTTCTTCACATGGGTGTCCTCACAGCACATGGGGGAATCTCACTAAAGGAGAGGGTGACCTTCAATAATGGATGGCATCTCTTATCTTGGGGAAAGTAGAGGGGATGGGTTGGGTGTTGGTACAACCCATCATGTCCCCTCCTACCTCCAATTTTGGCCACTTAACTTCAGGGGAAGATTAAGTTGACTAGATGGAGGTTACTCAAGGGTTACCCATGCCAAATGGGCCCCTGGACCCATGGGGTATAACCCAGGGTCAACTTTAACCCATACAAGACACCCCTGGTCAAGGTAAAGCACAAGAAAAGGGCCTCATAATTTAAATAAAATAAGAAATTCAAATTCAATCTCTTTACAACACAAATTATAAAATAATGTTACATGAGGGTAACCTAACCCACTCGACCATACGAAAGACCACATTACATCATTACATCAAACACAAAGAGATCTTGGTTCCTCGTGGAACCCGATCGGCTTAACAGGGAATAACAATTAACAAGGTGCGGAATGATCTCCGAGTTCTGTGGTTCGATTAGTAATTCCTGCACACTAAATTACGAGATCAGTAACCACATAAAATCATCATAGCCGAAGCAACTTAAAAAAAAACATGCATTATCATGACATAGTATTAATTAACATAAATGAAATCATATTACAATTTTCCATCATCACCTAATTCATTTTTCTGAAATGTAAACTTATCCAAACATCACCCAATTAGTTTTTCTGAAAACATAATAAAGTTTAATAGTTTGACAATTCCGAGAACTGCTATCCCATAATTATAAAAAGTAACAATAACAGTCATGTAAATAGTCATAACAACAGTAGTAAAAAGGGCGGTCCTCACATCCTCTCCCCCTAAGACGGTACTTCCTCCTGGAAGTCGTCAAAAAGGTGAGGATAAAGGGTCTTCAGACTCTCTGCATCTTCCCATGTTGCAGTGACTTCGTCGTATAGGTCCCACTGGACTCTAACCTGGTCCAGCTCTCGACCTCGAAGGGTCAGCGTCCGACGAGCCAATATGCGAATTGGCTCCAGCGCCAGCTGCCCATCTGCCTCTACCTGAAGAGCACTCCAATCCAACACGTGAGATAAGTCAGAAATATATAGACGTAAAACTGATATATGAAATACATCGTGGATACGTGACAGGCTAGGTGGCAAGGCTAGACGATAGGCTACTGGTCCTATCCGCTCCAAGATTTCGAAAGGTCTAACAAATCGAGGTGCGAGCTTAGAGCCTTTTTCGTAACAGATTGGACTCTTGTGCGGCCGCACTCTCAAAAATACTCTTTCCCCCACAGAGAAGCTTCGGTCTGTCCTCTTAGCATCGGCATACTTTTTCTGCCTGTCCTGTGCTTCCTGAAGCCTCTGTCTTATCTGTTTGACTTGCAGTTCCATATTCTAAACTATCTCTGGGCCGATGACTGTTCTGTCCTCTATCCGATCCCAACTCAAAGGTGTTTTGCATGGTCTGCCATATAACGCCTGGAAAGGAGGCATACCCAACGAGCTATGATGCCCATTATTGTAGGCAAACTCAACTAGATACAGGTACTCCTCCCATCTAGACTGGTGGTCCATCACATACATGCGAAGCATGTCTTCTAACACCTGGTTAACTCTTTCTGTCTGTCCATCGGTTTCCGGATGATATGCTGAACTGAAGTTGAGCTGTGTGCCCAACACCTGATGTAAGGCTCTCCAGAACGATGAAGTGAATACGGAGTCTCTGTCAGATATAATGCGGCGAGGTACCCCATGAAGTCTAACAATCTGATCAAGAAACACCTTGGCCACTGATGGTGCATTGTATGTTGTGCATATTGGTGAAAACTGCGCCACTTTGGTCAGCTTGTCAACTGTCACCATAATAGCATCATGGCGACGTGATGACATAGGTAGACCAACGATAAAATCCATAGAAATGGTGTCCCATTTCCATTCAGGTATCTCGTGAGGGTACAATAGTCCCGCTGGATGCTGATGTTCGGCCTTGACCCTCTGACATTCCAGGCAACGAGCAACAAATTCGGCAATGTCACGCCTCATCCCAGCCCAATGATAAAGTTGTCGTAAGTCAGCATGCATCTTCTTCACTCCTGGGTGTGCTGCATAGGGTGCTCTATGAGCCTCTGATAGGATTACTGTGCGAAGATTACCCGCATGGGGTACATAGATGCACTGCCGATGTCGAAGCATACCATCAGACTCAAGGGTATATCCTGTAAATTTGCCCTCAAGGGCCTTCTGATTTAGTAATGCCTGCTGCACTTCAAGAAACCATTCGTCCTCCGGCAGATGCTGTAAGATGCGATCCTTCAAGTCCATCTTCAAGGTTAGGGTCTGGATCTCGTGGCGTCTTCGACTCAAAGCATCAGCGACCACGTTCTCCTTCCCTTTGATATAGTGGACATTGAAGTCATATTCGCATAGGAATTCCATCCAACGCCGTTGGCGGGCGTTCAAATTAGGTTGTGTAAAAATATACTGCAAACTATGATGATCCGAATGGAGCTCAAAGCATCGACCTAAGAGAAAGTGTCTCCAGCGAACCAAGGAATGAACAACAGCTGCGAGCTCTAAGTCGTGCGTAGGATAGTTTAACTCATGTGTCTTTAGTTTCCGCGATTCGTATGCGATCGCTCGACCATCCTGCATAAGCACGGCTCCCAAACCTTCTAATGATGCATCTGTGCAAACTACAAACTCCTCTGTAGGATCTGGGACTGCTAAAATAGGAGCACTAGTAAGACGCTCCTTGAGGACTCCAAAAGCCTTTTCACACTGCTCGGTCCAAGTGAAACCCTTCCCTTTTCGCTGAAGGGAAGTAATGGGATGTGCTATCCTAGAGAAACCTTCGACAAACCGACGATAATACCCGGCTAACCCCATAAAGCTTCTGACCTCTGTCACGTTAGTGGGTGCCGGCCACTCCTGAATTGCTCTAATTTTAGATGGATCTACAGAGATGCCATCGCCTGATAAAATGTGTCCCAAATACTGCACCTCTGTCCTGAAGAAGGCATACTTCGCCAAGTTGCCATAAAGCTGCTGCCCTCGTAATTGCTACAAAACTTGATGCAAGTGCTCTACATGCTCCTCCTCAGTCCGTGAATAAATCAGAATGTCATCTAGAAATATGTTCACGAACCGATCTAGGTATGTATGGAACACCTCGTTCATGAGACTCATGAATACTGCAGGAGCGTTCGTCAACCCGAAAGGTACCACTGTGAATTCATAATGGCCATATCTGGTTTGAAAAGTAGTTTTATGAATATCTAACTCTGTGATGCGCAATTGGTGATACCCAGATTTTAGATCGATTTTCGAGAACACTCTGGTTCCCTGCATCTGATCAAAAAGGTCGTCAATCCTAGGCAGAGGATAACGGTTCTTCACCGTCACCTTGTTCAACTGCCTGTAGTCCATGCATAGACGAAGAGACCCATCCTTCTTCTTCACGAAGATAACTGGTGCGCCCCATGGCAAGACGCTAGGTCGGATGTGCCCCTTCTCTAGTAATTCCTCTAACTGCAGCTTAAGTTCAGTGAGTTCATGGGTCGTCATCCTATAGGGTGCGCGGGATATCAGCTCTGCACCTGGCACTAAGTTGATGTGGAAGTCCACTTCTCTGCGTGGAGGCATACCTGGTAATTCTGGCAGAAATACATCAGCAAACTCTCTAAGGATAGGGTGATCATCTAAAGTAGCCTCAGGTTCATCCTCTGCTCTATCACTGACTGTGATGGCAAACATCTGACATCCCTTCCGCATACAGCGCTTAAGCTGCTGAGCGGATATCATACGAACAGCCATGGGCTTTTGAATGCCCACTATCTCAACCGACGAACCATGATCGTCTAAACAGCTAATCGTCCTCTGGCGACAATCAAGCTTGGCTCTATGTGCCGCAAGCCAATCCATACCCAGAACTACTCCGTAAGACCCTAATGGCATAATCCTAAGGTCACATGTTGTGATGAATGATCCCAATGTGATCTCACAGTCTTTAACCAAGGTATCTACTGACATCCTGGCCCCTAAGGCCAACTCAACTTCCCACCTAATGTCTTGCCTAGAAGCCACCAGCCTGCAACGCTCCACTAACGATGTAGACAAAAAGGAGTCAGTAGCTCCTGAGTCAAAAAGGATCGAGATGGGAAAGTCTCTAATCGTACCTGCTACCTCGATGACAGAAGCCTGGAAATCGGCCTGGCGGTTATCAACCGCTGCAAACATGTGGTGGGTTCTGCCCACATCACCTACGGTCTGCTCAGATCCTCCTGATCAGGGCTGTCCCCCTACAGTAAATCCCTGCGGGCACTCTCTAGCCAGATGCCCTGCCCCACCACACACATAACATGGTCCTCGAACCTGTAACTGCCCTGACTGTGTTCTGCCCGATTGTTGTTGCCCAGTCCGTCCAGTGGATCCCTGTGAGCCTCTGTAAGACTGTTGGGACCTTGCGGGTCCTGCCGATGAACCCTGCTATCTCTGATCTCTGCGTGGACCCTGCTGCTGCCATCCACGGTTCTGTCCTCCCTGTCCCCTCTGTTGAAATTTGGATTTTTGCTGATGTTGCTGCTGCTGTGGAGGCCTGGGAGGTAATGATGAAGGATTATATCCTCCTCTCTGTGTTGTGTTTTGAGGCCTTCAGAAATTTTGCTATTGTTGGGGATTACGTTCCTGGTACTGCGGGTGTGGATTCTGTCCTCGTCCCTAAATTTCCTCTGATATAAGGGCCTTTTCAACAGCCTCGCTCATGGTATGGGGATTTGCCATACGAACTGGTCCTGCTATCCCGTGATTTAGCCCTCTGATGAATTTGTGTATTAAGATTTTCTCATCATGGAGGTATTCCGCGTAACGAGAAAGCTCTATAAATCGACTCTCATACTGAGTAACGGTGAGTCCCCTCTGCTGTAAATCATGGAACTCATCGATCCTGCGCTGTCTATAATGTTCGGACAAATATCGCGCATTGAAGCGCTCAATGAAGATGTCCCATGTGAGTGTATCCACGGAGAGTCGGCGCTTGCACTCCTCTGTGCGCCACCAGGTGGCTGCTGCATCCCTAAGAAGATGAACTGCCACTCGTGCTTTCGTGTTGCTCCCATATGGTCGCAATGCGAAACACCTGTCTAAGCTAATCAGCCAAGCCTCGGCCACAGCTCCCTCTGTAGCACCTGCGAAAGTGGGTGGGTTGAGCCTCAGTAGATCTCTGATAGGGTCCCCTCTGTCTCTAAGTCTCACAAGTGGCTCTTCCACACCATCCTCATATAATCCATGCTGAACCTGTTCTTGTCTCAAGAGTCTCGGAGGACTCCTGCTCCGTGCTCGAGAGGCTGACCCTACCTCCTCTACTGTTGTGTCAGGAATCTCAACGAAGGGCTCCACACATGGCACCTCTAGTGGATCAACGCGGGGCTCCATACGTGGCTCAATACGTGACTCGGCATGTGGCTCCTCTCGTGGATCAACACGAGGTTCTATACGTGGCTCAGGAATCACTGGTGGTAACCTGTCTAACATAGTCTGTAGTGCCTGTAAAATCTGTGGCCCTATATCCAATACTGGTGTCGCCTGTGGTACTAGTGGTGCTTGTGGTACAGGTGGTGCAGGTGGTGCTGCTGTAACTACTGGTGTCACCTGTGGTACTAGTAGTGCTTGTGGTATAGGTGGTGCAGGTGGTGCTGCTGTAACTACGGGTGCCAGTCCCTCGGCTGAGGAATCGCTGTGTACCTTGACTGACGCTGTGTGGCGTGATCGCACTCGTCGAACACGTCGGGGAGGCATCCTACAAAACAAGGTAGAAACTAATTAGCCAAAGTTGCGGAATAATAACGTGCCCAAATACGCCCAGTGTTTAAAATTTGGCTCTGATACCAAATGTCATGCCCACATTTTCCATGTGGTCACAACACACATCACACGTGTCATAGCCACATCTGTCATGTGGTTATGACACGAGATATGAAAAAACTTTTCTCACACTGTCCTAAAAACCCCCTTCGCATGCGTACGCATGCTCGACGGTGTTCTCTCATGGCGAATCACTACAATTTTCTGCAGGATACAAGTACAATTGCGTGCAACCAGATGCATACAGATCAACAAGAGGGTCTTTACGACCCGCTAACGTCATTGCAAGAGTGATATTACCAAAGTTCCTAAATCTAAACCTCGGCAATTTCTGGCAGCATAACGCCTTACGGCGTTAGTGGGAATTACGCTGCACTCATTTATGCACATGGTTCGCTGATAGACTAACAACTTCCCACGACGCCTTGTTCCGACTAAACCAGCTAGTGATCTCCCTATTTAGTCATTTTTCAGCCAGGCACGGTTGTCTGTCTCCTCTCTTGTTTCCTGAAACATACTCCTCCCACGACTTAGCATTCTCAACAAGGCGGTTTGTTTGCTCTCTCTTCCCTTTTCACTGGTTCTTAATTTTAATTGTATTTTTATCGCCCTCACCTTAACTATTTCTCTGTTAATTTAGTGTGTTTATATTTCGGTCTCTCTCTCTTTCATTTTCTATGCTTTCTTTATGTGTATCCGGTCCTTTCTTCATGATTTACATCAATCAGGGTTATCACTGCAGCTATTGTTGATATTAAACCTAACTTCAGGATGGTCTAGGTCACAAAGATTGGTTTACTACTTTGCTGGACTCGGTCTCCTAGTCTTCTCCGATCACGGTATCTCCTCTTCGTTTGTACTTATTAAACTTGTTCCTAAGCAGATTTAGCAGAAGGGTCTGTCAACTTAGTTCTCTTATCCCATGTGGGAAATGTCACGCATTTTCTCCTCTGTGTTTTCCAATGTTAGTTTTCTTCTTCTTCGGACTCTCTTACAGGTTTACTTATGAGGACGTTAACTACAGTTGAGATTAAAATGGCCACATGGAATGTCTGTGATGGCTCCTTATGTTTATTTCCAGTGATCTTTTAAGCAAGGTGACGTGTAATTTTCCTCTTCATTTTCCTTCATTTTCCCTGGTTATTAACATTATGTTGGTAGAGAAACTTCCCAGAAACTCTTCCCGGGTAACACAGTATATTCCTTTATGTTCTCATTATATTATAATTTTATTTTCTCTTATCTATAATTACTATTGTTATTATTACTAATCAGTATTATTAATACTCTTATTGTGACTCGTATAACATTGTAAATAGATGTAGGAGGCTCTCCACTTTATAAAACCCTGATCATGGGAATATAACTTCTTTGGTTGTTGTGTTCAACACTTAATAAAAACTAACTGTGAAAATATAATTTGTTATTTTATTTTTGTATATCCATGTGTCACATTTTATTAAGATTTTAAACAAGGGCCCAATAAAATGGCTCATAAAACTATTTCCATAAATATATATATATATATATATATATATATATATATATATATATATTAATGTCCATGTAAATATATATCCACTTCCATTTTCATAAACATGTAAGATTCTTAAATTTACAAACAGAAATATATATACATGCTAGATTTCCTCTAATCCTTCCAACTTAACAGAATCCACTAATTATGAAGAATAAACTTAAACAATTAATTCCTTTAGAACAATAAACCATAACTAACATTTCAACTAGTTAAGCAATTCCAAACTTTCAAATGTAAACAACTCAGATTAGATTGCAGTAATGAACTTTTCCTTTCAGTAATACTTGAAACACAAATAAATTGCTATTGAACAAGGTTTACAAACATTAAATCATGGATACAACAACTAACTTCCCAGTTATGAACTTTCTTCTCCCAAACAGTATACAACTGGTAGCTTATGACAACCAAGTAAAAGTCCATTAATAACAAGATCAGGGAGGTGATTTTCTTCACTCCCAGAATAACAATGAATTACAACAATAACAAGAGAGGTGTTCTCTCTTCAACTCTATGAAATGAACCAGGCCTAATTCTCATGACAAAGAAGGTTAACTGCTTCTTCATAAATGTCCAACCAGAAGCTCCAAGAGAAAACCTGCATATCAAGACAAACAAAGAAGAAAACACCACTCATCTAGCTCTCCTCCCTTCTGTAGACCCGCAAGTGGGTCACCCCTGAGCTAGGGAGACCATACTCACACCTGGGTACTCAAACACTCCACTTCACAACAGTAACAACAACAATCCCAAAGCACACAAACACCCGTGGGTAATTTACACAATACGGAAACTCAACTACAGTGAGTTTCATAAGGGGCAGGAGAGTGGACACACTCGACTCCAGAGTGTCACCCTGACAGATAAGTTAACCAATATAAATTTCTCTTGGTCTCAAACCAAGTGTGATCACAATTTTTAAGAAATCTGTATATGACTCTCAAGTCAAAAATACAGTCACAGATACATGCCCTCAAGGCTTTCAACATCCCAAAAGATGGAAACAGGTATGCACCCGAGGAGGATCTCTCCTCCCCTACCCCAAACTTGATGAGCATTTCTCCCAAGTGGGAGAAGCTCTGTCAAAACAACCCGACAATAACCCCACAGAAAACAACTCGAACACAAATTCACACGCTTTACATACACATTTCAGTTATATGAAAACAAAGGTAAAATTTAGACCAACCTTGCAAAGCCCTCCTGGAATGAAGCTGTTGCAGAGTCCACAGAGTTCACTTCCAACCTTAGCCACCAACTCCCTCTCCCTTCTCTATCTTGCAAACTAACTTCTCTATTTTTGGTAAGGCAAAAATGAAAGTTTTCCCAAAATTCAACTAACTCCCTCTCATCCCAAAATTTGAAAATAAATAACCCAAATTCTCTTTTTTTTTTTTTTAGTTTTGAGAAATGGGGAAGTGACACTTGTCACCTCCTCACCCTTCCCCAAAACCACTATTCTGCCTGATGGCTTATGTCACTCTCCATTCCCAAGGGTACTCCTAGTCCTCTCCTCATGTGATTCCACTTTCTCATGGGAGAAATAAAAAAAAGAGTTAAATGGGAAAAAGATAGGTGACCCATGCCTCTTTTTCCTTTCTTCACATGGGTGTCCTCACAGCACATGGGGGAATCTCACTAAAGGAGAGGGTGACCTTCAATAATGGATGGCATCTCTTATCTTGGGGAAAGTAGAGGGGATGGGTTGGGTGTTGGTACAACCCATCATGTCCCCTCCTACCTCCAATTTTCGCCACTTAACTTCAGGGGAAGGTTAAGTTGACTAGATGGAGGTTACTCAAGGGTTACCCATGCCAAATGGGCCCCTGGACCCATGGGGTATAACCCAGGGTCAACTTTAACCCATACAAGACACCCCTGGTCAAGGTAAAGCACAAGAAAAGGGCCTCATAATTTAAATAAAATAAGAAATTCAAATTCAATCTCTTTACAACACAAATTATAAAATAATGTTACATGAGGGTAACCTAATCCACTCGACCATACGAAAGACCACATTACATCATTACATCAAACACAAAGAGATCTTGGTTCCTCGTGGAACCCGATCGGCTTAACAGGGAATAACAATTAACAAGGTGCGGAATGATCTCTGAGTTCTGTGGTTCGATTAGTAATTCCTGCACACTAAATTACGAGATCAGTAACCACATAAAATCATCATAGTCGAAGCAACTTAAAAAAAAAACATGCATTATCATGACATAGTATTAATTAACATAAATGAAATCATATTACAATTTTCCATCATCACCTAATTCATTTTTCTGAAATGTAAACTTATCCAAACATCACCCAATTAGTTTTTCCGAAAACATAATAAAGTTTAATAGTTTGACAATTCTGAGAACTGCTATCCCACAATTATAAAAAGTAACAATAACAGTCATGTAAATAGTCATAACAACAGTAGTAAAAAGGGCGGTCCTCACATTGAGACTAATAGTAATTTTGTTGGTTATATTAAGGCACAGCTTCATTTGTGGTAGAAAAGGTAGCACCCTGTTGCTCATATCAAATGACACGTTGCATGTAAAGGAGGAAAGATTCTAGGGTTTTTTTTGGCTACATTGAAGGAGAGAGCTTCATATATGGGACACGATCAACACTCTCCTTCTTGGTTTCTACACGTTATAGCTTGCTCCAGGAAGATTGCCCACGTTGCAGAAGTTTTAAGAGATGAAAGAGGCATGTACTTGCATTGAAGGGCTCCAAGCATGCATTTCCACACTAGTAACAATCTGGCAGATGACATAGAGTACATACCTAGGTAACAGTAGTAATGAGGAACTTTTTTCAAGGAATTTGGAAAAGATATAGTGATGTCAAAGGTTGTCAAGGCATTCAATAGAGGGATAGTGTTCTATGTTGATGGGAAGCAGAGTACAGGTGAAAGCATGCTAGAATAATGAGGTAGGTAGTGGCAGTCATGAGGCATTGTTATTTTATAAAGGGAAAATGCATGACAATAGGCTGATAAGTGATTGGACAATGCATTTCAAGAAGCTACAAGTTTGATTAGGACAATGCATAACCTAGTCATAAGGCAATGTTGAATAACAGTCCATGATAATTGAGGCATCCTACCAAAGATGGCAGTCATCAGAGGCATAATCATCAGAGATAAGGATAGTTTATTGCTACAAATAACAATTCACAATGGCAGCTTTTGAACTAGTGCAAGTTGGGTGCATGAGAAAAGATCTCTACAGAGATGATAGTGTGATCTTGAACTAGGACAGTGAGCTTCATGGGACAGTCATGGATTTGTGAAGAAGACATCTATGAATGTCTTTGTACTTCTATGCTTAGTGATACTTAGAAAATTAGTTTCTTGCTCATTTTTTGAGCTATGTATTGTAACCATGAAGGTTTTTTTAGCAAAGAGAAAGCATTGTAACTTATTTTCAGATTTGTATGATGTTTGTAAGCATTTTTTATCAATAAAACAAGTTTTTACCTTCTCAAAGTTGTTTCATTGTGCAAGCTTCAAAATATACTAATGACTAAATGCAAGCTTCAAAATGACAAAATATACTACTAATTGACGTCAATTAATAATTAAATTGATTAAATATACTACCAATTGACAAAAATTAGTGAACAGTGAATAAATATGACTAAATATATGACCTGTGTTAAATCAGTGAATAAAAATGACTAAATATACTAGCAAATTGATCAAAATGATGATTAAAATTAATGAGTAAATATATCAGTGAATAAAAAATGACTAAATAAGTGACTAGATTACAGCAATCAGTGACTAAATCAACGACTAAATATACTACCAAATTGATCAATCAAAACAATCAATAAATGACTAAAAATGGATTAGTCGTCAATTTGGTCACATTACAAATGACTGGCAATAAACTACTAATGGTCACGTGACCATGTTTGGTCATTTATAAGCAGTTTTTAGTAGTTTTTTTAGTAATATATTGTTGTTTCTATACTAGTGTGTTTTTCGTGTGTCTTCCATGTGCTTGTTCCCAATTATAGTCCAAAGAGAGTGGTGAAATACCCCTCCTATGCTTTGGGATTTGTATGGCGTGTTTGTTCCCTTATATAGTCTAAAGTTGTGTGGTGATGAGTCCCTCCCTACACTCAAGTTTTGTATGGCATGTTTTTTCTCAAGTATAGTCTAAAGATGTGTGGTGATGAGTCCCTCCCTACACTTTGAGATTTGTATTATGTCTCTGTTGCCCCATATGTAGTCCAAAGAGCATGGTGAAATGCCCCCCCTACATTTTGGGTTGTATGTTGCATTTTTACTTTCCATGTATTTGCATTTACATTCATTTATATATGAAAATAAAAAAGAAATAATCACTACATTCACTGTATTTTGCATGTCTTCAATATTGTCTTCTCCATGTCTTGCATGAATATTACTATCCTCTCTATGTTTTGCATGCATGTTAGTGTCTGTGGTGTGTTTTCTCTAATGTCTACATAAGACTGGGGGCTAAGAATAGTTCCTGAATCTTTGTGTATGCATTAGCTTCAAGTGCCTGGCATGTTTGTTGTGTTTTGACCATACTTTAATGCATGTATGGGATGCACGTTCATACATACATTAAAGTGGGGGCTAAATGTTATGTCAAAAAATGTCTCCCTAGGACTTTTACCTCCTAAGTTTAGCTCCCGAGTCCCTTGTTTTGCATCTTGCATGTTCATTTTGACTCCTGATGAAGAATTCATGGAAACCCATGTCAAATGGGGCTAAGGTGACCTTGTTGAGCTGAATACTACCTTTAAATAGGGGCCTAGGGCTTGGACACTCATACCCTAGTCCTACCTTATTTTAGGCAGGTTCTAAATTTGAATGTCAGTTATGTGACCGTTATAAGGTTCTGTTGCCGACATCTTAAGTTTGAATTACGAAATTAAAGTAGGAATGCATATATAAGTATGTTTATGGATTCATTTTCAAACTAGAAGATGAATATATAAGTATGTTTATGGATTCATTTTCAAACTAGAAGATGATTATGAACTTTTGGTGAACTTATGATTTTAGAGCATTCAAGATATTCATTGTTGGAAAGAAGAATATTGTTGTTGTGTTTGTGATTATAGATTTAGCTTCATCTTCTCATGTGTTGAAGGATTTTCATCTACATGCAAGTTACACCTCTGAGGTGATATCTATTTTTGTTTGAATCATTTATCAATTTGTTTTACCTCTATCTCATAGGGATACACACTCTTTTTATCTGACAATAGTGTTTGGAAGAATTGAATGTCCTTTTGGGGCTTAATTGAGGCAAGCTCCTAAACACCACAACCCCCAACCCCATTCTCTGTGATTATAGGTTACAGGTGGCATATCTAAAGGAGTGGAGTTGCAGGAGCTTAGAACAAAGTGTTTAGATCTTGTATCTTTGAAGAAAAGTAGGACTTGGACTTGGGCGCCTTACACCAAAGACCCCTAGAACCCTGACATAGAAATCTCTGAAACAATAGGAATAAGTTGTAGGCATCTTCTGTGATCATCACTAGAAAACTATACCTTGGGCTTGGATGCCTACCCCTTAGTCCCTGACTTTTCTGAAATCCAAATCTTGAAACCTAGTATGTATTTACTCTAATTATTACATCTCTATCTACGAGCATTTGTTGTGATTCATCTATTTGTTTACAATTTTGTATAATTAGGGTTTCTAGCATAATCAGGATTTAATTAATCAATTAATCAATAAATTCCAAGTTTCCATAGTGTTACAAGTGACACACCCACCTGTAGGAGGATCCTCTTGTAAAAGTTGTGATTCAACTTGGTGGGCTGTCCTTGAATGTTTGTAGTGAAAGGAGGATCTATCCATTTACACATTTCCCCCTTTTCCTATTAAACACCAACACAAAAGAAATGCAGAGCAAAAACTTGAGCAGTATTCTATAAGCCAGAAGGCTCCTTCAACAACTTTTTCCAATATTAATCAAATTTTCTCAAAAGCAATTGAAAAATCAATATCAAAAACATATCTTTAACATCTTGAACACTTCTACACAACAACCAAATCATCTTTAACAAGCCAACTTAGACAAACAACAATAACTTCATCAAAAGACACAGTCGACACCAATGACAACAAAAGCATTTTGACATCAATGACAACACCGATTAGCACATACTTGTAATAGTTTGCATGAGATTGGTGTGTGTTGATCACTTCAGTTAACATAAAGAGATTAGGAAAACTTAGACACCCAATTTGAGGACTTTTTGTTGTTTCTTTTACTTGGAAATGTATTTGATGTTGGCTAAGTTTACTTGAGCAAACTTGGGTGCCCACATCTAGAATAGGCAATTAACAAAAAGCTTGACTTAGTTTAACTTATGTCTTCTCTATTTGGAGCTCTTGGGTTTTACATGAGGTTTTTTCCTCATGTTATAAATTACAATTGATTGTAATTTGAGTTTCATGCTTTTGAATTAAGAAGCTTTTGTATTAATTAAAAAGCCCCATACATTTTCTAGAGAGTTGAATTGTGAGAAAGACTTAGAAGAAAAAAAAGCAAGAAGCTTTTTTGACTTAATAAAAAAATAAACAAGAAGTTTTTTTTAAAAGTTTTTACAGGTTTGAAGATTGAAGAAGCTTTTGAAGTGCATCAAGGAATCAAAGGATTTCAGTATTGAATCTAATCTTCCACAAGAGATTTAATACAAGCATAAACACCTTTGGTGTGGAGTTTTTTCCCTTAGGGGTTTCTCCATGTAAATACTTGTCTTCTTGCAATCTATTTTCTTCTACTACATTAATTAAATTGGAGAAATACTCTAACATCTAAACTGAAAGTAATTTTTAGATTTACACATGGTATTAATTTCAAACTTCAATTTTTTTTAAAGCTACATAGATACAAATTTACCTTGTTGTCTGTCCCTCTTTCCAACATTTGGTATCAGAGCTATTGGTTGTAGTGTGAGAGGGATGCTTTTTTCTTAAGTATTAAAGGAATTTTGTTTACAGGGGAAGTTCTATGTGTTAACATTGTTTTACAAATCTATGAGTTTGGAAGCCATGGTATCTACCTCTCAGATGGATATTGTCAAAAAAATCTTTGTTGGGCTCTTGAGGCTCAAGGTTATGGATCTTTATGGAGTTGATCTTGTGGTAGTGATTTGGAGCTCCATTTGGACAATATGTGTATTTTCTCTTGTTTGGTGGTTTTATTCCTTTACCTTGTGGTCATGTGTAGTGAAAGGGTGTTTATGTTGGATGGTTACTTTTGGTACCTTAATCACATCAAAAAACACTCATTTCTTGGACTATAGTTTGGAATGTTTATGTTGGGTTCATGGTTTCAGTCCATGGTTACATGAAAGCATTGGATGATTTATCACTGGTTGTATGGAGGTTGTGGAGTTTATACTTTTATGATATGGACACTCCTCAACAACCTATTTTCTCCTTTCTGATATTCATACTATTTTGAATATGTAGGTTTTCACAGTTTTCCCATTTCAAAAGACTGTGGGTTTGTAGATACGTGGTATTCCATTATTTTCAGATAAGATATTTGATGGTGTTCATTGGTGTGAATGTTTGGATGTTTACGTGGTTTCAAGATTTATAGAGATATGGTTTTGCAAGTTTTAGATGTTAACCAAAATCTGTGGTTTGTAGATCTCTAGGAAATTGTGTTCAGACACTTTTTGAATGGAAACAATTTCAGATTTGCAAGACTACTTGTCAGGTTCTTATGATCTATGGTTTCTCCTATGTGGATTTATTTGGCAAATTAGATCTAGAGTTGATTCTAGTGTTTGAGTCATGGAAATCTACATGTTATACCTGGTTACATTTGTTCTACATGTTACTGATGTGGGATTGAATCTATTTTTTAGTTATTAAAGGTTGAAGCATTGATAATTTTTTTCTCCTATGAGATGTTACATGTTTGTAGATCTTGTGAATAAGCTGATGTGGGTTCTATTTGGTAGGGCTCTTCTTGGTCACCTTAATTACATTGGTATTTTTTGAATTGAGACAAAAGGGTAGTTTGGAGTACCTGATTTAGTTATTCATTAGAATTTATAGCAGTAAAGTTATGTTGAATTAGAAGCTTTTTCACTTTCAATGGAATTTTGGTAATGATGTTGATCATGATACCATGCATAACTTGGTATCACTATCAGTGGGAGTTTTTTTCAATTTCATAATGTATCCTATCTTCTTTGTTTCAAGATATTTGTTCTAAATTGTCATTGTTATAGTGTTGTAAGCCATGCATAATCTTTTTAGAAGATGGATGATCTTTTGCAATAGTTGTTGGTTTCATAAGAAGCTCTTCGATTATGCCTTTAGTTTATAGTAAGGGTTCATTGACATTTTTGGTTCTATTGAAAGAGGATGCTAGATCTTCATGTTATTTGAAGAGGTGTTGACATCTTAGTTTTCTATGGAGGACTCTTTGAGTTTTTGGTGAGGTGTTAAGTTTACAACTTATCAGTTTTTGATATACGATCCTTGGTTTAGAGGATGTATAGTATTAAGTCATGATGCACCCTTGATCATGAGTTAGATTTTTTTGGCATGATACAGATGCTCTTGGGAGAAGAATATGTTCTTTGGAGCATATGATCTTCTTTTGAGAAGATGTTAAATCATGATGTCATGATATATTCTTGATTCTAGGGTTAGAATTTGGACAATGGTTTGGTTAGTTCTCTTTGGTTGATATCTCTTGAACTTAGAGATATGTGTTGGTAATATTTCTCATTATGATATGTCAATAAAAGGACTGAGAAGCCTACACTTGGAAATGGATGTGAGTCCATTATATACCTTATGAGAAGGTTGTCTTTATTATAAGTTTTTATTGCTTGGTGTTATATGCAAGGACAATCTTGTATCCCACTCTTGGTCTACTCAGCAGGTAGAAGATCTAATAGGTGTTGCTGACTTGATTATTAGATGCATTCTTCTCTTTTACACTAGTCTTGAATAGGATTGTTGAGAAGTAGATGCATGGGTTTATGGATTTCTATTGTTCTCAGTATTATTTGATCTTGAGCTATGGAACTAGTTCTGAGGATTTATTTTAGAGAAGTACAGAAATGGTTTGTGGTTTTTGGGTTTATTCCCTTTGTTGTGGGAATGTTTGGCTAGTTTGATCTACTTTCAGTGAGAGGTTAACATCTATTGCTGCCATGTTTTCATCATAATTTGGATGTTAGATGTTGATACCCTTTCAGTTTGGGAATGTTGAAAGAGATCTTACTTTACATAGTTTGGCATAGGTTAGTGTGGTATAAAGACATGGTATGATTTTGTAGTTTCTCTCTTTCTTGGTATATTTTCTTCTTCTTAAAGGTTCTCATGTTTATGGAGTTGAGGTTTGTATTGGAGTCAAGTGTTATTGTTGTTAACAATAATTTTGGTAGCTCCTTGATCTTTTTCTTCATTGGTTAAGAGGACTTGGGAGAGTTATTCAAAGATTGGTAATGAGAGATGTTTTATGCATATCATTATATGTTTTGACATTATATGGTAGAGGAGTTATCCACATCCTCTAAGAGAAGTTCAATAGGAGGATTTGTTAATGCCTTGATCTTATTTTTAGATTTGACAATACCCATGCAGTGGGAGTTCCTGGATATGTATGCTCTTTATTGTCATGATATCTTCTTGGTTTTCTCAGTTTGCAGGTTATTTATGTGAAGATGAAGTTGCATGTTTTACTATTGGGATCTATGAGTTGTGCAATTTAGTGGGCTGTCTTTACCCATTATTTGCATTGAAGACTTGGATGTGGACTGTCAATATCCAAAGATCCATTTAATGTTATTGCAGATTTTGTTTGTTGGTCTTGTCTTTGGTCATTTGTACATTGGTATGTTGCTTTGAGATGGGAGGATGGATGATTAGCAAGTTTCTTTTACAAGGACTTGATTGCAGTTTTGGGTTGGTATGTTGATGGCATGGAGTTCTAGGTCTATGATGGTTTGTTTACCCTGGTTTTGAGGTATGATATTTTGGATGAGATAGCAACTTGTTGTGGTTGCTTTTGCATTTGGTATGAGTATGGTAGACACTTAGAGTCTTATGTTATTATATGATTTGATGCTTGTTTTCATGTTGAGATTGGTGTAGGTTTCAGTAACAGTTGATATGTTTCACCTTGGCTTGTTTCTTGTTTATCATGGGTGACATGATGTGAGGAGTTCTTGTTTGAGATGATGGTTATCATGGTTTCTTTTATAGGTATCTTGTTGGAACACAAAAGCATGTTGAAGAATCAATGGTTCATTGATGGTGAGGGATGTTTTCCCTGTGATTTAAGGTTTGATTATATCATTTAGAGTTAGTGCAATGTATAATGTCAAGTGGAAGAATGTTGGGATAATTTGCCATTAACTTGCAATCCTAATCAATTAATGTGTCTCCAAAGTTCTTGGAATGTGTTCCCCAACACATAAGGACATTGAGAGATTAATTATTTATTAATTATATCACTTTGAATTATTGCAATCAATTCCTAATTGATAGGGTCAAACTTGGGCATCCACTTTTGGAGTGGGGGCCATGAAGACTTTGTTGACTTCTCCTAGTCTATTTTGAGAGTTTGATAACTCCTAGTATGTGGGAGTTAAACTTGGGTGTTCCCTTTTGATGGGGACTTATATTTAGACTTGGAGTTGGGTTTTTTTATGTACATGAGTCGATAATGTTGAGACACCTTGCATGGATATGATGTTGGAGTTAACTAAAGTGTTAGAGATGCATGAATTTGATATTGCTTGCATGAGTTCATAAAAGCTTGCATGGACTTGCATTTTTTTGCATGTCACTTGCATGTTGTTGCATGTTACTTGCATCTACTTGCATGTACTTACATGTTGTTTCATGTTGTTACATGTTGCTTGCATGTACTTGTAAGTTGTTGTATGTTGTTACATGTCACTTGTCTATGCTTGCATGTTGTTACATGTCACTTGCATGTGCTTGCATGTTGTTGTATGTTGCTTCTATGGACTTGCATGTGCTTGCATGTTGTTGCATGTCACTTACATGTGCTTGCATGTTGTTGCATGTCACTTTCATGTGCTTGCATGTTGTTGCATGCTGCTTCTATGGACTTGCATGTGCTTGCATGTTGTTCCATGTCACTCCTATGGACTTGCATGTGCTTGCATGTAATTGCATGTTAGTTATATGATCTTGCATTTTCTTCAAATTTAGTTTTGAGAGATTACTTGTTGAACACTCCAACTCCAGAAACTTGTAGGATGGTACATATTAGTGTCTCAAATAATGGGTATCAGTTGCATGTTGAATCAGGTGTTTGCATGTCACTTGCATGTACAAAACAAGGTAATTTAGAATAACTTTGGGGACATCAATCTTGCATGTTGTTTGCATGAGATTGGTGTGTGTTGATTACTTCAGTTAACATAAAGAGATTGGGTAAACTTGGATGCCCAATTTGAGGACTTTTTGTTGTTGCTTTTGTTTGGAAATGTATTTGATGTTGGCTAAGTTTACTTGAGAAAACTTGTGTGCCCACATCTAGGATAGGTAGTTAGCATGAAGCTTGACTTAGTTTGACTTATGTCTTCTCTATTTGGAGTGCATGGGTTTTGCTTGAGGATTTGTTCTCATGTTATCAATTACAATTGATTGTAATTTGAGGTTCAAGCTTTCCAATTAAGAATCTTTTGAATTAAGAAGCTTTTGTATTAATTAAAAAGCCCCATATATTTTCCAAAGAGTTGAATTGTGAAAAAAACTTAGAAGAAAAAAAGCAAGAAGCTTTTTTGACTTAAGAAAAAAAAAAAGAAGAAGTTTTTTTTTGAAGTTTTTATAGCTTTGAAGATTGAAGAAGCTTTTGAAGTGCATCAAGGAATTAAAGGATTTCAATATTGAATGCAATCTTTCACAAGAGATTTAATACAAGAATAAATATATTTGGTGTGGATTTTTAACCCTTAGGGGTCTCTCCATGTAAATACTTGTCTTCTTCTTGCAAGCTATATTCTTCTACTACATTAATTAAATTGGAGAAATACTCTAACATCTAAATTGAAAGTAATTTTCAGATTTACACATGCTATTAATTTTAGATTTGAAAATATTTTAAAGCTACATAGTTACAACTTTACCTTGTTCTCTCTCCCTTTTTCCAACAGATGTTTCCAAGTTGTAGTTTGTGAAGGGCTGAAATTTTTGCCAAATCAATTTGCCCTTCAAGATTGGGAATTCATAAAAGTTGTGGTCTAACCACTAGTTAGAACTACATTTGCAAATCTAATAGGTCTTTGTAAGAGTCTGACCCTGAAGAACTCTAACCTATATCCCTAGAGGTGTCCTTAACTTCCTCATCTTACTTCTCCTTTGTTTCATCCTGATCCTTTTCATCCTGTTTCTCCTCACTCTTCCTTGATTCATCTTAGCTTTTCTCTTCTTGTTCCACCTCAAGGTTATCCTCTTTTATTTGCTCATCTTTCCATGTATTCTACGAAGGGGGATTGTTATGTTTTGCACCAAAATCAGTGTTCTCTAGAGGGGGTGTACTTACTTTATCTTTACCCTCCGTATTTTGTGTCTCAGTATTCTTTGGAGGGGATATATTTATTGTACCTTGATCTCCTGAGTTTTGTGCTTCTATGTTTTTTGGAGGAACAATCTCCTTATCTTTCTCAGTCATGTCTTCCTTATCCACTTTGTCATCAAAGGCTGATAGATCTATATTATATCTAGAGGAACTTGTTCCTCAACTATCACCTTAGCATTCTTCATTTCATCAAGAATTTTTTTAGTTTTCTATAATGTTTCCTTCTCCAGTCTCTCTATTTCTTCCTTTTCTTTTCCCATCAGGATATTTATTCTTTTTTTTGTTCTAAATTTCTTTTCTTTTTTTGAGAAACTTTAATTTTATCTTCATCAGAAATAGATGAACCAACCTTTTCAATTACATATTTTCTCATCTCAACTTCTTTTCCCATGGCTTCATTTCCTTTGCTAGTGAGTAGGTCCACAAGGATTATAGGAAGTTGATCAATGAACTCAATTAGCACCACATTGAAGGCCATCATGTACCTTATTATTACTTCATCAATTATAGCTTTGTCATCAACAGACATCTTGTCATAGAGATCTGTAACTTGTTTCAAAGCCCCATGTTGTAGTATAGCATTCATAGTGGCTTCAAGCTTTAGAGGCTCATGCTCAAATTCTTCTTGAGAAGTTTCTTTTGATTTCTTTGCTTTTCCTTTTCCTTTTCCTTTCCCTTTGGTGGTTTCAACTTCTTCCTCTCCTTCTCTCACTCTTTTCTTTCTTCTCTCAAGCACACTGGTTTCTTCCTCTTCTTCATCATCATCTTCATCATCTTCTATGTTCATTAGATTGATCTTTCCTCTCTTTGCTTGGACTTTAGGTCTATGTTTCTTTTTCTCTACAGTCTTGGTCTATACCAAAATTTTAGTAGCATTTATTTTCCTGCTAGAAGGTGTAGGAGAAGGTCTGAAGGATTTTGAAGAAGTGACAGTAGTAGGGACAAACCTACTTGTCCTTCTAGGAGTTTGTGAGGAAGAGGTGGTTGAAGCTTGTTCTATTGAACCCTCAGGAGTATTAAGCATTTCTTCCAATTTTGACTTCATCTCTTCTGCTTTTTCCTTGATATCCTTCCTGATTGTTTTGTTGGTGATTTCACCATAAGTTTCAAATATTTCAGCAACAAGATCCTTTGGCTTGCTAAGAAACATATCAGCATATCCAACAATATCATATTTAGACACCTCATAAGGCAAGGTGGTTATCTAGAAGGTTCTTGGCTCTACTACCTCCATATAGTAGTTGTATTTTTCCACCATGAAAGTTATATCATTCTTGTATTTTTCAACTAATTTTCTTGGTATCCTTTCCCTCATTTGCATGTCATTTGAAATATTTTGACAAATCCCCAAAATAATGTGTCATAATTTTTGTGATCAGGAAAACTATGCATATAGTCCTGGATTTGATGAGCAACAGGGGTATCTACTTTCCAGACCATATTCCTCATTGCAGGTAATTCCCTCAGGAAAAAGAACATAAGGCAAATGATTTACCTTGTCTCCTTGGTTCTTTTCAAATTGTCAAACAATTGCTGCCACAAGAGATCATAGAGGTCATAGTCCTTCCCTTCTTTCACCATCTAATAAGCAGTGTATATGGTGGTAGCAGTAGTAGCCCCCTCTCTATTTGTGTAATACACTTTGTAAGTAATGCCCATAGTGGTTGTAAAGGGTAAAATTTGGATAGTTGAGTTTTTTATAGTTTGTGTGTGTATCCCCTTTCACCCTTCATATTCAAGGACCTAGGGTCAAGTTGCAATGCACTATCCTACCCTAGGTCACTATGAGATGTAGGGAAACTTGGATTTTTATGATTTGATTACCAATTATCTTCTCTTATGCTCAATTATACCTTAAAACCCTAATTATGCAAATACAATAGCAAACATGTGAATATCAAAAAATACTACTACACAAAGATGTAAAATGACAAATAACTGCACACCTATTTTTGAGGTTTGGAAGTAGAATAGTCAGGGACTAAAGAGCTGGCACCCAAGTCCAATTCCCTGCTTTATATCAGGGTCTACAAACAAGATCTGCAACCTATTCCTATTGTACCAAAGGTTTTCCCATCATAGAACTTCGAGGACTAATGAGCGGGCACCCTAGTCTAAGGACCTATTTTCTTCTCTAATCTACAATTATGACACTCTATTGTACCCTCCTGCAACTTCACTTTGTCTATAGCTTCAACCTGTAACCTACAATCATGAAAACTTTGGGAGGGGGTTGTGGTATTTAGAGGCTTGCCTTAGTCAAGCCCTTGAGAGACGTTCAAGTCTTCTGAATACGGTTGTCAGATAGAGAGTGCATGCCCTTGGGAGGTAGAGGCAAAAACCAAATGATAAATGCTTACAAACACAAATTATATCACGTTGTAGTGAAGATCTCATGGGAGGAAGAAGCTCTTCATGCAATGAGGAGATGATTGCTCAAATCTACAAATACAAACACATAGACAATACAAATATGCTCTTGTAACACAATGAAAGCCTTGAATCACCTTTAGAACACAATAGCTTTCTAGTAATCATCTAGTGGAAATCTTGTAATCATCTTGTGATCCTCTAGTTTACAAATGAATGCCTAAACATGCTTCTATATGCAACTACAAACAATCCCACCAAGAATTTTGTAATTCAAACTTGTCATGTCAGCATAGGACCTAATTAATGATCACAAGCTGACACTAAAAATTTGGGACTGACCTAAAATAGGGCAGGAGTAGGGCATGGGAGACCAAGTCCTCCCCCTATTTTGGGTAGGGTTAGGTTCAAGGGGTCCCTCTAGGTCCCATTTGACATGATACCTAGGGTTCATTCCATTAGGTATTGAAATATGATGTAAGATGTCCTAAATGCACACTAAAGACCTGGGAGCTAAACCTTATGAGGGAAAAGCCCCAAGGGGACATTTTTCAATGTTACAGTGGCATACCAAACCCCTAGATCTTTGATGTCATCCATAGTTAGTGTTCTTTTATCAAATTTCACTCTGATAAATCTCATCAGCTCCTCATTCTTCACATCTTTCAATATAGGCACTAGTCCGGAGGAGCACAATCCGGTCACAGTCCTGATGGCTTCCTTATTGATCATATAGGGTTGATCAAGGCAAAAGAAATCCTCATGGATCCATCTTAATGCAATTCTAGCCCAATCTCCCTCATACCAGAAATTAGAAAAACCCTTCCAAATATCTAGTCATTTTACTGCAACATTTGCAAACTCTAGCTTCAATTGAAAATCATCACCTAAAAAATGATCATTCCTAAATTGTTCCAATATCAGGTGATCAGATTCATCTAGTTGTGATTGGATGTATATCTGGACATCCTATGTATGCAACACATTAATGGGAACATGGGAAAACACTCCATCCTTATCGATCTTAGTAGATTTAAATGATTGTTTCTTGAATTTAGGTCTTGGCTTCTTCACAACATCAATCACTATAGGTGTTGCCATGATAATTTCTCGAGAAACATAGGGTTTAACTAGAAAATTTGAATAATACCTAATAATGCAGTCATTAGGGTTTACACACAAGCTCTGTTTAAGATCTTCTCTCCTTTACTCTTTCACACACTTGAGTTTCTTCAAATGAGATCAAATTTGATCAATTATCGACTAAATAGGCTTCTCACCAACCCTGACTACTCTGCATTGATTGAATTTCTCTATTCTAGACCTAATCAAATTTTTATTATATAGAGATCTATGATCACTCAACAATCCTCTACAAAGAGTCCATTTGCTTTGGAAATTTGATCAGAAATCATAATATCATCAATCAAACATATCCATATCACTTTTAGCCATTATGCTAAAGATTTCAGCATCTTATGCATTCAAGGGTTTTGAAGATATTTGTAGAACAACTCCCCCTAAACCAATACTTCCTCCTTTTAGTTTCTAAAGGATCCATCTACACCAGTCAAATGTGCAGATCCTTTTACTTCATTTTCTTCCTTCTTCCTCCATGTCATGTTCATTTCCTTCTTTTGCGGAGCAATATCAATCTTCTTTTAAGGAGCATGTCTTACATTATGTCCCTTCCAGAACCTTGCAATGTGTCTTGACTTATTAGAATTGTAGCAGGTGATATTGGTTAGTGGAGCATAACTACTTCCTCTTAGAATAGATCTTCAATTAGAAGCATTATGGCCAAAATTGTTGCATGTGTAGTAGTAACCATAAAAGAATTGAGAAGTCATAGCATTTCTCTTGTTCATGAAATCATTCCTCATCATTTTACTTCTGTATCTGTTAGCCTTATGACTAAGTTTGTTGCAAGCATGACACTGACTATGAGAGTTTGCAGCATTGTACCTTGGAGGCCTTAATGAATTCTAGTTCATCTTACTTCTACATTCAACAACCTTGTGACCAAACTTATTACAAGTATAGCAATTACCATTAAAGGCTTGAGAATACCTTGTAGGAGCAATTTGTCTAGGAGCAGTCTTTCTAAAGTTCTTCTTCTTGTTCCTTATTTGTCTCTAGACAAGAATGAATCCATCTTCTTTTGCATCTCCAGAGGCATCCTTCTTAGGATATTTAGTGCAGGCTTCTTCCTCCTTTGTTTTATACTTTCCTTCTATTTTGAAGTTATCATATAAGTTTGCAGATGCACTAGTTGTAGGATTTTCCCCTTTTCAAAACATAGACCATATTTTTCTTTTGATGGTTTTTGAGAGTTAATTATGTCATCAAGAATTTTAGATCCTCCTTTTAGTTTTAACCCCTTGTCAATCTATTCTTTTGCCTTTTCTAGTTCTTTTCTTAGAGTGACAACTTCTTCCTCAAGTCTTGAACATTCAGTAGCTTTCTCATTGAACTTGATGTTTAAACAATCTTCAATCCTCTTTCTTTCTTTAACTATGACCTTCAAACTAGAGATCATATGTTCTTCCTCTTTGAGTTTAATGTCACATCCTTTGTCTCCTTCTATTTGAGCTTTCAGTTTGCCAATCCCTTCTTTTGATTCTTTATCTCATGTCTTCAATTTCCTAGTTTTCTCCTTTGATTTTTCAAGCATGTCCTCGTATATTTGGTTTAGTTCTCTAGCTTCATCCAGATCTTTAAGTGCTAACTAGAGTTCTCCTTCAAGATCTACCTCATCTAAATTAAGTCCCAGCCTTCAGGTTCCATTGCTTCTAGATCTAGTTCTAGAATAAATACATCATAGCTTCAAATTCTATATGTTCAAGGATCTACCTTAGTTGTTAGGCTTCTCAAAGGTACTTGGCTTTGATACCAATTGTTGAACACACAAAGAAGTTGAGAGGGGGGTGAATTAGCATATATAAAAACTTAACTATTTTATTTATAGATCAAATCAAATTACTTAGAGAACAAAAAATAAAACATACACCGCATTAATCAACACATTGACACCAAGATTTTTATGTGGAAAACCCAATAATGGGAAAAACGACGGTAGTGTTAGATCACAATATAATGCTCACTGAGCTTATAAAATATTACAACATTGTCTTAGGGATACAACCCAAGGAAGCTACAACTCCTTGTTGACTTTGTTTTAGGGATACAACCCAAGGAAGCTACAACTCTCTGAAGAAATCTCACTGCTACAAATAATTACAATGACAACATAATTATGAACTTCTATGAAAGAAGCATCTTATTTATGTTGATGTTGCAGTCCTCTTTTTCTGCATAATTACTCCATCATACCATTTCTCACTTCATACTGCTCATTTTTCTCTATCACATTTGTACACACTCATTCATTCCACAAATGAATTTGTTCTTCTATATATATCCTCTACAACATCTCAAAACACTAATTAGGTCGGCACTAAAAAGACCTTAGTTGAAATGTGTAATATTGTATAGGTTGGCACTAAGCAAACTCATATTGAAGAGAAAATGGGTTGCAGAACACCACACATAACAATAGGACCCAAAACTATCAAAACACATTCTTCATTGACACAACAACTAACCAGGTTCCACCACATATGAAGGAAACTGGACTGTCATACCAAACAACAATACCACTGCAACTAACCATCTTCACATCACTGGGGAGAAGCCAAAAACATTATGCGGGCCAAGATTTCAACTATGTATCTTCTCAACACTATCCATACACCTTTCTCCTAATGTATCTAATCAATATATGCATCTACAAAACAAGAAACATGTTAAACTGATGAAAATAGAGCATTCCAGACTAACTGTGACACATCAAAACTTAGTATATTGCATTGTGGACCATCAAGTCAACTGAAATACTCATGAATGAACTTGTGCAACATTATGAACATATTCTTAGATCTTCACAACCATATCTATCATTTCTAGAGGAATATAGAGACATTTGACTTAGCTACACTATGATCAACATTCATGTATACACATAACTCAAGGTGACTTGAACACCTTGTACGGTACTAAAAATAAGAGAAACTTGCATGTGGTTCAAACCTAAGATACTATGAAGCATGTATATTCTCCATAGACTCTCATATAGATTATGTATACCTTCACCATCTTCTGCAAGTACTCAAACATGTGTTCTTTAGAATACTTCTGTATCTGGAATTGTCTGTATTACTTCTATCTTTTGAAAACTAAACTTGTAGACCATAACAACACTTAATACAACAAGGAAGCATGTGATACACATCTCTAAACATGTTCTCAAGACCGCATGGGCACAACTTCTTTTCTAGAGGAATGCGGGGCATTGGACAATAGGTTTCCACCATTGCTTTACACTATCAAAATACAATTTAGAACTCTATCACTGATATCTTTCTCTGTTGAAGGTGTAATAAATTGAAATCTTTGATATAGCATGTTTATATGTCAATAAACTTCTCTTCTAAACTACAAGACCAAATCTTTCTCTATGGAGGAATGCAGACCAAAATACTGTAACTTTGCCTTAGTATATACACCGTGAAAACCTTAGCCAAACTTTTGTAACTTTTCTCTAAGTGCGGTACACCAAAAAGGTAGGATATTATTGCAGGCATGCTAGAAATGTGTTAGAACATATGTGCTCACCTCCACATCATACTTAGACATCAAGAAGATTATCATTCTTATACTTGGATAGTTTTTCTCCATCTGCTAGGTCTTCCAGACTAACCTCCCTTAAGCACATGGATCCTATGTCTTTATCTTAGTCAAACCATCTCTCTCAAATCTTCCACTGTCCATCAACTTGAACATCTCTGACCTCAAGTGACACATATAGAGTTGACATCAGTGATAACGCATATTTCCAACATAATAAGGTTCAGATAAAAGTCTCTAAACAGTCTCTTAATATCCCCTATATCATAATAGGTTGTACCATTCTCATTGATAGGACCAACATGCTCTTTTTTAAATTTTGACCTAAGAATGTCAAAAAAATATTTTGTACCTCAGTCTCCATCTTTTAGCCAATTGATCCTTGGCCTCACTTTGGCCCCTTGGGCTCTGTATGTCTCCATTCTCCTAAGTTTGTTTTTTTATTTCTCCTAGTTGCCTAATAGTGCCCCTATCATCCAGGGTTTGTTGCAATTTTCTTTCAGTTTCCAAGAACTCAATTTGAAGAATTTTTTTTCTCTCCTTCTATCTAGAGCCATTTTCTTACCACAAACTTGGAATAGTCCTTTGCATGCTTTGACTAACTCATTCCAATATTGAATTTCTTTATCCTTCCTAGACATGGCTTTTACGATTGCTCTTAGACCACAGACCCCATCGTGGTAGTCCATGTCTAAAAGCAACTGAGTATTTAGTTTGAAAATACTATCTTTTCTATGGACCTTCTCCCTATCTTGAATCTCAATATTGATAAGAGCTTGTATTGGGTGATGGTCAGATAGGGTATTAGGGATGACCCTTACAACGTTAAATTTCTCAGAATTCTAAAAATGGAAAAAATACTTATTGACATAGAATCTATCTAACCTGTAATAGATTTTTTTACTGTCTTTTGTGAATTATACCACGAAAACCAAATTCCTTGACTTGTGGCCTTGTTTCCTTCTAGAGGGTCAATGATACCTAGAGATTTTTTCATTCTCAACTAGAAAAACTTTTCATTTCCCTTCCATTTTGCATATTTCCCCCTAATTTTATGCTCTCTGTGTCCCACCATATTGAAGTCCCCAACAACAATCTAAGGTATTTTTCGTAGCTTGTCAACCATCCAATTCCAAAGATCACTTCATTATCTATGCTCATTGGGGGCATAAATTGAGCATTTGCCATACTACCTATCCCCTTATCAATTACCACCCAAACACACCTATTGCGAGGGGAGCAACCACTCTGAGTTATGTATTGACCCCATTCCTTATTGATCAATATTGCAGTGCCCCCTTTTCCACTTTCATGTTTAGAATAGAATTTTAGTGCCTCTTTCCATATAAATCTTAAAGTGTTGTCTAGTTGGAAACTTGTGGCTTTAACTTCTTGTAACATTAAATAATTCATTTTTCTATTTTTATTGCAGAAGTCTCTTATAATATATTTCCTATCCAGAGACTCAAGTCCCCTTACATTCTAGCTAAAATAGTTCATAATCAAATTGTTTAGTCAAATACTTGTGCAAGCGACTCACCTTAAGTGCTATTGAGCCCAAGTTTATCAAAACACTTAGGGAGCTTACCTCCTTTCACTTTCTTTTCAGTGCTTTGTTTTTTATGCACATATCTTCTCTTTGTACTACCTTAATTCTTCTATAAGAAAAAAGCTTCATACACCTTGGATGAACTCTCTTCAACACTATCCTTAATTTTCTTGGTGAGAACTTCACCACCTTATTCTTTTGGGTCTGGTATTTGAAATTATTATGTCGTAAAATGTCCCCATAGGACTTTTACCTCCTAAGTTTAGCTCTCGAGTCCCTTGTTTTTGATCTTACATGTTTAATTTGACTCATGAAACAAAATGGCCTGGAACCCACCTCAAATGGGGCTTGAGGGACATTATTGAGCTCAACCCTATCCCAAAGTAGGTCCCAGGGCTTGGGTACTTGTGCCCTTGTCCTACCCTATTTTGGCAGGGTCCCAAATTTTAATGTCAGTAAAGTGACAATTAAAGGTGTCCCTTGCCAACATTTTAAGTTTGAATTATGAAATTTGTAGCAAGAATGCATATATAATCATGTTTAGGACTTCATTTGAAAACTAGATGGATAATGCAAACTTATGATCTTATGCTAAGGATATTTAAGTTGTTCATTGTGCTATTGTGTTTGTTTGTTGTAGATTTGGCTTCATCAATCCATCTCCTCATGGCATGAAAGGGTTTCATCCTTCCATGAGAGCTACACCTTCGAGGTGATATTTATTTGTGTTGAAATCAATCATTTATCAATTTTTTTTGCCTGTATCCTACAAGGATATGCACTCTTTATCAAACAACAGTGTTGGAAGGCTTGAATGTCATTTCGGGGCTTGACTGAGGCAAGCTCCTAAACAGCACAAGCCCCAACCCCTCTCCTTATGATTGCAAGGAATAGGTATCGAGTTTTACATAGTGGAGTTGTAGAGGAGTGTGGTAGAGGATAAGGATCCTAGATCTGATGGAAAGAAGAAAAAAAGAGCACTACCAGGGCTTGGGTGCTAGTCCCTTTGCCCTCCAGGTTTTCAAATCTTGAAATATCTAGAACAAGGATAATCAGTAGCAGAAGGAGTGTGAAAACCCCCAAAGAAAATCCTACCTTGAGCTTGGGTATGAGTCCCTTTGCCCATGACATTTCAGGATTCTGAAATTCAAAATCTAGTATGTATTTGATCTTCATTTAGCATCTTTGTGTCTGAACATTTGTGAGAATTCATCTATTTGTTTACGATTTTGCATAATTAAGGTTTTTAGCATAATTGAGCTTAAATTAACACATTAATGAACAATTTTCAAATTTCCCTATCATTACAAGTGATAACCAACCTGTAGGTGAATCCTCTTATAGAATTTATGATTCAACTCAGTTAAATGTCCTTGAATGTGTGTAGTGAAAGAAAGATCTAGGCATATCATCAAATCAACCCTACTCCCCCTTTTTCATACATCAAATTTTGGTGAACCTATATTTTTATTGAATTTTACACCCTGCTGAGTGTTGTACTTCAGATTTGTGTTCATTCAATTCATCATTTTCATATTGCATTTGAAAATCTACAAAAAAAATTGAAAATTTTGAGAAAAATTGGCTTCCTAGGCTTGCATTAGGGCATAGTTTGCATTAATTTCATTGCATGTCATCTAATCTCTGATATTTGCATTAGATCTAATATAAATTACAGTAGTACATCATTAAATAATTATTTTCATTGCATTTTCATGCTTAAATTATTAGAATTTGCTTGAAATTGTGCATTTTTTTTATAATACCTAGTCTTTGCAATAACTAGGGTTTGTAGTTAAAATCTTGTTTTAGATTTTACTACTCTTTTAAAACACTCATTCAAATGTGATTTTTGTTTTTAGTTTTGTATCTTTGTGTGCCTTTGAATTTTCATTTCAAAATTTCAATTTACACATACTTAATTTCAACGAAAAACAACATATTCATTCATCTCTATTTAAAATTGCACTTGCATTAAGCATTGTAGGATTTTGACATCATTATCAGATCTGATATGAGCTATTTCACATCATAAATCTTATTAGAATTCATTCATACATAATTTTGCATAGATTCATGCCTTAATTTCACAATTAGGGTTTACAATCCTTGCATTTTCACTAGATTTTGACTTATCCTTCATCTAGATTTGCATGATAGATGTGTTGTGAAAGATTTTGCTGCATTATTAGACTAATAAAAAGGTTTTAGTTTGCTACCCCTCATTAATTTTATCACAACACTACATCTTTTAGGCATTTGTATTGAAAAAAAAAAGTGAAAAAATCAAGCATTTTAGGTCATAAACATACATAGTTTTGCATCTATTTCCTTGCATAGGTGTGGAAAATCTTTTAAAATCTGATCTTGCATTCATTTGAACACATACATACATTTATCATTTAAACTCTTGCATTATTCTGCACCTTTGTTTGAAATCTTGCATTATTTTAATTACACATTGTGTATTTCAACGCTAAGAGTTGTATACACTTTCATCAAACAAACTCACAAATCATTCATATTGCCTTGGAGTGTTGCATTATTCCATTCTACTCATTTGACTTCTTGTGCATATAGTGTGTCTTTCACGACTTACTCCCTCAAATCAATGTTTAAAGGGTGAAATAATCTCACATTACATGGCTTCTCATCACAAAACTTTGCATGACTTGTCTTACTAGATCTCATTGGACATTGATGTTACACGATATTTCAAGATGGCATCTTTATGTTATTGTTCTTTGAAATCTTTACCTGAGTATATCTTGGATTTTGAAAATTTCTCTAGTTTCACTAATGAGAACTCTCATACTTTAGAACACATAGCATTTGTATATGATATTGATGTTTCTAAATGTTCTACACACAAACTTAAACTACTTTGTTATTTACATGATTTTGATAGCTTCACAATATTCATAGAAGCATATCCTTTGATATTAGAGGACTTAATCAAATTTATCTCTATGAATCCTCATGAGAAAGATGAGGGTGAAAATTCCTCTTCCATTAATACCTTGGAATTTATAGCTAAAGTATATGTTGATGATGATGATGATTCCATAGGTTATCCTATGCCTCCTATAGTTGAATATTCAAGAACCTTGGATGAAAAGACCATGGATAACTCTACTTTGGTTATAAATTCAAGTCTCGTAGACCTCACTAATGATATAATCACTACCAACCTCCCTAACAACACATTACCTTCTTTTCATTCCAATGCTCTCCCTAACCAAGATGAAGCATTAGTGGATGAGAAAAGGTCTCTAACATTAAATCCCTTAGGGATAGATGTTGGGTATAACCGAGAGAAAAAGAATGTTAATTCAATCTTCACTAATAGATTTATTCTACCTACTAAGGAGTTACTAGATAAGTGTAGCAATGTTCCTAAGATGATTGTGCAAGGGGCACCTAATGCACCTTCTTTCTTAAAACCAGTGATTACAGTTCAAGGTGATCGAAAACCACCTTGACCCCTGAATTACATGTTAAACTATGCAAGACAAATCACTCAAAGAGGTAAAAGTGTTCAAAATGTGCCACAACATCCCATGATTTCTCACACATACAACACCCATAATAACAAGCAAAGTAAGCAAGCACCACATGTGCTTGTCTCTCTCCCTACTTCTCAACCTATGCTCCCTCCACCACCACATCTTACTCATAAAAGTGGTCAAGAATATGATCTTTTTGAGCAGCTTCGTGCTACTCTAGCTAAGATCTCTCTTTGGGATTTAATACAAACATCACCTACATACTGCAGAATGCTCAAAGAAGCTTTACAAAAGGTGATTGTACAACCTGTTGTTAAGCTAAAGAATGTAGTAGCTTTGTTAGATTGTATACATGCAACAAAAATGGATATCATGTTTCAACCACATGAATTACCATTAGCCGAAGTTCAAAACCAATACAATCCTCTTATAATATTTGCAACAATAGATAAAAAGTTGATAAAATGAGTTATGATTGACAATGGATCGAATCTTAATGTTTGTGGCATGGACTTACTACACAAAATCAAGATTGACACATCTTTAATTAGACCGGATAGGATTAGCATTTGTGGCTTGGATAATGTTGGTAGACAATCCCTGGGTACTATAAATTTATCTGTAAAGGTGGGACTTGTGACATTATCTACCCTTTTCCATGTCATGGGTGGCTTGATTTCATATAATATGATTCTCGATAGACCGCAGATTCATGCCATGGGGGTAGTTCCATCTACCCTTCATTGATCAATAAAGTTTATTTATCAAAACAAGCTCTACACCATGGAAGTCGATCCTGACCTGAATAACTGTTTACATATCAAAATGACAAAACAAGTTAATAATCACTCAAGTCTAAACAACTTATGAGTTGATTCATCAACACCTCTTGCCACATATAATGTTGTGCAGGACTCTAAACCATCAAATGAACTTTTCGGTGATGATTGGGGTTCATCAGATTTTACTCCCTCCTTTACAAGGGAATACAAACTTAATAACTATAACACATCAAAAGTCATATTGATCTCATCTAAGCAATCTTTGGAAACAATTGAAATACCTAAAGTCTCCTTAGTAGAAAACAAAGACAATACTCTTACTTATACTATAGATTATGACACCAATGAGGCCTCACCATCCTCTAAAGAGATGGACTCCCTCTATGCTCATGGATTTCTAATTTTGTACAAAAATTGTGACTATGTAGGTAATGGATGTGGTGTAAATCAACAAGGAATCAGAGTACCTTTACAAGTTGTTGGAACTAACTATACAACCGATATTGGATACTATTCTTTGAAGCCCACTAAAGCCTCTCTTCATCCTAAACTTAATGTTAAAGAAATATCAATGAGACCTGTAACATTGGAAAATGTCCCCTTGGGGGCTTTTTCCTCATAAGCTTTAGCTCTCAAGTCTTTTGCATGCATTTAGGGCATCTTACTTCATAATTTGGCATCCCGATGGAATGAGCCCTAGGTTACATGACAAATGGGACCTAGGAGGACCCTTTCAGCTTAACCCTACTCAAAATAGGGGGGAGAATTGGGTCCTTGTGCCCTAGTCTTTCCCTATTTTGGGACAGTCCCAATTTTTGGGGGTTGGCTTGTGACTGTTATTTAGGTCCTATGCCAACACAGTAAGTTTAAATTTACAAAATCTTGGTGGGAGTGTTTGTAGTTGTATATAAAAGCATGTTTAGGCATTCATTTGTAAACTAGATTTCAATTAGATGGCAATTGTGATGTTTATGCATTCTCAAGGTGATTCAAGTCTTTCATTGTGTTGCAAGAGCAGATTTATGTGGTTTATGTGTTTGTGTTTGTAGATTTGAGCATCCATTTCATCATGGAATGAAGGGCATCTTCCTCCCATGAGATCTTCACTGCAAGGTGACATTATATTGTGTTTTCATCATCATTTCCTTTGGTTTTTACCTCTTCCTCACAAGGGAACGCACTCTCTATCTGACAATAGTGTTCAGAGACTTAAATGTCCTTCGGGGCTTGACTGAGGCAAGCCTCTAAACACCACAACCCCCTCCCAAAGTTTTCATGGTTGAAGGTTATAGGTTGAGGAGCTGGACAAAGTAAAGTTGCATGAAGACATCTTGAAGTGTTAGAATTGCAGATTAGTGAAAGAAATAGCTACCTAGACTTGGACGCCCACTCATTAGTCCCTGAAGTTTCGTGATGAAAAAACCTTTGGTGCAGGAGGAATAGGTTATAGATCTTGTCCATAGATCCTTACAAAAAGAAGGGCCTTGGACTTGGGTGCCCGCTCCTATGTCCCTAACTTTTCTACCTTGGAACTCCAAAAATAGGTACTCTATTATTTGACATTTTACATCTCTCTACAAGGGTTTTTTCTATAATTCATCTGTTTATTGTCACATTTGCAAAATTAGGGTTTTAATGGTCAATTAAGAATAAGAGAAGGAAAGTTGATAATTAAACACCCTAATCCAAGTTTCTCTCCATCTCACAGTGACCTAGGGTATGATAGTGCATGGCCACTTAACCCTAGGTCCTTGAATGTTAAGGGTGAAAGGAGGATTTAAACATCTAAATACTAAACATAAACAAATCCAATTTTACCCTAAACATTTTGGCTAACCCATGTTTTTGGATTTAAATTGCAACTTGATAAGTGTTTTTCTTTAGATTTGGATTGATTTCATTCATTCATATAGTCTTTCATCTTATTGCATTGAGAAAATTACAAAAAAATTAAAAAATTTGCAAAAATTTGAAAACCCTAGCTTGCATTTTCATATAGATTACTAAATTGCATCAATTATTTCTATATTTCCCTAATTAATTATTTTTGCATCAGATCTGATATAAACTACAGAAAAACAAAAAAATTCTATAATTTTCATTGCATTTTCATCATTAATTTGCTGGGCTTTTGTAGAAATTTTGACAATTTTCATATAACCTAGTAATTCCAAAATCTAGGGTTAGTAGGCAAAATCTTCTTTCAGATTTTTATACTGATTTTAGAGGCTCATTAAAATTTACATTTGGCTGTAGTCTTGCATTTTAGTGTAAATTTACATTTAAATTTTAAATATTTGTGTTTTTGCATATAAAATTTCAACAAAAAACTAGCAATTTTCATGCATTTTCATTAGATTTGCATTGGCATTTTGCATATTAAAGCTTAGAATTCATTTTCATATCTGAGAGTAATTCATTTTCATCATAAATCAGACTTCAAAGAATTCATATAGTATTTTGTGTCAAGATCTCAAACCTAGGGCTTGAAAAACATCAATTTTCACTAAATTTGGCCTTATCGACTCTCAAAATTTGCACCATAGGTGTGTTGTGAAGGGTATTTTTACATTAATTGGTTTCTATCAGGGTAATTATTTTATTTCCCTCCTAAAAATCTTCACAAGACCTTTTTATTGGCCTCTTATATTGAAAATTTGGTGAAAAACTACACATTTTTTTACTATTTTTGCCCTAGGGTTTGACCTAGTTTGCACTCCAAGCATGTTCTGATCAATTTTATGGATTGAGGTGAATGATATCATTGATTTTATTTTTTTTGCCTCCTGAAATTCATTACAACACCCCTTTTTCTAGGTCTTGGAATTGAAAAACCGTGAAAAATAAGCCTATTTTTGCTATATTTCACTAGGGTTTTACCTTAAGTAGCACTAAAAGTGTGTTGTGTTGGGAATTTTAACATTAAGTGGTTGTTATTATTGTTATAATTTTATTTCCATCATCATTTTCCTCACAACACCCTTTGTTATGCTCTTTTGCATTGAGTTTTGGTGAAAAAAGTGCATATTTTAGCATATTTCCACTATATTTTGACTTGTCATTATCTTGGATTTGCATCAAGAGTGTGTTGTGAAGGATCATATTGCTGTTTTGTACTAATATCAGACATATAATTTTCTTCCCTTGATCAAAATCCTTATAACACCCTTTGCTTCATTCATTTGCATTGAAAAAAATACAAAAAATCAAGCATCTAGGTCATTTTTGCATATAGTTTTGCACTTGACTTTTGCATAAAGTTGGAAAAGCTTTTCAAAAATCTGATCTTACATTGGAATGGCACCTTCATGTAATTTCTCAATGGTATCTTTGCATGCATTTATCAAAGATCTTGATTTTGACCAATTTTTAACCCTCATGAGTGAACATCCTACGATATTAGAAAGCTTAACTGAGTTCTTCTCCATGAGTAGCAAGGAAAAAGCTGATGATGATCCCATAGGTTATCCTACTTCCCCTATAACTGAATACTCAAATGAGAAGACTAGAGATAGATTTAGTAATTCCATTTCTCTCCCTGGCCAAGATGAAGCATTAGTGAATGAAGAGCTCCCTTTAACAAAGAACATTCCATGGGTAGAAAATGAGCATTAATTTAACAATAATCAAATTCCTACCTCTATGGATCATCCCACCAACCTTCTTCCTTTAGTTGATTGTTCACACACCTTGGATTTTAGTAAGGAAGAGAAGACCTTTAATTTCCCTCCTTTGTTTGAATATTCAAGCCATTTGGACATCACTAAGAGGATAGAGAATGAGTATGCTAGTAAGCTTCAACAAGGAAACATTCCACCTAGACAAATAAACTTTGATCCTAGTGCTTCCTCCTCTACAACACAAAAATCCATGACAAATCAAAGCTCTATGTTACAAAAACTAAGTCATAAAGTACAACAAATTCAAAATGCAAAAAGGAGAAACAGAAGGTGACAAGCTTACCTTGCATCTCAATAAGAAAACATTGATCCAAACATTGAACCAAACAAAAATGATCCTAACAATGAACAACATGATGAGAAAGACATGAATTTAGCTATGGTACCTTATGTCCCACTTTCCTCTAGCATTAGGGAGTGGGAGGACAATGATGATTTGCTTAAAGATAACCGCTAGCCTGGCAGGGGCGCTATAGGTAAGTATCTCTAACCCTTTATCTCTCTCGTGATGTGTTGTTTAGACCTCCTCGGATGACCTTAGATTCTCCCGTAAGGTCTAAGATACTAGGAGACTGCCTCTATTGTGACCTTCTTCTATTTGTATCATCATTCTTCTATATTTCCTCTCTCTCTGATTTCATTTCTGTGTGTTGTGTCTTATAGACATATTGTTACGGTTGGTGACTTGGGGGCACCCTCCTACATGACTGTTCCTAAGACACTTGTTTCTCCTCTCTTATTTGTTGTTTCCCTTCCTCTAGTGTTTCTATCTAGCGGGCGAATGATGAAAAACATTTATACTGATGTGGACCTAGTGTCCCTTTCAAGAGCAATCAAAAAATGGACTTAGTTCCTAATATGACGATGGGGTCATATAAATTATCCGACACTTGGCTAGTGGAAGTACTCGTTCTTTCCACATAGTGAATTTGATGGTATGATATCTCATTTACAAACCTTAACAATACTGTTACTCTGTGCACCTTTGTTTGTCTTTAAATCTAGTCTTGGTGGTACTCAATTCAAAGAGCTTCATGATATAGCCTCACGTTTATCCTTGAACTTTGAATTCATAGTATAACCTTGGCTCTTTGTGTGGTTAATCATATGCATTGATGTTTATCATGATTTTGTAGACACTAACATGTTTCTTGTAGGGATGTGTTTGTGGGAACATTTGGTGATTGTGAAGTACATGTCACCTCCGGGGGGCATGGGCTTTGCGAAAATCTATGTTCCCTTGTGTGTTTTCTTCCTACCTTAATGTGCTTGATATCAATATGTGATATCAACCACCTTAAGGTGGGGGCATATAAGGTAAGTTGTATTTTGTAGATGTTAGCTGTGTGCTTGTCCTCATATGCAATTTAAAGACTAGCTCGATGAGTTCTTCTTGCATCCTGAGTTTGTTTGCAATCAATCAATCAATCATGTAAGCCATCTGCGGAGGTGGGATATTGCATATATCCTTTTTATCTTAAGCCCTTTGTGGAAATAGGGATGGTGTATTTCTCAGATTCGATTGCATCATCCTGTCATTTTCAAAAGTCCTCTATGGAGGAGGGGAGCGGTTCTATGACTAACTCAACCTTTAAGCATTTTTTTAGCGATTGTTGTGGTGAAGCCCAATATTCAATGTGTGCCTGTAATGTGTCTGAGATGGTGATGAGCCTAGAAATAGGGAACACACCATCGCTTGTCTGCCATGTTTTCTCCGTGTTTTCAAGTGTGTGTGTTTGGCATGCTTGATTTGTGTGGCATGTCTGTTGCCCCATATGTAGTCTAAAGACTAGCTCGATGAGTGCTTCCTACATTTTGGGAGGTTTTACATGTCTTGTGTGTGTGTTGCCCCATATATGCAGAATAAAGACCAGCACGATGAGTGCTTCCTGCATTATGGCAGGTTTGTTTAATTTCTAGTACTTGCATTTGTATTTCATATTTATGAGAAAAAGAAAAGAAAAGAAATCATGTCTATCTTCCATGTATTAATGTGTCTTTTATGCATTGACTATCTTCTCCGTATTCTGAGTAACTGTAATTTTCTTCTCTATGTTTTGTGTGCTTGTTACTATCTTCTATGTGATTGGCGTGTCTTCTCCATGCTTGGCATGTTTGTTGTCTTTGTTACTGTACTTTAATGCATGCATTGGCCTTGCATTTATACATACATTAAAGTGGGGGCTATATGTAACATTGAAAAATGTCCCCTTGGGGGCTTTTCCCTCATAAGGTTTAGCTCCTAGGTCTTTTGTATGCATTTAGGGCAACTTACTTCATAATTTGGCAATCCCAATGGAATGAGCCCTAGGTAACATGACAAATGGGACCTAGGAGGACCCCTTGAGCTAACCCTGACCAAAATAGGGGGAAGGACTTGGGCACCCACGCCCTAGTCCTTCCCTATTTTGAGGCAGTCCCAATTTTTGGGTGTTGGCTTGTGCCCGTTATTTGGGTCCTATGTTGACACAGTAATTTTGAATTTACAAAATCTTGGCTGGAGTGTTTGTAGTTGCATATAAAATCATGTTTAGGCATTCATTTGTAAACTATATTTCAGTATGCATTCTCAAGGTGATTCAAGGCTTTCATTGTGTTGCAAGAGAAGATTTGTGTGGTTTATGTGTTTGTGTTTGTAGATTTGAGCATCCATTTCATCATGGAATGAAGGGCATCTTCCTCCCATGAGATCTTCACTACAAGGTGACATTATATTGTGTTTTCATCATCATTTCCTTTGGTTTTTACCTCTGCCTCACAAGGGCATGCACTCTCTATTTGACAACAGTGTTCAGAGACTTAAGTGTCCTCCAGGGCTTGACTAAGAAAAGCCTCTAAACACCACAACCCCCTCCCAAAGTTTTCATGGTTACAGGTTATAGGTTGAGGAGATGGACAAAGTGAAGTTGCAGGAAGACATCTTGAATTGTTAGAATTGTAGATTAGTTAAAGAAACAACTACCTAGACTTGGGCACCCACTCATTAGTCCCTGAAGTTTCATAATGGAAAAACCTTTGGTGTAGCAAGAACAGGTTATAGATCTTGTCCATAGATCCTAACAAAAAGTAGGGCCTTAGACTTGGGTGCCCACTCTTGTGTCCCTGACTTTTCTACCTCGGAATCTCGAAAATAGGTACTCTGTGATTTGACATTTTATATCTCCCTACAAGGGATTTTTCTATAATTCATCTGTTTACTGTCGTATTTGCAAAATTAGGGTTTAAATGGTCAATTAAGCATAAGACAAGGAAATTTGATAATTAAACACCCTAATCCAAGTTTCCCTACATCTGACAGTGACCTAGGGTATGATAGTGCATGGCCACTCGACCTAGGTCCTTGAATGTTAAGGGTGAAAGGAGGATTTAACATCTCAATACTAAACATAAACAAATCTAATTTAACCCTAAACAAGACCGAAATGACATGTGAGATATTTTGAGTTGATAGACAAGGATTATCCACTAGGAGATATCCCATTCAATCAGGTAAGTATTTCTTCATTTTTAAGCCACACTCATTGTAGCAATTATTATAGTTGCTCTCAAGGGTGGCTTCCTCCTAGATATATATGTTGTTAGCATTGTGTTGTATCAAGTAAGTGTTTCTAACCCTTTCTCTCTGTGTTGTGATCTCCTCATGTTGTGTTATGTGTCTTTAGGTCTCTTGGGATGACTCTTGATACTCTTGTAAGGTCAAGGTTATCGGGAGACCGCTTTAATTGTGACCATTCTTCTATTTGTATCATCATCCTTCTATCTTGCTTCTCCTCTATTTTATTATTGTGTGTCATGCCTCAGGGGCATAGCATTGTGGTTGATGACCTAGGGGCATCCTCCTACACGATTGTTCCTAAGGCACTTTCTCTCCTCTCTCATTTTATTGTTTACCTTCTTCTAGTGATTTTATCTAGTCGGGGGATGACGAAAAACAAACATATACTGATACGGACCACGTGTCCCTGCAGCAAGCAAAGCAAAAATGGACCTAGTCCATATATGAAGATGGGGTTGATTTAAATATATGACCCTTGGCTAGTAGAATCAGTCTGTGTGATATTTTGATGTTGTCCTATCTTTTCTAATAAATCATAACAATACATCTGCTTTGTACACTTTGTTTATCTTGGATCTCACCTTAGTTACACTTGGTTTTGAGACTTCAACAGTATAGCCCTATTTAGTCATAAAATGTACCCCTATGACTTTTACCTCCTAAGTTGAGCTCCTGGGTCCCGTAGATGTAATCATGCATATTTATTTTAACTCCCGATGCAAAATCCCTGAAAACCCATGTCAAATGGGGCTAAGGGGACCTTGATGAGCTTTGTCCTACCTTGAAAATGGTCCCTAGGGCTTGGGCACTTGCTCCCTAGTCTTGTCCCATTTGGTCATGACCTAAATTATAAATGTCGGTTATGTGACCGTTAAAAGGTTCCGTTGCTAACATCTTAAGTTTGAATTATGAAATTTGTAGTGGGAATGCATATATAAGCATGTTTATGGTTTCATTTGTAAACTAGAAGAAGATGATTATGAACTTTTGGTGAATTATGATTTTAGGGCATTCAAGACATTCATTGTTGCAAAGCAGAATATTGTTGTTGTGTTTGTGATTGCAAATTTGGCTTCATCTTCTCATGTATTGAAGGATTTTCATCTACATGTGAGCTACAGCTCCGAGGTGATATCTTTTTGTATTGAATCAATCATTTATCAATTTCTTTTTTCCTATATCCAGCAAGGATACACAATCTTTATCAAACAACGGTGTTGGAAGGCTTGAATGCCATTTTGGGGCTTGACTAAGACAAGCTCCTAAACACCACAGCCCCCAACCCCCTTCTTTGTGATTGTAGGTGACATGTGTCATGTTCTATGGAAGTGAAGCTGTAGGAGGTTGTGATAGAGAGTATAGAGTTAGGATCAGAGAAGAAAAGTATTTCTTGGGCTTGGGCACGTACCCTGAAGCCCTTCGGATCTCCGTACTTGAAAACCTCCAGAACAATAGAAACAAGTTACAAACCATTTTTGGGATTCTTAGTAGAAAACTCTACCTTAGGCTTGGGTGCCTATTTTTTATCCCTTGACATTTTAGGATCTATAATCTCAAAGTCTGTTATATATTTACTTTGAATATTACATCTTTGTCTACGAGTATTTGTTAGGACTCATCTATTCATTTACGATTTTGTATAATTAGTGTTTTAAGCATAATTAGGTATTAATTTAATAAATTAATCAGCAAATTCCAAATTTCCACATCATTACAAGTGACTATCAACATGTAGGTGAATCCTCTTGCAAAAGATGTGATTCAACTCGGTTGAATGCCCTTGAATGTTTGTAGTGAAAGGAGGTTTAAACCTAAATCACCCATCAATCCCATCTTCCCTCTTTTCCTATAAAACATTTTGGTGAACCTGTGTTTTTATTTGAATTTTGCTCCTTGCTGAGTGTTGTACTTCAGATTTACATTCATTCATCTTATTGCATTTGAAAATTTACAAAAAAATTGAAAAATTTGAAAAAAATTGGCATCCTAGGCTTGCATTTTGACATAGTTTGCATCAATTTCATTTAATCTCTAATTTTTGCATCAGATCTTATATAAATTATAGAATTACAGCATTATATAATCATTTTAATTGCATTTTCATGCTTAAATTGTTAGATTTTGCTTGAAATTATGCATTTTTCATATAACCTAGTTTGTCCAAAAGCTAGGGTTTGTGGTTAAAATCTTGTTTCAGATTTTACTACTCTATTTAAACACTCTTTTAGGACTGATTTATGATTGTAGTGTTTTATCATAGTGTGTTTTTGCATTTACATTTCAAATTTTGCATTTTCACATAGTCAATTTCAACAAAAACTAGCATCTTCACTCATTTCTCTTTAAAATTGCACTTGCATTGAGCATTGTAGAACTTGTGACATCATTTTCTAATCTGAGCTGAGTTATTTTGCATCATAAATCTGATTAGAAAACATTCATACATCATTTTGCATAGTTTCATGTTTTAATTTCACAATTAGGGTTTGAAAACCTTGCATTTTCACTACATTTTGCCTTGTTGTCTATCTAGATTTGCATTATAGGTGTGTTGTGAAGGATATTGATGCATTATTGGATTGATATTGATTTTATAATTCTATGCCCCTCATCAATCTCCTTAAAACACTACTTTTAGGCATTTGCATTGAAAAATTATGGAAAAAGTGAACATTTTTAGTATATTTTAAGAAGCACATCTTGTTCCTTGGGATTGTTTTATTAGTTTGTGCATTGAGTGTTGTATGCTTTTGCATGAGTCTTATAACCCATTGCCTTAATAGAAATATCCCTTAAAGGAGAAGTATTAGACTAATGGGTTCTAGTGCCCCTAAAACCAACGGTGTTCCTATCTCTGAAAATCCATTGAACACCTTCTTTACAAAAGGAGAAACACAAAATTTACAAGATAACATTCCTCCTACAACTATAATGGAAGAACCAATATTTCATGATATTGAGGACCCTATTGATGTGATAACACATGTACCTGTTGAGTGAATAAACAAACTTGACAAATAACTAATCAGCATTTATGGAAAATGAAAGGATAGTGCAAGAAGCTATACCTATGATTCATAACATAAGAGAGTTGTTAAAAGAAGGACAAGATGGGGTTAATGCAATTCAAGTCTTAGTGCATAAAGTACATAATAATGTCATGCTAGTGACTGAATGTGTGAATGTTATTAATAACATGTCATCACTGTCTCATACACAAGTATCAACACCTATACCAACTACTGGAATGTCTACTTTTACATCGATAATTTTAACTACTAATGCACATGCTTCTAGTAATGCTACCATTGGCATTAGAGTATCTAATTGCACTAATTCACATTATTACAAAGCTGTTGGATTCAACTATCAAAACTTAGCACCTAGGGTGACTTCTTCTATGAATAATTACTCTCAACCACCTTTTGTTACCACTCACAATTTCATAACCATGACTTCTAATTCTCAAACTGCATCTCCTAATGATGCCCTCCTAAACCAACTCTTGCAAGGCATGACTTCTTTACAACAAAAGGTGACGAGATTAACAAATTCTTCACAACCTAATATACCAACTTATCATATTTGTAATCCTCTATCTTATGCAATTCTAAGAACTCCTATGCCTAACAAGTTTGAAACTACTCACTTTGAAAAATATGGTGGAAAAGGTGATCCTAATATTCATGTGGCAGCATTCACAACTATGTGTAGTGATTTCTACTTTGAAGAGGACTTGTTAGCAAAACGTTTCCCGTGATCTCTCAAAGATATTGCTTTAGAATGGTTTTTCTCTTTACCTCTAAATTCAATGCACTCTTTCTCTCATCTAATTGATCAATTATTACAAATTTTCAAGCAAACATTGGACCTCAAGTCTCATTGATTTATTTAGTTCATTGCAAACAAGGTCTGAAAGAGAAGTTAACTAAGTTTATCAATTGGTATCAAGCTCTTTATGTAAAAATTCAATACCAGATGAATGATGAGGATGTTCAAAAGGTATTTATTACAAATCTACAACCTAACATTTGTGATAAGATCCTCTTTATGAAGTATAACTCTTTTCAACATTTATTCATAGCCCTTCATGATCACCAACTTTTGTCTAGTCAGTATGAAAACCAAAACTCATTGGCTCAAGTTGGTCGATCCACGAGTGGACCTTCACAAAACACCTTTAAGAGGAATAATAAGAGTTTCATTAAGGTTAATGGACATAATTCAAACAATTTTTCACAAGTGTCTATTATCACTAATCCAAAGAGGGCACCATTTCAAAATCGACAACAAAGATAATTCACACCAATATCTAACTCCTTACATTCTATCATTAATCAAGCAGTGAGTAATAATCTCTTGAAGCTTCCTCTAATTAAACCATTGGATCCTAGTAGAATGCAAGGACCTTACTTCTATGCTAATGCTTTTTGTCATTATCATCGACCACAAGGGCATGATACTAAATGATGTATGCATCTTAAACATGAAATTCAAGACCTCATCGACTCGAATGTTATACAAGTAATTGACAATGGAAATAAGTCAGTTGCTCCTTCGAATTAGGATTTACAAATCTTTACTAATCCATTCCCTAGACATAATAAGAACAATATGATGGAACAAAATTCAGTACAACAGGACGATGACTATTTGGATTATGATGAAATAGTAGGCATGATAGAAGTGGATAAGGAGAAAATTGAGAGTTCACCTCATCCACAAAGAAACGATATCTATGCTAAGGTTCCTCCTCCGTTATCCCTTCAGGGATCGAGAGCTAACCAAAATACATTGGAAAGACAAATTGAACAACCAAAACAAGAAATTATGACACATGAAAATGTTAATACGGTGGAAGATAGTCCTTTTCACTATGATAGATGGATTCAACAAAATAAAAAATCTAAGGATCATAAAAGAATAAGACAGTTATCATCAGTAGGAAATAACAGTGGTTCTCCCCCTCATAAGAAACAAAGGATTTCAAATGTACAAGGATTCAAGAAACAAGTACCGCATAACCATGTTGAAAACAAAGATCAAGAAGCTATGAACCACTCAAACCTCATACAAAACTTGAAGGAGCATCTCTATAAGATGATCACAAGTCCTAACAACCACTAGTTTGGTTGTGCAACAAGTATTCCTAACCCTGGTGGTCATCTATGTCATAGAATTATTTACTCATTTATGTGACCTCCCCTCTTGTGTTGTGTTCCCTCGTGATGTGTTATGTGTTGTTTAGGCCTCCTTGGATGACCCTTTATACTCTTGTAAAGGATACTGGGAGACCACCTATGTTGTGACCATTCTTCTATTTGTATCATCATTCTTCTATCTTGCTTCTCCTCTATTTTCATTGTTGTGCATTGTATCTTAGGTGCATAACGTTGTGGTTGGTGACCCGGGGGCATCCTCCTACATGATTGTTCCTAATATACTTGTTGTCCTCTCTTTTTATTTTTTACCTTCTAGTGATTCTACCTAGTCAGTGGATGACGTAAAACAAATATATACTAATACGGACTGTGTGTCCCTTCAGAAAGTAAAACAAAAATGGACCTAGTCCATATATGAAGATGTGGTTGATTTATATATCTGATGCTTGGCTAGTAGAATCACTTCATGTGATATTTGATGTTGTCTTATCATGCTAACAAATCATAACAATACATCTACTCCATGCATTTTGATTGTTTTAGGTGTCTTGCATTGTAGTTACCCTCAGTTTTCAGATGCCTATAGTATAAGGCCCACGGCTATACTCAAACTCAAACCTGTATGTGTAGCCTTGGCTCTTTATGTGATTGTTTTCATGCATTATAGTTATCTTAGCATAATGCGTGTTTGTGGGAACATTTGATGATCGTAAAGCACATGTCACCTTTGAAGGCATGGGCTTTGCAAAAGCTCTTGTTCCCTTGTGTGTTTTCTCTCTACCTTAAAGTTCTTGATATCGGTACACGACATCAACCACCTTAAGGTGGGGGCATATAAAGATAAGTTGTCTGATGATTTTGGTATTAATGAAGTGTGTTTGTAAGCCCTATGCAAAGGTGAGATGTTGTATCTCCGGTGCGAGTGCACATCTTTATTCTATATATTGCAATCATTAATCCCCCTATGGAGGTAGGATATCATGCATATCCTTTTATTCAAAGCCCTCTATGGAGGTGGGGATGGTGTATCTCTTGACCTAGTGCACATCCTTTTTATTTAAAAAGTCCTCCGAGTAGGCAGGGTTGGTGTATCCTCCCTTAAGCGTGTCTTTGGTTGTTGTTGTGGCATAAGCCCAACTATCAGGTGTGCCTATAGTGTGCTTGAGATGGTGGGGGCTTAGTAATAAGTTCCTTCCATCACCATTTTTTCCATGTTTTAGATGTATAGTATGTCTTTGGTATGCTATACGGTGCTCGTGTTTTTCGTGTGTCTTCCCCCTTGTGTAGTCTAAAGTTGTGTGGAAAAATGGCCCTCCCTACACTCAAATTTTGTATGGCATGTTTTTCACTGGTGTAGTCTAAAGCTGTGTGGCAATGAGTCCCTCCCTACACCTTGGGTTTTGTATGGCGTGCTTGTTCTCAAGTGTAGTCTAAAGCTGTGTGGAAAAATGCCCCTCCCTACACTCTGAGATTTGTATGAGTGTCTTCTTCCCCATATGTAGTCCAAAGAGTGTGGTGAAATACCCCTCCTACATTTTGGGTTGTGTGTTGTATTTTTACTTTCCATGTATCTACATTCATATATATATGAGAAAATAAAAAAGAAATAATCACTGCATTCACTGTATTCATCATGTTTTGTGTCTTTAATACTGTCTTCCCATGTTTTGCATGATTGTTACTATCTTCTCCATGTTTTGCGTGACTAATACTATCTTCACTATGTTTGGCGTGTCTGCGACGTGTTTTCTCTAATGTCTACCTAAGAATGGGGCCTAGAAATAGTTCCTCATTTTTTGTGTATGCATTAGCTTCAAGTGCCTGGTGTGTTTGTTGTGTTTTGATCGTACTTTAATGCAAGTATGGGTCATGCATTCATACATACATTAAAGTGGGGGCTAAATGTTTAGTCATAAAATGTCCCCCTAGGACTTTTGCTTCCTAAGTTTAGCCCTCAGGTCCCCTAGATGTAATCACACATATTCATTTTAACTCTCGATGCAAAATCCTTGAAAACCCATGTTAAATGGGGTTAAGGGGACCTTGTTGAGCTTTGTCCTACCTTGAAAATGGGGACTAGGGCTTGGGCGCGCATGCCCTATTCCTTCCCTATTTGGTCAAGAACTAACTTTTAAATGTTGGTTATGTGACTGTTTAAAGGTTTCGTTGCCAACGTCTTAAGTTTGAATTACGAAATTTGTAGTGAGAATGCATATTTAAGCATGTTTAGGGTTTCATTTGTAAACTAGAAGAAGATGATTATGAACTTTCGGTGAATTTATGATTTTAGAGCATTCAAGACATTCATTGGTGTAGAGCAAAATATTGTTGTTGTGTTTGTGATTGTAGATTTGGCTTCATCTTCTCATGTATTGAAGGATTTTCATCTACATGCAAGCTACACCTCCGAGGTGATATATTTTTGTGTTGAATCAATCATTTATCAATTTGTTTTTGCCTCTATCCCATAGGGATACACACTCTTTATCAAACAATGGTGTTGGCTTGGCTTGAATGCCATTCTAAGGCTTAACTGAGCAAAGATCCTAAACACCACAACCCCTAACCCCCTTCTTTGTGATTGTAGGTGACAAGTGTCATGTTCTATAGAAGTGGAGTTGCAGGAGGCTATGACAGAGGGTATAGAGTCAGGATCAGAGAAGAAAAGCACTGCTTGGGCTTGGGCGTCTGCCCTAAAACCCTCTGGATCTCTGTACTTGAAAACCTCCAGAACAACAGAAACAAGTTACAGGCCATTTCTAGGATTCTCAGTAGAAAACTCTACCTTGAGCTTAGGCACCTACTCTTTAGCACCTGACATTTTAGGATTCTGGAATATTACATCTTTGTCTATGAGTATTTATCAGGTTTCATCTGTTTATTTACGATTTTGCATAATTAGGGTTTTGAGCAAAATTAGGCATTAAATTAATACATTAATCAACAAATTCCAAATTTCCACATCATTACAAGTGACTATCAACCTGTAGGTGAATCCTTTTGGCAAAGTTGTGATTCAACCCTATTAAATGTCATTGAATGTTTGTAGTGAAAGAAGGTTTGAACCTAAATCACCCATCAATCCTGTCTTCCCTCCTTTTCCTATAAAACAAGCCCCATAGTTATACTCAAATTCTGAATCTGTAGCATAGCCTTGGCTCTTGATTGTTTGCATTTCTTTTATCATGTGATGTGGTTATTATCTTAGGAAAATATTTCTAACCTCTCTTGTTGTTTATCATAGAAAATTGTGTGTTTGTGGGAACATTCGGCAATCATGAAGTACATGTCACCTTTGGGGTCATGGGCTTTGCAAAAACTCTTGTTCCCTTGTGTGTTTTCTCTCTACCTTAATGTGCTTGATATCAATACATGATATCAACCACCTTAAGGTGGGGGCATATAAAAGGTAAGATGTCTGAAGATTTTGGGTACTAACGAAGCATGTTTGTAACCCATCTACGGAGGTGGGATGTTGTATCTCCAGTGTGAGTGCACATCTTTATTCTATATTGCAATAAAAAAGCCCTCTATGGAGGCAAGATATCATGCATATCCTTTTATTCAAAAGCCCTCTGCAGAGGCAGGGATGGTGTCTCTTGAGCTAGTGCACATCCTTCTATTTCAAAAGCCCTTCGGGCAGGTGGGGTTGGATTTGAGACTATCCTCCCTTAAGCATGTTTTTGATGGTTGTTGTGGCATAATCGCAACTATCAGGTGTGTTTGCAACATGTTTGAGATGGAGGGACTTAGCAATAAGCTCCTTCCATCACCTTGTTTGTCATGTTTAAGACGTATATTATGTCTTTGGCATGTTATACGATGCTCATGTGTTTCGTGTGTCTTCCATGTGTTTTCCCCCTTGTGTGGTTAACCCCCACTTGGGCTTTGTATGGCATGTCTTCCCTTCTTGTGTGTGTGGTGACATCCTCGACTTACACTCAAGGTTTTGTATGGTGTGTCTTCTCCCCCATATGTAGTCTCAAGGGTGTGGCGAAATGCCCCTCCTACATTTTGGGGTTGTGTGTTGCATTTTTACTTTCCATGCATCTACACTCATATATATATGAAAAAGAAAAAGAAAATATCAAGTGTATTCTCTATGGCTTCTCTTGTGTCTTCTTCATGTCTTGCGTGCTTGTTACTGTCTTCTCCATGTCTTGCCTACTTCCTACTATCTTCATTGTGTTTTACGTGTTTGTGATGTGTCTTTTGATGCTTACCTAAGGCTGGGGGCTAGAAATAGTCTCTCAATCTTGGTGTATGCATCTTTTTAATGTGCTTGGTGTGTTTGATGTATTTTTGACCATACTTTAATGCATGTATGGGTCATAAGATCATACATACATTAAAGTGGGGGCTAAATATTATGTCATAAAATGTCCCCCTAGGACTTTTACCTCCTAAGTTTAGCTCCCAAGTCCCTTGTTTTTGATCTTGCGTGTTTAACTTGACTCTCAAAAACCAATGACATGACAACCATGTCAAATGGGGCTTGAGGGACATTCTTGAGCTTAACCCTATCCCAAAATAGGTCTCAAGGCTTGGGCACTCGCGCCCTTGTCCTACCCTATTTTGGTGAGGTCCCAAATTTTAATGTCGGTAAAGTGACCGTTAAAGGTGTCCCTTGCCGACATCTTAAGTTTGAATTATGAAATTTGTAGCGAGAATTCATATATAATCATGTTTAGGACTTTATTTGTAAACTAGATAGATAATGTGAACTTGTGATCTTATGCTAAGGATATTCAAGGTGTTTATTGTGCTATAAAGTAGTCTTGTGTTGTTATTATGTTTGTTTGTTGTAGATTTGGCTTCATCAATCCATCTCCTCATGGAATGAAAGAGCTTCATCCTTCCATGAGAGCTACACATCTGAGGTGATATCTATTTGTGTTTGAATTTATCATTTATCAATTTGTTTTTGCCTCTATCCAGCAAGGATACACACTTTTTATCCTTCTCCTTGCGATTGCAGGTAACAAGTATCAAGTTTTGCAGAGTAGAGTTGCAGAGGAGTGTGGCAAAGGATAAGGATCTTGGATCTGATGGAAAGAAGCAGAAAAGAACACTACCAAGGGTTGGGCACTAGTCCCTTTGCCCTCTAATTTTTTAGACTTTGAAATCTCTGGAATAGGGATAATTAGTAGCAGGAGTCTAGAAACCCATGAAGAAAATCCTACCTTGGGCTTGGGCACGAGTCCCTTTATCCCCAACATTTTAGGATTCTGAACGTCAAAATCTGGTATGTATCTGATCTTCATTTACCATCTATGTGTGCAAGTATTTGTTAGAATTCATCTGTTTGTTTGTGATTTTGCGTAATTAAGGTTTTTAGCATAATTGAGCTTAAATTAACACATTAATCAACAATTTCCAAATTTCCCTATCATTACAAGTGACAACCAACCTATAGGTGAATCCTCTTGTAGAAGTTGTGATTCAACTTAGTTAAATGTCCTTGAATGTGTGTAGTGAAAGGAGGATCTAGGCATATCATCAAATCAACCCTATTCCTCCTTTTTCATACATAATAGAAACCTAATAGGAGAGCCCACATGCTCTAATACATCTTCCAATTTCTTGGCCAGAATACTTTCTCTAATTTTTATCATAACTAATTACTGAGCATTCTTTTTTTTTTGGCCTCAATTTTGGAAGCCTTTGTTTAGTATTTTTAATAATTTACATGGTAGTTATAAGTTTGTTGTTTTATGTTCTCGACACATTACATGTTGTCTTGAATGATAGCTGTTGTTTTCATTGCAGAATAAATTAAAATTACCTTATTCTTTACCATGTTGATTATCTAATTGTGAAAACAATTAATTAATCCAACCATTCATAATTATTTAATTAGATCTTTCATAAGTATTTAATTAAATAATTTCCTTTGTTCATTTACCAATTTACCAATTAGATCTTTATTGAATTTAATTGTGTACATTTTAAACAACCATTATTTAATTAGATCATTCTAGCATTTAGTTAAATAATTATACAATTATTTAATTAAATTAGAATAGCATTTAGTTAAGTAATCCACATCACATGAACAAAATATACATACATCATCACATAACACATGTATATTGATCCAAAAGCACAAAATATTATATATATATATATATATATATATATATATATATATATATATATATATATATATATATATATATATATATATATATATATATATATATATATATATATATATATATATATATATATATATATATATATATATATATATATATATATATATATATCTTGGATATACATGGTATACAAATGTGGCATATCATAATATCATAATACAATAATACAATCTCAAACCCTCTAGCCCTATTGAAAACTATTGTACAAAAGGCTCTTGGTGTGATACTATAGAGCATGAGTGGCTATGGGTTGGTGATTGCATGCCCCTCACCTGGCCTCTCAGCTCTATTACCTCTATCTTGGAATCCATAACCTACTACTATAGCTGAATGGCATGAGCTCACAGTTGGCTCATCTCATCCATTAGGCTTTGAACTTTGGGATGGTCCAAACCTGTGGCTAGTGTGCTCTAAGCAGTGAGCTGTGTCTATAGAAAGTCATGAGAAGTCTCTGCACTCTAATCTCTCCTGACTACACGATCTCATTCGACCCTACCCTAGTATCACTCTGGTGTCACAGCAGTGACCTAAGCAACAAATAGAGCTCTATTAGCCTGTGCCTCCTCTAGAACCACTCTCAGTTGTTCCACTGGATCCAAGACCTCTATATGTCACCCTGCTACCTACTGAGGCCTATGACTAGCCCACAGACCCTGGTGGAGCTGAGCAATGGGGACCATCTTAGAAAATACTTGACCAATGTAGTCGAGCCACTCTCATGTTTACAATACAAAATGAAACAAGGGATGTGTAAAATCTCATCATCATATAAAATCTAAAATCAATATATGTGTATACATGTCTAGTATTCTACCAAAGTAAATAAAGAAAATAATAACTTCCACCTGTGTCCTCAATCTACCAATTGAGATCTAGGAACCATACCAATGTCACTATAGATTGAACAATAGCCGTCATACCTACCCCTATCACTGATATTGTAGGACCTAATAGCAGTCGCACTACTTGACTCCCCTCACATTGTCTAGTTCAGTATAGGGTTGGCTGAAGGTGCAACTTGTGTCACTGGAGGTTAGACTCTTAGCATCTCCTTTGCAGTGGCACTAGCCTCATATCACTATCATTGAGTCCCTAACATTAGTGCAGGATACTCCTACTCTTGCTCCTCCTCTTCCTCCTCCTCCTCCTCCTCACCCTCTTAGTCACTATCTATCCTCTCAGCCATCTCATCCTCTAACCCCTACTCTGCTAGAGAATGTGCATCATCGGCAAGCACATGATCAAGTAAAATAGGTCTAGTCTCATGTTGATCTACCCTGTTGTGTACCCCCTAGGCACCCCTACATTATCTAAATCTATGACTACATCACGATCTGTGTCCTCAGCCTCTAGATTGCTGACCTCAACCTCTGTGATTGTAGGATGGGGATGGTCACCGTTTTGAACACTCTAATTTGATTGGACATATGTAGGGGTACACTTGTGATACCATGTATCTTCCTGAGCTACCTCGTAACCTTGTCATAGTAGAATTGCATAATGATATGATTGAGGTGACCCACTAGAAGTTGGTCCCTCTACATCTGAGCCAACTATTGTGTCTTCCTTACCCACTGTGGCATCTATCAGTAAGGATGTCATACTACATCTATAGCCTATAATCTGTCAAATGTCTGCCTCTAGTACAAAAGTTTCCCAAACTGCCATGGCCTCCTCATACCATAGGCTTGATCATGGTTCTTCATCTAGATAGTGGCAGTAGGTACCCCTACTAGTCGTGTACATGTGATATGCTCAAAGGCCCACCCCTGTAGTAAGATGTAGGTCATCAGGCTGGTGCTCTCATAATGGACATAATGTCTTAGATCATGGAATAAGTCTATGAGCATAGTGCAGCCCCATGTGAGTACTTTCCTCTGTGACTCCATCTCCCTGATGGTATGAACGAGGCACCCATCAAACTAGTCACCTCACCCATCAGGTGCTACGTGGGAAGCCATAGTAGCTATCATAACTCGACGGACTAGTGGGATCCCATCACCACCATGCACTAACCACCTTAGATGTATGTTCCCTAAGGGATCCCCAGGGATGGTTCATCAAAGGGCATACATTTGGCCCTATCTAGCATAGCTAGTTGATCTCTTTGTAATGATAGAAATAACTCATCCTTGAACCAACAACCATAAAATCTAGTACACATCCTTGAGTGTGAGCATCATATCTCCAATCAGAAGATAGAAGATAGAGGTGTCTGTGTCCCACCTCTCCATTAATGCCATGAGCATGTGGTCATGGAACTGCATCCCTAGCATAGTGTATATATGTACCATAGCCCAACGACTCGTAGTAGTGTTGCCTCCTCTAGTGATAAGGTAGTCTGCTAATCATGCAAAAGGGAAAAGTATGAACCTCTGGTATGCTCTCACATCACTGGAGGATGTTGTGTTTATCAAGTATATAATCTTATCAATCTACTACAAAGCTTTACAATTTTTTTCAAAAAAGTTTAAAATTTCAAAAATTTCTAATTCTAACCTCCTAGACACTAGTGCCTTTTCGAGATGCCAGGACATCCCTCAAACATTGGTGCCTGTCTTGGATGCCTATACATTCAAAGGATGCCTATGTTCCTAACAAAAATGAGTGCCTGAAAAGGATGCTAGTGCTCCATGAATCTTCCCCTTTTTGGCATGAAAACCAATGCAAAATTTGACAAAAAATACAAATTTTTTGTACCTCACACATTGCAATGCCTTGCTCCACATGCTCCCTCAGTGCATCCAATTGTGGTTCTTGGTATGCTCGTCTGTCAAGCATTTTATCTCTGTAATTCACTCAAATTACTATAATTGTCACTTTCAAATGAATAGTAAAAAGTAAAATTCTTTTACTATTTATAGAAATTTTTTGAAATTTTTTCTGAACCACTCCTCATTCAAACTATTATATCTTAGGCCTATGAAGTTGGATATTTACACCATTCATTGCATTGGAATCATGACTCTTCCTATGTTCTTGTTACCTATATTTCACTTTGGCGTTATTTTATTAAATAACTGTGTGAAGAACATTTTTCAACATTTACAATTTTTTTAACGTGTAGACTTTTTCACCTCTATTTTTTTCCTTATTATTTAAGTAAGTCGGCATAAGCATGGGGGGCATTTATCCACCACTATTTTCATCTTTTAGTACTTTTCAGAATGACACATTTTTGGACCTTGCGGGGCTTTTTATTTTTCCTAACGAAGTGATCTTGCATGTTTGCAGTGCCTAACATTGTGGTGTTGCAGATTCTTAGTCTGAGGGCATCATTCTTCTGTCTAGAGAATTTATGCATCCTCTACAATATCCTTTTGGGTATCGTTTACATGCTTATTTGCTTTCAACATTTTATTTCTATACTTTAGTGTAGCTTATGACTTAGTGTCATCAGCCCACTAAAGTGGGGGCAAAATGTAACGTAAAGAATGTGTACCTTCACAATTTCATGATACATTTCGCTTGCTTTAGTGTCTGTACCCATATCATGTTTTAGGGTCATGAACCTGACCTTTTAGCCTATTTTCGTTCATCACAAGCCATTTGCCAAAAATGTAGTTTAAATATTTACTTGTTATACTCTTTAGAGAACATGTACAAAGGTTGGAGGAATATTCCTAGGATGTAAGCACCACACGCTGATGTCTCCATGCTGTACCGACATCTTGAATATGACAAACTTTAAAATGGAGATTCTCCTACCCATTTCTTGAATCTTGAGGGAAGGTAACACTCACGCGATCACAAAATGGTCCCTGTAGCATACCCGACTAGCAAGTTCCCATCTTGCATGCAAAAGAGGAAGATTGACAAAAGGGAGACCCTTGAACATTTTGGGATCTCTAGATGATCAATTTCCTTTGGCTCTTGAAGAAAAATAGAGAAAATCTTCTCTCAAGCACTGTTGAAGAATTGAAAACACTCTCCCAAATAGACTATAGATTTGGATGCTCATTGTATTGGGGCATCTCTCATTGTCAATTTTGTAAGTTAGGGATTAGATTTGGAGCTTGGAAGAGGCTCTTCCATTCAAGGGTTTGTGTTGTTCAACAACAGACTGCACCCTCAAGCAGCTTGCAGCCTCCTCTATAGCACCAATATTGGGTAACATTGTTCTATTGTTGTAGAATAGTGTGATTATCTTATTTTCATTACTTTCATACAACATCATTTTTGTAAATTCTTGTGGTGTAGACCACCACTCATTTTACCATATGCACACTGGGGTATTTTCCTCATAGACCATAGATAAATACTTATAGAATGGTATTTTTTATTGCTCTGAGCTCCTAGATGCACTTAGGGTAAGAGCTTGCACACACTTGTATTTTTATTTCTCTTATATCATTGATTGTTCCATGGAGGTTCAAAAATAGAAATGGGGGCTTGATCGACACAAGCCCCTAAACGGTCTAAATAAAATTTTCCTTTGTCTTTTTATTGTGCAGATTGTGGAAGAAGATCGAACACATGAGATTTTGTTCTTCTTGTTTCTCATTTATCTTGTTTATTCCTAAATGTTTCATTCCCTTGATTTCTATTCAAATATCACCTCTAAAAAGTTATTTTATTTGTGTATACCGATTGGGTGATGTTTCAGGTTCATATAGTTCTGTATAATATAGGCATTTGTAGTTTTATCACCATTGGGATGACAACACTATGCGGCAATGTCCCTATGATGCGTTGGCATCTGAGGCTGAGGCTCCCTAGCTTGGACACTAGGTTCTCCTTTGTATCTCCTTTCTGGTTCTATTATCAGCTTCTTGAAATTATTTTTATATCTTTGTCAATTTCTAGTTTCCTACTTATCCTTAGAGTTCTTTATTAGTTAATTTGCTAGTATAGAACTGAATCAGACCTAGCTGGGTTGATATATTCTTCCTAAGTGGATCGAAGTAGATTACTCTTCCTAGAGGTTGTTTAGGTCCTAAGTGTAAGTGATTAGAAGTGAATGCTAGTTAGAATAACTTAGTTGTATCAATTTGTATCATCTACAACACCAATAGCAACACCAATCATATCAGATGGACGTAGGAGTAGGGTTATGAAAGCAAGCGGGAGCAAGATTTTTGAATAATAAATAAAAGCCACTTGTTAAAATTATTATTGACTATTAAAAAATAAGTTACTAAAATTTACTTAAAAGATGACACAAATTAATTTAAAAAAAATAAATATATATATTTAGAATCTACACACAAAATTTCAAAAATCACTAGTTCACATCAGCTTCAAATACTTAATGGTTGAGTTGTTATAGATGACAAGAAGTGAGAATTTGGTTAAAATGATTGATTTCAATGTCTCACTTAGGCCAAAAAGTGGGACACACTATTGTGGTATCACTTAGTGAGTATCAACAAAATAGCTAGAAAAGATAGCATAATTTCTATCTTTCTAAATCTTAAAAATAATTTCTACCTTAAAACCATGTAGATTTGGGTAAACTTGATGGGAATTCTAGGCTAATTCCCCAAGATGACCATATGCCATAAAAAAATTTAGGTCTAAGAAGCCTAAAAAACCATGAATCTAATTCTACACAATGTAATACTAATACTAGACGTAAATGACAAAGTATTTAACAATTGCTTAAACTAACTTCAATATAAAATATATATGAGTCTAAGCTAAAATTATTCCCAAAGAAAATCCCAAGATACATTCAAACTTACCCTACCAAAAATATTTAAGTAAAACTATGTTGAAAATCAATCAAACTAATAAAAAAGATAAATTACTTATAGGAGGAAAAAAAATTAATGAATTACACCTAAATTTTTCCCTAAACAAAACCATTTCTAAACTATGCTAAAATTATTCCAATGGCAAAATGATTTATGATTTTGAGATGACATTGACGTTAAGAAAGAATTATTTATGAGACTCACATAAGCTTTCCCCTTAAATAAATGTTTTTGAAGGGTCTCAAAAAATATATATTGAACAAAATATCTGTGAATCTAAACTAAAGTTATTCCTGAGGCAAACGTATGTTGGTTATTAACCACACAAAATAAACAGATATTTGTGTGTCTGGGCTAATCTAATGCCGAAAACAAAATTATACATGAGTCTGACATAAATTTGTATCCACCATAAAACATGTTACTACAAAGCTAAAAGGATATGCCAATCGAAAGGCCATCAAGATTATAAGGCACTGAAAGAGAACTTGTAAAAATTTTGTCTGCCTTGCTTTTAAATAAAATTCTGTGTAACACGAGGAAGCCAAATAACAGATCATTAAACAATTATAGTGCCGAAGCGACAAATCAGAAACAAAATACGCAGGAAAACATATCATTGGCATGAGTGAAGATTATTGATAAATCTGCATTCATAATTTATTTATATCGGAATGAAAATTTATTGATAAGACTGAAGAATTATAGTAATCTATCCAAATTACAGCTTGTTTCTTAGAAAATTTCAACCAACTATTATATTACTCAACCTTAGTGTTCTGATGCAGCGCTGCTTTATCAACACTAGCATTTCTATTAGACCAGATTTAACATAAATTACCCTTCGATTGTATTAGTTGGGTTAGATGTAAAATGGAGATATCAGATCATTCAAATGATAAAAGCACAAAGACTATTGTGATTTCTTGTATATTAGGCAGTGCACGAAACATACAGAGGAGACGAGATCACTTCTTATACTAAGAAAACATACAGAGGAGACGATATCACATGTTCTACTAAGAAAACATACAGAGGAAGAAAATGACAATGACAGGAACACAAAAGGAAGAAGAGGAAGTGGCAGAGGAAAATAACGGAGAAGAGCTTGACGATTATTTAAAGAGAATCACATTGAGTGGGCTTGAAGGAGAGCGTGTTCTGATCATTGTCGTAGAGGATGTGGAAGTTCTGCTGTTGTATGTTTCCGAAGATGGAAAGTTTCCCTCGTGTACCCAGCATGGCCAGGCACAACAGATTGTCAGATGCTTTGATAAAAAAGTTGTCTGCTGGAAGCTCATAATCCACGCCGCCTTTGAAGTTGAAGGCCAGGGAAGGCAAGGTGAGCTGAGTTGATGTCTCGTAACACAGATCCAGATCCACAGAAGAGCCGTCTGCAGGAGTGAGATCAATGGTGGACTGAATTGCTTCCTTCAGAGGAGAGTAGGCAGCCTCGTTTAGTAGTGTAAAGGTGGTTCCGGAGTCGATGATCATGCCTCCGTCGCCGTCCGATTGCAGATCAAAAGTTCCAGCAGGAATATTTACAGGCTTGCCATTGAGGGTGATTCCTGTAACAGGAATGTACCAGAAAGAGGGACTAACACTGTTCTGAATGAGTGTGATAGTGTTGCCTCCGTTCAAGGAAGCACCCTCCCCCAAAAAGAGATAGCCGCTTTGTGAAGGAGTATCCGTGATGGACAAGAGACAGTAAGAGAATTTGTTGTCTACCTTGGAACCCAACTGTGAGATGAGTGAGAGAGCACCTCTTCCCAATCCCACAAGACCGCCGCTCCCAGAGAATCCTGGTCCTTGGTTGTCATGGCCGCATCCAAAAGCAATGTCTGAAAACATGCTGCCGCTGCCACTCCCAACAGAAAATGTCTCGTAAGCCAAGTCGCCGCCGGTGAAGGAACCATCGCCATAGCGATACTTGAAGCTACAATCTGGATTGCATCCGGTTTTAAAATTATCCAAAGCTTCGCAAAGAGAGTTACTGCACGGAACTGTTGAATATGTAGACGACTTGGAGGGGTCGAACATTGGCGTAGATTGGGAGAAGCAGTTCTGGCAAGGAATGCACTGAGTCCAAATCAGATCACTCCCCGTGTCCACAATCGCTTCGAAGCTCACGGAGGGCGTTCCCAGTGCAACGCTCATTACAAATTCTCCGTCTCCCAGGTGAACGGGCGTCTCCGCGTCTAATTGCCCAGCTATCTGCTGCTTTACAAATGCCTCTATATTATTCATTCGTCTCTTACTTCGATCCACTGCCCCACGCAATCGCTCACTAAAACTCAACTCTCCCTCTGATCTGCGCGTCAAATTCACCCTCAATTTTACATTTTCATTGCTGCTCAATTTCGACCAAGCACTCAACTGTCTGTCCGAAGAAGACGATATGATAGGAATACTAAGGCAAATGAAGGCCACAACGCTCAACAACTTGGAACACTCCATTATTTTTCTTCGCTAATGGTGTGTCTCCCAGAGAGAGCAAGTGAGTTTATATAAGCCGTTACCTTTGTCTCCACGTGTGTTCGGTTTCCAGGAAACGGAACAAGTCTTCCGTCCACCAATGGAAATCTAGACGTGTTCCACTTAAACATACGGAAAATCAACCCGCGAATCTCGCATATTTGTCGTTAAACTTTACGTGATATTTTTAAAGCGATTTAGACATATTATTCTCAACGCGGAATGGAAATTTAGACACGTCCAAATTGTCATCACTTGCGTTTGTAATTTCCAGCAATAATAAGTTTCGGGCAGAATCATTCCTACCATAAATATACTCGTTTTATTCCACAACGAGTGTGAAAATTCATTAGCCGATAGGCCTAAATATACTCATTTTATTCCACGACGAGTGTGAAAAATAATTAGCACAGACTTTTATGTGTGAACATTATAGTGCTCGGAATTGTCTAAAGAAGTTTTGAAAACGATAGAAAATGGAATAGGTTCGTGGCGATGTGAGAGACAATGGGAATATCTTCTGATTTAGCAAAGCGACATGTAAGTTCTTGTTTTTTTTTTTTTTTTTTTTTTTTGAGAACAAAAAGAGCTATATTAGAGAAGATGTAAAAACACACATTCTCACTAAAAGTTAATTAATTTGATTGGATGTGGAGATGAGAACCAAAATAAATTATGAAAGTTGAAATGTTATATATTATATGTTATAATAAGAATTATAACTAGCAATTAGATCCATAGGTTCAATGGCATGTCGATCGTTTTTTATTACCCTAAAATATTGTTAGGGATGGATGCTTTTTCTATAGTAAAATACTTAATTGTATAGAAAATGATACAAAATGTATGCAATTTATTGAATGGATTATTTGTAGGATAGAAATTAGTGTAATAACTTTTATCGCAAAGCAGTAGAAAAATAATTACAACTAAGATCCATGTCTTGTTGCTGAAATTTTATCCCATCTAATCTTTATTAGAACTAAATCCTTGATAATCTATTAGAACTAAATTCTATCCCATTTGAAATTTTGAATATCATATCATAGTTGATCTCAACATGAATGTATAAAAAAATACAATACATTTAATATATGTATCTCATCTTGTTTATATCCATGTACATTAGTACTACCAATATTGAATACATCTTCACATTTGTAAGAGAGATGTGACACAAAATTAGTTAGTCAATTTTGGACAATATTTCCGACACCATGGCTAAGACAAAGACTGCACTTCGGGAAGGCCAGAGACTTTCACCAGAGCTCAAGTTGACCTAGAAAGCTTCCAAATACTGGTGAAAATTGTAATACGACTCCTTTCTATGTGGCCTTCATAGAGACAAAGAGGTTCGTTGACAATGCTAGAAAAAACCAAGTGGCCATGAATCTAGTTAACATTGTATTTGACGCTAAGAGGCTAATTGGGAGTCCATTAAATGAGTCTCTTGTGCAAGAAGGCGTGAAGCACTGGGATTTTAAGGTTGCTCCAAGCACCACAGCCAAGCCCATCATCGAGGTCACTTACAAGGGCAAGAAGCACCAATTTGACCCTGACCAGATCTCTTCCATAGTGCTAACCAAGATGAAGGAGATTGTTGACCATTATTACTATGCTGGTTTATTTCAACAATTCTAAAGGTGGGTTGTCATGGAAGCTTGCCTCATTGTCAGCCTCAATATTTTGAGGATAATCAATAAGCCTTTTCTAAATTTTGAAACATGCACTCAAAAGGCATCACATGAGATGCAATAAGGTCAATTTTTTATACAGAGTTTTATTGGGCACTATCCCCAGTATTGACTCATTTCTTCCTCTTTGCCTCAACTCTGTCACGGCTACTTTTACTGCTCACCCTCTCAATACAAAGGTAAGAAACAAGAAAGATGTAGATCATGTTGAGAACCACTCCTTTGCACCTAAAAGTGGTAGTGCACAATACGGTCAAGTGCAAGAAGATAGTGAGAATGTAGTAGAGGAGATGGAGAAGAAATGGAAATTGAAGCAAGAGCAAAATGAGGTTGACATGATAACACTCAAAGACATTGGCTTTGATATCTCTAAGACATCTCACCTTGACATTAGTGAATGAATTCCATATTATTATTTTCATCTTGTGTTTGGATTAATATTGTTCATGTGTTTAATCTTACATCTTCCTACTTCTTATGTGTGCCTAATGCAAATTTTTTGGCTAGATGAAACTCTTGGTCATTACAATTTGTCTATGTTGATGCCGATATCCATCAAATTAATAAGGTGTATACATATAATTACTAGGTAAATTTTATTACCCCACATTTTCACTCTAAGTAACTCTAATAAGATTTATTTTTTTCACAAGAACATCAATTGATAACTCTTCCATTAATTAGAAAGCATATAGACTTATGCTATACTATATATAAAAGTATTGAATATCATCTTTCCATAATTTTTAAACTTGACTATTGTATAGTTTATTTATACTTTGGCAAACCTTGATGTTATGTATTTTAAAATTTGGCTTGATTTGACAGATTTTTATGTTGATAGGAAAAGGGTTCCACAAAATTGTTCGTAATTAAGATTTTTCTTTTAGTTTTGGAGTCTAATCAATCTAAATTTTTTATTTTCCATACTTTTACACTGATAAGAAAATAGTTCCTTACTATCATCCCTTGCTGAGACCCTTTTCCATAGTTTGGGAATCTGACCACAATAAATCTTATTTTTTTCTTCTAGTTTGTGGGCCAACTCATATTCCTAAGGTGCAACAACTACTATAGGATTTCTTCAATGGGAAGGAGTTGTACAAGAGCATAAATTTAGATGAGGCTATAGCCTATGTTGTAGTGGTGTAGGAAACCATATTAACTATAGGGAGCTACTAGAAAGTGCCATAAATAATTGAGATAAAGCACAAAAATTCTACAAAGGTGAAGAAAATACATAGTAAAAAATTTCATATCCCATAAACTACCAAGACTAAGAACCTGTGAAAGTTATCAATCTAAATTATCTTATGAAAATAAAATTTGAAATTGAGCAAGTATCTAGTAGCACCAAGCATGACTAATTTTCCCCCTCTAGAAGGCTATAGTGTGGGTCATCTACCAAGTGCTAGAGCAGGTTCTGGTCTACGTCTTAATGGAGTATGTAAGCCTAGTGGATAATTTCTTCAACTCCACTAGCTCTACCTCCAATTTATAAAGTATGATCATAATCTAATTCACTTGATAAAGATATTTAGCAATGGAAATAAATCTCTTTGCAATCTCATAATGTAATTTGATTGCATGTGTAAGGCATAGATCATTCCAATCCCACAATTTGATTTGATTACACATGTAAGGTGCATATCAGTCCATGTAGTATAAATGTATAAGGTGTAAATTCATTTGAGGGAGTCTAAAGTGCACAACAAAGATCTTGGAGTGGATGTACAATGCCCTGTAGTAAAGAAATCAAAATTTATCATTGATAATTAATGATAAGTTGGATTTCCTATGGTTAAAAATTGTGAAGAACAATTTATTTCAATCGATGAGAATTAGATAAAAATAAGATAATGGTTTTATTTTGGAATTCCTTGAAATGAATGAATCTTGAGAAGTGTTTGTTGGTATTAGTTCATGCTCCAAAGTTCTTCCCATAGCTACTCTAGTGCACCTATAAAAGAAAGGGATTGATTTTTGACCTAGGTGGGGGGAATAGTGGGGGTGAGCTGTGCATTTGGGAAAATAAAGGCTTGCTCTAGTGGGGCCTCGATTTTGAGTTGCCCAATAAGGGAGTGGTGGAGACATATCTGTACTACAATATGGAATGTTTGGCTTATAGTGACATTTGCATCAAGTATGATGACAGCCTAAATGTAGATAATCTAAGCACCTTGTTTTGAGAAATATTTTTTTATCGAGATCCACATTAGAAGATCTATCATCAAAAAAGGCTTAAAGAATATTCAAGGCTTTAGTGGGTCCCTTGTTTTCCCAAGGTTGAGTTTACGTGTTGTTCCTTTGTTACTGCTCCTAATCCCTTAAACTATTTGATCTTGTGGATGTTTTTAAAATCCTTCTTTCCTTCATTCACTCTTTTTCTACACTCAATTTTAATTTATCCCAACAAAATTACATGTTACATACAACATTATAAGGTACATTTGTATACCTCTCTTTTGTTACATTGTGCTTGAGTTAATATATTATAGGTTTTATCCCTCTTTCCAATGATATTTTAAGATAGAACAACTTTATTACTATTCTTTAATCCCATAAATTACTCAATAGATAAACAATATTCCTTTAATCCAATAAACTACTTAATTGATTGTACATGCATACATCATTCATTCATCCATACATTCATTTTCTAGGATCACACAAACGTTTCATTTGTTCATCCTTATTCATACCCACATACATACTCCCTCATAATGGAAAATTTTTGAAAGAACAAAAATTAAAACCCCTTTCATGCATTGAGTTACAATACTTATACACTCCATATTTATATTTATATAAAATTGGAAAAACTCCCGGCATGTACGAGGGGACAGAGAGATTTTTTTTTAAGGCTGCTCACACGTGTGAAAAACTTGGCTCTACCAGATAAATCTCGGCTAAAATTTTTGGTGCTTTTTATGCAGGTGAAAAAATCCACTCCTCGGTAGCCCTGACCTTTGCGGCTGCAATAAATCCATCGCTTGGGTGCAACTAAATATCATAAATGTTAGGGTTAAGGCTTAGATCAGTGTGGGGCACCGTTTTTATCTACATACATTAATTTCTGTGTGTGAGTGATTGGTTCCCTTGAAGCCATATTAACTCTTTTCATTCCTTGCTATCTTGCTGCAAATCTTGATTTACAAAGGGATTCTTTGGAATGATACAATTTTCTTCCTTATAAATTTCTTACAACTTAGGACAAATGTTTATAAAGTTTGATTGAAGATTAACAAGGATGTTTAACTGGCGACAACCAGTGTTTGAACGGTAATAGATAGTTACCTTTGTTGAATCTCTTGCAGCCTGCACCGTTGCGGAGTATATTTTACATAGTGTAAACCAACACGAATCTGATAATAATCTCCATTACCACCCCTTGAACAACACTCATGCTGGCAGTGACACTGTGGGTTGGATAGACTACACTGCACAAAGGAAAAACAAAAATGATAAGAGATTTGTTAGGAAAAAAAGAGAGCGTCCAGGTGTATAGAAGCTTCAGATTACCAAGCTGCCAATTAAGAATTTAAATAGGAAGTAGGAAAAGATTGCGTCGCTGAGCTGGGTAACCCAATAGAATACTTTGCATAGAATAGTGATCTATTCGCGGAGAGTCAGGCCAAAAGTAACTGTAGGACTGATGTGACCACCTGAAATATTCATTGCTATGGTCACCGCTATGAAGCACCCACGTTGTTGTGCCAACTGTTTATGGTTTTTCCAGCCTCAATTCAAGTCGACTTCTACAATTGACCTTCTCATAACAACTCCTTCAACCTGATCGACTATGTCCTTTGTCAATTCAATTACTTTAAAAGTTCAGTCGATTAGATTTTACTAGATTTTCAACCAGTCGGCACTGCCACGAAGTAAGCCAACTGATTACACAATGCCACTGCCACCAGCCCCACCTGGTCCAACACAGTGTCCAACTCTAGCTACAGCTACTGTTACATCCTTTGCAAAATCTGTGTACTAGCCTACTATGTCCCTAAAAGAACACCGACTCTCTCATTTATAAAATTCGATAAACAATATGATTTGATATAGATCACAAATCACTATCTGATTTTATCTTAAATTGCATGTGTGTAAAGTGCAAATAATTCTAGGTGTAGATTTAGCTAGGGAGTTTCGAGTGGTTGGACAAAGCTTACCCAAGCATTAAGTTCAAAAAGTTTTTTTATTTCTTTAACATTTATGACATTCTTTTAATAGTAGTCCTTTTAATCTAGACTATTGATCTATGTATTTCGTTTAGTTACTCTTCACTAAGGGAACAACTATTAGGGTAATAATAATTGACTTACTATCAAATCTGCATGTAATTCTTAGTAGTAATTTTGCATGAACACCATTACCATATAAGTGTCATGTAGCAACTAGTCCTTGCTATTACATTATGTTTGAATGTCTAGATGAAAATAAGTAGTTAAAGGGACTAATAAATATTGATTGCTCTTGTTGTACTCATTTCTTCTAAAATTTACACCAAGAAGTCAAGAAGTTTTAACTTTTAAGAATAAATATAAACAAATCCTTAAATTTTGTTTTGCTAAAAAAATTACATATTTACATTCAAAAAACAAATGTTTAGATTGTTAAAATGAAATCAATACATTATATGGTTGTTTAGAATGAAACTATGCTTGAATAATAATTTTAAACTAGTCAATGTGTAAAATATAGAGTTCAAACATTATCTTAGTTTGTTGGTGACATGCATTGAACATACTTATATAATCTTGATAATAACAAATTGATTTATACATTACAAAATTTCAATAATTACAAAATTGGCTTATATATTGTAATTCATTAGTGTATAAATGTCAAAAGTTGAACCTAAGTTGGGCCTTGAATGTTAATATGGAAATGGTGGTTTGGGAATGGAAGCCTCCTTTTAGCCTGGTGTTACTAATCTCTAAAGAATTTTGGACTCAAATTCCCCCTCATCTTGTCTGGAGTCTATGGAAGGAATGTAACAACAGAATCTTTGGGGAAAAGAAAAGAATTCCTTTGGAAGCTTTTCAGTGTTTTTCAAAATTGCTGATGGAAAATATTCACTCTTGCAAATTTAAAGCTGTGGATAGCCCCCCAAGGAGAGAAGAACAAAATATGATAAAAAATTGGAACATTGCCCCTAACTCTTGCCAGGTGGACAATTCCAAGAGGTAAGCCAAAGTGAAAACCAAATGGGCTTTACCACAGCAAGGGTGGTTTAAGCTCAACTTTGACGTCACAGCCAAAGGAACCTGAGTGTTGCAAGCAGTGGAGGCATTATAAGAATGAACACGGCCCGGGTTTGTGTTGCTGCCTTCTCAGGGGGCATTGGTATTAAAATCAATAACAAAGTGGAAGCTACGGCGATGCTCTGGGGAATTAAGCTTGCTATCTCCATAAATATCAAGAGACTGCATGTTGAAGGTGATTCTCAGTTAATTGTCAATACTGCCTTGGGTTTGTCTCAGATCGGGTGGAATTTGGAGGATATTATGGGCGACATCAAGGTACTCCTTAATGGTTTAGAGGAGTATAAGGTTACTCATATTTACAGAGAAGGAAATGTTGTGGCTGATGCTTTGGCTAATGCAGGTAGTGACAAAGAGGAGTGGCGATATTGGAGAAACACGTCCAGCTTGCCTCAAGAGATCTACAATTTAATTGTGTAGGATGGATATAGCCATGAAGCATAGGTGGTTTATTTTTCTGGTTACCCTTTGGTGTTGCCAGGACAAGGAAGAGGCCGAAGGTATTTCCTTCGAACTGTTGAATAGAGGTTATGAATTTGTGGAAGGCAGGATCAACGTTTCAAATTTTAAAATAGTTCTTGGCAAGATACAAAAGGTCATAGATCATTGGTGGTCTAATAGATTGACCAATCCCAGATGGAGTGGTATGATTGCCTACAAGGTTGACAAGCAGGATGGAGAGGATGACTAGATAATCAGTGGTGATGTGGCTAGGGCGCGACCTAGTAGACTGTCCTTAATGAATAGGAGCTAGGGAAGAGAGGTCCAGGTGGATCTCGGGAAGGACACTATCGGTCGTACTATTTGGAGGTTGATGGGAAAGTCTAGTTGGCATTCTAATAGGTGCAAGGACATTGGTATTGGTGGAGATCTGGAGTCTAGATTATATTGCTTAAAAGGGACGATGCATGGATTTGTGGTAGGGATACGAAGAATGGATGTGACTGCTTTCTTTATGATGATATGGTTGGGTAAAGCTAGTGACCAGTATTGCCTATCTTCACGTGAGGTGGCAGATAAATCCCCCCCAAGGAGATGTATTTAGGTGGCAAGGATGCGGCATATCACACCAATTATTATGTTGCCATTATTACCTCTTCTCAGTGGAATTACCATTTTAATGGGCTTTTTACTATTTTCAAGACCGCTAGTTGTAAGCATTATTATTTTGAACGCTTCCAATACTGTGAATTCTACAAGTCACAGTCTGAGGAAATGGGAGGAGATATTGTGAAAATTGAACCTAGCTTGGTGGAGGAATTTAAACAAGACCCAATCATGTGGCATATTATAGAGGAAGGGGAGGTGGTGCCTTTTCTAGAAGGAATGGTAGGCCATGATGAAAATATGTCATGACAATTTGTTGAAACATGGAATGAGGAAACCATAGAGGTTAAAATTGGTGTTATCAGTTTCCATGTGTCAGAAGAGGTGATAGGGCAAGCCATTGGGTTACCTACGAAAGGAAAGAAGCATTCGAGGAGAAGCAGAGTCCCTGGCACAAAGCACATGAATCTTTTCTTTCGTGAGGGCGAGAAGCTAGTGAAGCTTCATGGAGGGTTTGAGAGGGAGAAACTACCGGAGCCTTGAGGCCACATCTGCCTGATGTTAATAAAATGTTTCATGCTAGAGGGAAGATTTTAGGTATATTATCATTACCATTTTGCTCTTCTCAATCATTTCAGAAATAAAATTGAGATTAGCTTTCCTTTCTTTTTGCTGTCTTCTTTAGACAACTCCATTAAGTCTATTAGGGAACTCAGAGCCAAGAATGCTACCCACCCACTCATCCCCATACACCAAGGTCTTATTCTGAGACTATATCAATTCCACCTTGCTCTATGCCCACCAAAACCAATCAAAGTCAAAATTCTTGAGGACCCATAGCTAAGTACTTCTCCTAGGGATAAAGCCAAAGTGAAAGCTTGTATGGGGACCCCTAAAATTTCTAAGGGTGGTCCCTAGGTTGGGGAAGTTGGGACCTAGGTACTACTGCTAAGAACAAGAAACAGAAGCTTACCACCCTAGCGACTGAAAAGAAGACTACCAAAAGAGAGAGGGTGGAGGTGGAGGAAATGAGGACCACCTAGAAGAAAAAATCTAAGGAAGGTAAAGGTGTTTCTACTGTGGATGTTCCTATGAAGATAGTTGATCTTGACCCTGCACTAGATCCTATGGATAGCAGTGAAGGCGGCGAGGCTGTCAATTCAAGGATTCGTCAATCCAAACGGATCGCTAGCAAGCCACTAGTGAATCCACAAGGGGCAGAAGTCTCAGAAGATTTTGAGTCTGTGGAGGAGACTATGGAGGAAGGTCAGGATGAAACCCCCACGGAATCTATCCATTAGGTTGAGGGCACCAATCATTTTGCCTCTATGAACGAGTCAAGGTCTGAAGGTCTAGGTGACACTGTGAGGGCTGTTGTTGGTAAAGACTCCAGGAGGGATGCTGTGGATCAAGAAAGAAAGGGGAGATATGCCTTGTGTGACAAGAATGATGAGGACATCTAGCATCTCTAGAGGAAGATGGAAACCATGTAGAAGAACTGGAAGGCTATGGCAGAGTTTGCAGCTAAAGCCCTATACAGGGATGCTTCCATCATTGTTGTGGTCAAAGATCTGGATGAAAAGGTCAAGCAGGTGGGAATTGATAGTTTGGGAGATTACAAGGAGATGACCAAGTTCCTTGCTAATTTTGGGATGACTAATAGCCCATAGTTTCTTGTTTCTGCTATTTTTTGTCATCCTTGTTGTTTCCGTGGTTTTTGATTAGTTATTTTTGTTGGTCTAATGTTCAAGAGTTGTTAATCTACTGTTTCTAGCTCATTAATGGTCTGATGCTCAAGGGGTTGTTTTTTTAAAGGGATCTGGACCCTCTTTTTCAACTGAACTAATAAAAAACAATGTCAAAATTTCAACATCACCCAAGGATGTTGAGGAGTACATTGCATCAACAATTGTCTTTCCATGTGTTAATGATGGGTCTTCACCTAGTACTACTCTTGAAGTGGTCCCACTAGCTTGTCAGGCTCTATCTCACCTTATGATTAAGATTGGGAGAAGGATGACTTACTAGTTTCTAACCCTAAGTAGTAGTACTCTCATGGAACTTGTTTGATTGTACATGTGTGGTTTTCTTGGTTGTCTTGTTATCTCCATGCACTTGCTTGATATATGTTTAATAGTTTCTCTTGGCGGACCCATGCCTCCCCAGTAGGGACATGGATACATGGAAAATGAAAATATTGTAACATTATTCTATGTTTATCTAAATTCTTCTATATGTCATGATCTAACATTCTTCTATATGTATTCAACCAATGATTTTTATTATTATATTTTATAGAAATAATAATAGTTGTAGATCCATTAGACAAATGAATACCATGCACTTTGATAAAGTTATAGAATAACTCTTAAGTAAATAGAATTAACTCATTATTGATAAATAAAATATAAAACTCCAACTAATGAAATTTTATTATAATATTTTATAGAAATAATAATAGATCTAGATCCATTAAATAAATGAATTATGTGCATTGTGAAAAATCTATAGAATAACTCTAATGTAAATAAAATTAACTCATTATTGATAACTAAAATATAAAACTCCAACTAATGATTTTTATTATTATATTTTATAGAAATAATAATAGTTCTAGATCCACTATACAGATGAATAATGTGCATTGTGAAAAACTTATAGAATAACTCTTAAGTAAATAAAATTAACTCATTATCGATAACTAAAATATAAAACTCCAACTAATAATTTTTATTATTATATTTTATAGAAATAATAATAGTTCCAAATCCATTGGATAGATGAATACCATGCACTATGAAAAAACCTAACCCTAGTTGGGTGTGGAGAGATTGGAATGTATAAATAGAGTAGAAATAATAGAGATTAAATACAAAGGATAAACAATTATAGACTTCATCATAATAACTGCATATTTTTATTTTTAGTTGAGAGTAATGTATATTGGTGTAATATATTATAAAGAATTAAATAAAATACAATAAGAAAAGATCTAATTCTAAGAATTATTCAAAATGTTTGAGTAAAATTGGTTGACCTTACAACACGATGCAGCAAGTTTATGGCTGAAATTTGCACAATCCAATTCTGTGAAATTTTGCTTCTGCAATCCACTTTACTCATATTTTTTATTTGATTTTGGTTTATTTATGTTTCATTTTGAATTGTATTTATATACAGTATTTTATTTATGTCATCTTTATATTTATTTGCATTGGTTTTATCAAAAATTTGTTGGCTATATATTTTTAGTTTTGAACACTTATTTTATATTTTTTTCTAAATATATATTGGCTATGTTTAATTTTTATGTACATGGTCATATCATCCCCTTAATGCCACTTTATAATACCTCTCGGCATAATTAATATATGGAGTAGATGCATCACTACCTATTCAATATATTGTACCTAATTTGAGACTAGCTAATAAGTTACAACTAAATGATGAAGAATCCTTATAGGAAAGATTGAAGGAACTAGTAAAATTAGATGAGAAAAGGTTGTTAGCAATATATCACTAGAGCCTAGAGAAAAAGTGCCAAAAAGCATGGCATGATAGGAATTTGTGGTAGAACTTTTTTCCAAATAGGAGATACAATTCTCCTATATGATAGAAAATTTAAGAAATAGGTGATTTAATTAAAAATGTGATTGTTAGGACCATTCAAAATTATGTAGATAATAAAATCTAGAGTTGTCAAACTACACACACTACAAGACATACCACTAAAAGGGTATGTATTTATGGTGAAAGACTTAAGCATTATAATGGGGGAACATACAAAAATACAACCCATAGAAAAAATGACACAAAAATATAATATAGTGTAATACTAACAAAATGTAACATTGCATAAGGAACACTTGTATGAGAGAATTGGAGTGAACAATATAGGTAGGTAGAAGCATCAAATTCAAATGCCTCATTGAAAATTTATAAAATTTGATACTCTCGATGGAAAAACCACTTGTAAAACTTGTTAAGAGCTCTAGTGTAGAAAGAGATAGCGAAGAGTTTAGGAGAAAGAAGTATTTTTTATCGAAGGAAAGAAAGTGGAAGTAATTGGGAAAAATTGCAACACCCATTCTAGTTAAAGCTACCAACAACCCACATCCAAAATACATGAAATACCCTTAAAATGCTATGGAGATAGACCCATTAAGAGCATTCTCAAATGTTCCCACCAATTTCCTATAAGTAGAAGATGTATGGAAATATATACACACCAACATGATAGAGACTGATAATTAGGTACATTTACCTAGATCAACCTCACTAGATAGTAAAAGAAGAAATTTATAGATGGTTAGGGGATTATGCAGTAAAAGGGAATCTACCTCCAAAGAAGAAAGTAAGCAACTAGAAAGTAACCACACTCATGGAAGAAACACTAGACAAGAGAAATCTATCCATCGAGAAAAATCTAAATCATTTTGTAAGGTATGCCACCCAAAGCATTGCCCATAAGATGTACTATACAAATTTAGATTGATCCACAACATGAATGACTATTTTGACAACATATGAGACCGGTGGTCTAAGGAAAACAAGTGGATTTGTGCAATGTCCTTTGAGAATAATTGACAGACAATCTCACTAGGATAAAGAGATCCAACTGCTACCCATTCCTGTATGGATCTCTCATTATTTTTTAGCATTTTACATCTCAAATGAACTCCTAAAATATGTAGGGAAGATATAAGGTCACATGATTCCACTAGCACCACTCAAATAAACAAAAATTCCAGACACTTCCAAAGAGCTACCTCATATACCCAGGTACATTTGGGTTTCTTCAAAGCATTTATGAGAAGATGCAAGGCAGAGATATAATTTCCTATGACATAGTGAGAACGTACACACAAGATCTCACTTTTCATCAGAGATAAAGATCATATCTTCAAGTAATTAGTCGAGTTGAGGACATCATGGATCCCACAACTGCCATATGAAATAAGTGATTAACTAATTCATACAAATGTTAGGGAACTATTGACCCTTCTAAAGATAAAAAGTAATTAAGATTTGGAGCATTTTAAGAGTTTATTGATAAATAAACAAAACAAAGAGATGAGGAACACCTGCAAAATAATAAGATGAATAAGCACAAAATAAAAGTTGGTACAAGAAGAGGAACCAATGAAACAAGAAGGGCCACAATATTTGCCTCAACAACCGGTGTTGTCCTCTCCATCCCAACACATGATGAATCAAATTAAGCAATTCCTAGAAGAAATTACAACCACTTCCATCTCCTCCAATTTTGCAACTTCCAATAAAAAACTTGGCACACATTTCACCACTAGAAAGATTCTAGAGCTAGGAGATATACTACAGTCTACTACAAGAGAGAAATTACTAAAACAATAGGTTGATATAGTAGATATAGTAGAAGATGCTCTAAGTAAACTACAAGTAGCCTCCCCACAGTTACCAAGTAACACACCATCTACTCTAGGCCAACAAATTAAGCATTTTATAGAATACATAATATAAAGGGTGTAGAATCAAGAAGATGTGGTAAGAGAAAGGTTGATGGAAGAAATCAAGAATAAGTAGTTAGAATAAATACGAAAGAAGTATGATACTACACATACAAAGTTATAAATGGAAGTAAGGAATATGGAAACCACATTAGTCCAATGTAATTTCCTTGTACCAAATTTGTTTTGGGTGGCTAGAAAAAACATCGTTGAAAGCACAACTCGAGTAGATTTAAAATAAAATTATGTAGAAGGCATCAACATATGATGTCTATCTATATTCATTACCTTTGTTCAATGCATGCATCATAAAGACACATAGCCAATAAATCATCACTTTTAAATATTTTAGGTTGGGGGTAGGAAATAGGGTTAGTAGGACTACTAACATGACCTATCACAATAACCAATAAAGTGGTTAGGGCCACTATCAATGTAGAGCACCTCATTGGTATCCTTCTCAAGGTCCATTATTATGTGTGACATCTTCTTCTCCCTAGAAAATTTGGTTTCTTCTCCATGCAAAGGGATGGTAGCATATAAAAGTTCCACTTGTATACTACCACCAATGGAGGCTACCCACTTTCTTCAATGTAATATGCCCTACTTATTAGGGTAGTCCATGATGATGACATCCATGAATCAAACACTCTACTTTGTATGGCCACCTTAATGTGGCCATTTTTACAAAATTTCAAAACTCATTTTAATTTTCTTACAAGATAACTTTGATGATTCACTCACATAAGTTTAATAATTAGATTATTCACAAAGCTCTAGGAAGATTGATTTATCCAATAAGATATGATAGATTTAGTGGTATTAAGTTCACATCTTATTCATTCTTCTATTTGGCTATTGCCCTATTATATAATATATTTCCTTTGAAATAAGAGTTAATGAATTAGTATTTGTAATGGTGCAATTTGTATATGCATGCTAATTTCCATTTGGTTTTGTGTCTATTTTGAGATAGTGGTTTTACTATGCTTGTTATGTTTATTTCAAATGACCATCTAGATTTGTTAAGGATGAATTGTAATGTGGGTCCATAATCCACAAGTCCCAGGGTACTTTTCACATCTTAAATTTTGGAAAATGTGATGTTTAAATGAGTTGATTGGAATAAAATATTATTTTTATTAGATATGAGACCCACTAGATTAGCCTAGCCTTAGACTTGGGGACATGCCAAATTTTACAGGGGGAGAGACAACCTCTATATTTTTTTGATATGGAAGTTTGACAAAAATATATATGAATTTAAGGAGGTTTTAAAAAAGAAATTGAAGAAATGTTCATCCATGAATTAAAAAATGAAATTCAATTAAGTACTTTATGGATTGTAATAGTTTTTTGTTTTTATTCAAACTAAGATGCTTTAGGGGATTCTTTGTACCATCTTTATTTTATTGTACTTTTTTATCAAACTTGATCAACCCAATAACCTTGTCCATGTGTTTTGAATAGGACTAAGATCATTGGAATGTTATATCATTGTTGCTTACTTATGAGTATTAGATATTATCTAGAAATTATCTATGATTAAGTTAAGTATTGTAAACATCTTATTGATAGAAAAAAGCTAACTTACATTGCATCCTTGTTGGATTTAAACTTGCCCAAATCTTTAGTGACTGTGTAATGATATTAACTTTGTCTAAGGATAATTGTGTACTTGTTTCAATTCAATTGTATTTGGTATAGGAAAAGAGGATATTCATGTAGTCTAAAATACATGATTATCATCTTAGAATGTATTTTCAGTATGTTGATTATATGGTAATCAAGGATGGGTGCTCACATTGAATATGTATGTCATTCATTAAGTAAGTACTATGTAATTTTATGATATATTTTAATAAAATTTATGTTAAAGCTAAATGTAAAAGAATATAAAATCTATATTAAAGATAAGGTGGTACATGAGTGAACAAATCGATATAGTTAAAAGATAAGAGATTAAACATATAAACTAGTAAATGTAGCTCTTCAATTTCAAATTCATGATATGTTTCATAAGAAATATATATAGTGCTGATCATGTTATTTACTAGCAAAGTATTTCTATTGACCTTACTTGTGAATTTATAATTAAACCAAAAATAATTGTTAAAATAAGATTTACAACTTTAAAAACTAGAATCAAAGATGAAGTAAAAGCAAAATGGATACATTATAATTTTCACAATGCTCCATGAAGAATGAATGTATTAGCAAGTAAGAGATACACATAAGTCTATATAGAAACCATAATCCAAAAAGGCATCTATTATGATAAATAAATACTAGAAATCTCTTTGTATAATCAAGTAATTGATGAATGAAAATCAAAATATAAATCCCATAGCCTTAAAAAATAGGTGATAAAAATATTTATTAAATAAATTCAAAACACTCCAAGACATAAATGTATAATTTCTCAACAATTACAATTTAAAAAAGACATAAAATGTTTGAAACAATAAGAAAACATACTAGAAGCTAGCCCAAAAAAAAAAAACCAACCATTTGTAGACGTTGTCCATGCTAAGATATTATCCTCTAGTAGACCAAAACAAACTCTTGACCCTATTCTTTAGGGCGCCAAAACAATAAAATATGAAAACTCTCAAACCAATGACCTCACTAAACCTTGCTTTAAAGGTTAAGATGATTGGGAAACCTTTTTTTGTTTGTTATCAATTTAAATATCTAAAATATTATGCTTTTGAGGTGGCAATACTTACGAATAGAAAACAAAATCTCCTGGTATATAATAGTAGAGTAAAATTTAAAAATATATGAATATTTATACGATGTCCATTCAGTAAAACCTTTCAATTATTTTATACATCATTTTTCATTTAAATGTAGCTTTTTAAGTCTACATCCACATTTCCATACATAATCACTTAATCTAGCAACCTTCACAAACATTTAGAAAATATTTTGTACTACATTATCCAAATCTTCTCTAGATGAAATATAATAATTTAATCAAAACTTCACGTACATGGTTTTAGTTGTCAAATAGTCTACAATTCATTAGAAATACTGATTAATACCAAGTAAATTACAAGATTAGTCTTAGTTTAAAGTATTTGGACATTTGTAACCTTACGCATCATGTCAAAATATGTACTTGTAATATTCTCTAAATCAATAAATTTTAACTTAATAGGCTCCAAAGATATAATGGAACTTAAAAAAACAATCGAGCCACTAGTGAGTGTCCCTTAAGCAAGCAAATCATAGTTTTCATTTCAGATAGGCATCATAGAACCCGACATGAGGAGAAGATCTATTTTAGTTTACTTAATGTAACACAAAATGCAAAGGTGGTTAGTTTGCATTCATTGCTTGAAAGCACTGCAAGTAAACAATCATAAAATATATATTAATATTAGGTAGTGCAAGAAACATACATAGGAGACGAGATCACATGCTATATTGGGTAGTTTAGAAACATACATAGGAGACGAGATCACATGCTATATTCGAAGTCGAATGAAAATGATAGTGACACGGAGACAGAAAAGGAAGAAGAGGAAGTGGCAGAGACAGACGAGCGTGATGATTATCTAAAGAGAATCACATTTAGTGGGCTTGAAGGAGAGCGTGTTCTGAGCATTGTCATAAAGGATGTAGAAGTTCTGCTGTTGTATGTTTCCGAAGATGGAAAGTTCCCTTGATATACCCAGCATGGCCAGGCACAACAGATTGTCAGATACTTGGATAAACGAGTTATCCGTTGGAAGCTCATAATCCACGCCGTCTTTGAAGTTGAAGGTGATGGAAGGCAAGGTGACCTGACCTGATGTCTGTAACACAGATCCAGCCCCGCGAAAGAGCCGTCTACAGGAGTGAGATCAATGGCGGACTGAATTGCTTCCTTCAGAGGAGAGTAGGCAGCGTCGTTTAGTAGTGTATAGGTGGTTCCCGAGTCGATGACCACCCCTCCGTCGCCATTGGATTGCAGATCAAAAGTTCCAACAGGAATATCTAGGGGTTTGCCATTGAGGGTGATTCCTGTAACAGGAATGTACCAGAAAGTGGGAACGGCACTGCTCTTAACGAGCGGGATAGTGTTGCCTCCGCTCAAGGAAGCACCTTCACCGAAAAAGAGAGGGCTAGCTTGTGAAGGAGAGTCGGTGATGGACACGAGACAGTAAGAGAATTTGTTGTCTACTTTGGAGCCCAACTGTGAGATGAGTGAGAGAGCACCTCTTCCCAATCCCACAAGACCGCCACCTTGAGAGAATCCTCGTTCTTGGTTGTCATGGCCGCATCCAAAAGCAATGCCTGCAAAATTGTTGCCGCTGCCACTCCCAATAGAGAGTGTCTTGTAAGCCAAGTCACCGCCGGTGGTGGAACCATCGCCATACTGATATTGGAAGCTACAATCTGGATTGCATCCGCTTTTAAAACTCTCCAAAGCATCGCAAAGAGAGTCAGTGCAGCGAACGGTGGAATATGTAGACGATTTGGAGGGGTCGAATATGGGCGTAGATTGAGTGAAGCAGTTCTGGCAAGGCTGGCACTGAGTCCAAATCAGATCACTCCCCGTGTCCACAATCCCTTCGAAACTCACGGAGGGCGTTCCCACTGCAACGCTCATTAGAAATTCTCCCTCTCCCAGGTGAACGGGCGTTTCCGCGTCTAACTGCGCAGCTATCTGCTGCTTTACATATGCCTCTATCTTATTCATCCGTTCCTTACTTCGATCCACTGCCCAACGCAGTCGCTTAGAAAAACTCATCTGTCCCTCTGATCTGCCCGTCAAATTCACCCTCAGTTTTACATTTTGATCACTGCTCAATTTCGACCAAGCATGACTAAGCTGCCTGTCCGAAGAAGGTGATATGAGAGGAAGAGTAAAGCAGATGAAGGCCACCACGCTCAACAGCTTGAAACACTCCATTTTTCTTCTTCACTGATGATGCATCTCGGATAGAGAGCAAGTGAGTTGATATAAGAAGTCTTTTGCGTTTCCAACACGGAACAAGTCTTCCCTTTCCACTTGCGTTTGTAACGCGTATTTGTTGTAAGGCGAAAAGCTCGCATATTTGTTGTCAAGGCGAAAGGCTCGCATGTTTGTTGTCAAACAGACGTGATATTTAAGTTAAAACGATTTAGACATGAGACCACAAAATCTAATATCGGCCTTCGTGGAGCACCGATTTCACATGTCTTAGCATATTGGGAACGGTATTTTTTGTTGTCTTAACAATTTTTTGTTTTGTAGTTGGAAGTTGGCGAGAATTTGTGAGGGAGTGAATAGTAGATTGGAGTGTATTTAAATTTAGTTATTAGTATAAGTGTATTTGAATTTAGTTATTAGTATACCTATATTTTAAAAAATATATGTAAAGTACGCTTATAGATATCCTTCTAGAGGTTCCTATTTTTTTAATCAATTTACTACATATAGGTGGAAATAGGTGCCTCAAGAAGGATATCTATGGGCACACTTTTGATATATTTTTTAAAATATAGGTATACTAGTAGCATCTGGAGCCGCAAGCATAATTCTAACTATATTATATAGCATATTAAGAGTTATTTTTATATAATATAATATTATAACATAGGTTAGATATATTATTATAATATATTATATAATAATTATAATTATATATAATATATAATAATTATTATAATATACATAATAATTATAATTATATATTATAATATATCTCTCGATATATTTTATACTAAACTAACCCTAACCATAAAGGTCTTAACCCTAATTATATTATTTGCTAAGGTTCAAATGAAGGTTAGATTTAGAATTATGGTTTTGTTTAGGGATTGGTTTAGGATATAAGGTTTATAAATAGGGTTAGATATAGGTTGTGGCTTATAAATCAATGCTAAGTGTAATCATATGATAAAATGGTTGGAATTAGAATTAGGGTTAGATTGAGGGTTATTATTACAATTAGGATTTGGGTTAGGGTTAGAACCAAGGTTAGATTAGAATTAGGGTTTCATTTACAAATATAGTTAAGGTTAAGGTTATAACCCTAATTCTATTCATAATTTTAACCCTAATTCTAACCCTAACCCTAATTGTACACCTAACCATATTTCTACCCCTAGATGTACTTAACCCTAATTCTATCTCTAACTATAATTGTATTGATAATCTTAATTTTATCCTTAACCCTAACCATATTTTTCGTTAATTATATTTGTAACCATAAATCTAACATTATCCATAAATGTAACTGTAACCCTAGCCTTAATTGTATCCCTAATACTAACCATAATTCTAAGTATAATTCCAACCTTGATTCTATCCAAAACATAATTCTAAGTCAACCCTAAACCTAACCCTGACATTAAGGCGAATACTAGCCCTAATTCTAACCCCAACTGTAACCCTAATTCTAAAACTAATTCTAATCGTAACCGTAACCATAGCCCTAATTGTAACACTAATTCTAACCATAATTCTAACCCTACTAATAACACTAATTGTATTCCTAATCTTAATTCTAATCCTAACCCTAATTCTACCCTTAGATCCAGTTAATTTATAGATCTATCCCTATTGTAACCCTAACCCCAACCCTAATTCTAACCATACTTGTAACCCAAATTCTAGACCTAATTGTAATAATAACTATAACCTTAATTTTAACCCTAATCTCAACCCTAATTCTACCCCTAGATCTAGTTAATTTATAGATCTATCCCTATTGTAACCCTAATCCCAACCCTAATTCTAACCATACATGTAACCCAAATTCTAGACCTAATTGTAATAATAACTATAACCTTAATTTTAACCCTAATCCCAACCCTAATTCTACCCCTAGATCTACTTAACCCTAATTCTATTCATAATTCTAACCCTAATCCCAACCCTAACCCTAATCCTAACTCAAGTTCTAACCCTATTTCTAACACTAAACCTAATTCTAACCATAAATATAATTCTTACCCTATTTTAATTGTAACCCTAACGCTAACCCTAACCCTAATCCTAATCTTAATCATAGATTGAACCCTAATTCTAACCTAAACCATAACCCTAACCCTAATTGTATCCTTAACTTGTAATTCAATCCAAATTGTAACGATAACCCTAACCTTTTAATCCTAATAGTAATGCTAACCTTAGGTCTAATTCTAACCCTAACCCTAATTCTAACCTAAACCCTAACCCTAACCCTAATTCCAACAATATCCTAACCCTAGCCTTGATCCTGATAGTAATGCTAACCCTAACTTTAATTCTAACCATAATCTAACCCTAAACCTAATTCTATCCCCAAGCCTAAAACTAACCTTATTTGTAACCCTAATTCTAAATTAAACCTGAAACCTAACCCTAACCCTAACCCTAATTGTAGCCCTAACCTCTAAGTTAAATCAAAATTGTAACTATAACCCTAACCATAATGTTAATCCTGATAGTAATTCTAACAATAACCCTAATTCTACCTAACCCTAATTCTACCCATAGATCTACTCCACCTTAAATCTATTCATAATTCTAACCCTAATTATATTCATAATTCTAACTCTCACCGTAAACTTGATTCTAACACTAATTTGATTCATAATTCTAACCCTAATTATATTCATAAATTTAATTTTAACACTGATATGAACCCTAACCTTATTTCTAACCCTAAAATTATTTCTATCCCTAACCCTAATTCTCACCCTAACCCTACTTTTGACCCTAATTCTCACCCTATTTTTAACTGTAACCCTAAACATAGCTCTAATTTTAAACCTAACCCTAACCGTAACTCTAACCCTAACCCTATCTCTAATTCTAACACTAACCCTAACCCTATTTCTAACTTCTAATTTTAGCCTTAACCTTGATTTTTAGGCTCACCCTAACCTTAATTCTAATTCTGAACCTAACCCTAACCCTTATTATAACTAAAAGATTTAATTATAAATAAATCCTATAATTAAATACATTCCTCTATGGCATTTTAAGATGATAAACAAACTTGTTTAATACAATAATTAAATCCATTACTCCTACTTACATTAAAATTTAATAAAAACTTTAAACTAAAATAAATCATGGAAATAATAATAATAATGAAGATTAAAATTAAAGAAATATTTATTTCTAAACTTAATCATATACCACTATAAGTACAACTTAGTAAAAGGCAACAATTAAAATTTAAAAATAATAATAATAAAACATCTCAACTCCACTAAAAGCCTAAGTTGGCTACATTTTAGGAGTTAATAAAGCAATTTACTATTACTATTTTAAACTTGCTAAAATGATAAAACATAGCATAAAAAAATTTCTATCTCCTTTATCTTTTTATTTTCTCTTAATTGTTTTGGCCAATGTAGGAGAGGATGTACAAATTTCAATCTTCTCATGGTTTTTCCCCTCTCCTCTTTTTTTTGTGCTAAGTTTCTATTGAGATTTTGTGGGTTATAGTCAATGCTTTTGGGTATTTGTAATGTCCCCTACCTAATCTGCCCTACAAAATTCAAATATCATAAGCTAGGGTTAGTGTTATATAAGATTTCCTTACATTCAAATTCACAAACAATATTCATATAGACAAATCAACTATTTATTATTATGTAATTAAATCCATTTATTCACTCACTCAACTCAATCATAGTGGGGATAGTGTTGAGCAACATGGCTAGACATCGACTGGTCAACAATACCTCTATGTAGGCCCTTATGGGGGGCATGGCAGGTTGTTATTTAGTTCCCCCTCCATACATGCCCTAACAGGGTGCTTGGTAGGATGTAATCTATCAACAAGGCCTCCATAAAGTCCCTTCAAGGAGGTATGGCAAGGGTACTGATTAGTCTTTCCTCCAAATAAGCCCTTAGGGGGCATGGTAGGGTTGCCTCCACATTGTCTACTCATCATCCTCCTATGATTGGTGATTCTATGTATATAAATCATAGTAGTATAGACAAATAATTTAATAGGCATTGTTCTAATATGTTAAGTAATATTTTAGCAATGTATCCTTTGATGCCTCAGTAGTCTAGAAGACTTTGTATAAATATGTTCTTCTACAGATCCAAAGTCCACTCTTTAATTAAAGAATATTATTCCTTATAATCTGTCTTGCTGATATAATGAAACTATTGTCTTTATCTGTATGGTATATTTTATATTCTTCAGAAATTATCTTATTCGATTCAGAGATATGTTTCTTAACATGTATATATAAAATCTAATTATTCTTATTGTTGTATTCCTTTTATATATTCAGATATATCTTCCCTACTCTATCTTTATCACAAGTGATATCTCTATGGAGAGACATAGCTTCTCTAATAGTGGTGTGCTTTTTAAAAGACATGACTATTTGAAACTAATTCCTAGTCACGATTGGTACCTTCCCATAATCCTTTACTACTATATTGTGATCAATGCCTTTAATCGTTGTCTTTGTGATAACTAATATGTCTCAGCTTGTTAAGGAATCATTGCCATTCCCTATTAATCAATAAGGAAAGATATCAAAAAGTTTGGGGAGACAAAAGTTTGATACTAACAAATTAAATCATAGATGATGTCCCCTTAAGGGGCCCCACTCAGACTTAAGTGATCTTATGTGATTCCTCCCTTCTTTAATATTGTGTAGTCTGCCAAAGTATAACAAATCTTTATGTAATTAATTCACTTCTATAATTATAATCATATTTATCATCAGTATATGGTAATTATAATAATAATATCTGATTTGTTGATATTAATATCTATATTTATATTTATACTTATATTTGTATTTATATTTATTATTTATGAATACAATAAATATATCATTTAATATTGTTCATATATTGAATACACAATTATCATTTAATTTAACATTAGAAGGGAATATTATAGACATCATATTTTATGAAAGCACTTTCATTGTTTGTCATGATTGTTTAATTCTTGAATTTAAATAATACAGACATCACAGTATTTGATTTTTTGAATATTTTTATTTTACAGGGTTTGGAGGTTTTGGTCTATATGCAGGTTAACAAATAGAGAATAAACAACTTAGAGGGATAAACAAATTAATTATATATATTTTTATGTTATGGAGTCTAGATTTATGGAGATCTAGAGTTTTGGAAGAAGAGGAGGTTCAAACCTAATAGTTACAAGGAACATCCATTCTCGAGACTTGTATTTTTTAGATTATAAGAACAAATCTAGATTTTCTTTCTTAGATATATATTATTATATTTTTAATATTCCCCATGTTAAACCTATACATTATTTCTCTATGTTCTATATATATATATATATGAATTTTAATAAATATATAAATTAAATCTACTAAATCTGACATAAAATATCTTTTAATAAAATAAATTGTCTTCTTATACTTTGTGTTTAATTACTAACTTTATTTATTCCACAATTTTTGCAAAATTCAATAAATACCATTTACTCAAATAACTAAATGATTAGTTTAAGAAAAATAATTCTATTAATTTAATTTACTAATTAAATAAAATTAAACAAAAGAAAAACAATTAATCAAATCCATAAAATAAAGCACTATGATTATTATTTAATTACTAATTTACAAGGAAACTTACCAAAAATTATCAATAGAATAAATTAATTAATTTAATTCAAATTTAGTAACAACTTTAAAGCAATTACTTAAATTATAATTATGGATTACTAATCTCACTAACTCATCCAAAATTTACATTTATGTATTTTTTTTAAATATGTTTTAAATACCCTATATTTGTTAATATACATGTAAGTTGTATGAAAACATATATTTCATACTTTAATTTTAAATTTTGTGCTGAAAAACAAAGAACATATTTTATTTTTTGTTCTTTTTGGAGTAAGTAATGGACACCATAAATTGAAAGAATTTGTAACTCATAGCATTAATTTTAAACACTAGGCATTATAACCTTTTTTAGTTTTTTAGAGTGGAATCTTTTTTGTTTTTGTTTTTAAGATTGAAATCTTATAAAACTTTATGGAATATAAGGAATCTTTGAGCTCTTCAACTCCATCATGTGATTGTAGGAATGCCTCTCGGCGTAACAATGAAGAATTTTTGTGTGAATTTGTATATTAAATTTGAAAATATAAAACTCAAATTTTAAATAAATAAACCCTATATCCTAAAGTACAATCTTGAAAACCTAAACACTAAAACCCTAAATGTTAAAACTGAAACCCTAAACCTAAAAACCTAGAAAATTAAACATAAATAATTCACTTAATAAATCTGAAACCCTAAACCTTAAAACTAAAAAACTAAAACATAAAACATAAATAATTCACTTGATATGTAACTAAATGCATTAATCAAGGTTTATTTAGAGTTTATGGTAAATTAGGGTTCAACAAAAAATTTACTTACATGATTTTATATTGAGTTTGAAATTTTTAAACTTGATAAATTATAATTTCAAACCCTAAACCTCAAACACTTAAACCTTGAACCCTAAAATTGCAAAACTAAAACTTCAAACATAAATAATTGACTTGATATGTAACATAATGTATAAATTAGGGTCTATTTATAATTTAGGGTAAATTAGGGTTTAGTAAAAGTTTGTACTTATGTAATTTTGTATTCAATTTGAAAATTTAACACTTGATTTGTAAATTTAAGTCCTAAACCTAAAGTGTTGAACCCTAAATCCTAAAACTAAAACCATACACCCTAGAACAAGAAACCAAAACTCTAAATCTAAATTGAAACCCTAAAACCTAAAACATGAATAATTGAATTGATATATAACTAGCATACCTATATTTAAAAAATATATCTACAGTACGCTGAGAGATATTCTTCTTGAGGTGCCTATTTTTTAATCAATTTACCACACATAGGTAGAATAGGCACCTCGAGAAGGATATCTCGTGGCACACTTTAGATATTTTTAAAATATAGGTATGCTAGTAGCATCCGCAATGGCAAGCATAAATCTTTCAATATTAATATTATTAATAATATAATATAACCCTAACTCTATCTGTATTCCTAATGCTATCACTATTCCTAATTCTAACCCTATCTATAAATGTAACTATAACCCTAACCCTAATTATATCCCTAATACTAGTTCCATAATTCTAACTATAATTCTAACCCCAATTATAATCAAAATATAATTCTAACCCAACCCTAACCCTAACCCAACTCTAATTCTATCCCTAACCCTAACTCTATTGCCTTCCTAATTTTAAGCCTATTTGTAAATGTAACTATAACCATAACCCTAATTGTATCTATAATACTAACCATGATTCTAACTATAATTATAACCCTGATTCTAATCAAAACATAATTCTAACCCAATCGTAACCCTAACCCTAATTTTTAGACCAATACTACCCTAATTCTAACCCCAACCCTAACCCTAATTCTAACCTAAACCCTGCAGTAAATCAGAGAAGATAGTGTTTTATTTGATGATCAAATGGTACAGTGCAGTGAAGGATTTATACAAGAGAGATAGCAGTTATGAACTACCTGTAACTGCATAACCATAACCGTACAATGGTTATATTAAACTGAAACTAAACCGTAAAACTAAAAACTAAACCGTAACAATGTATTACGCTAACATTCCCCCCCTTATTACATTGTTCCTGCAATAGTACCAAGGTACCCCCCTTAATGCTAAAAACTCAACAAAGCTGATTACATAGTACAAATACATATTTTATAGAAGATCTTCTCCCAAAGAACAAATCTTGAACCAAGCGAGGCTCCATCATGCTGTCTCGTCTACCCTCAGAAAGGCGTCGCTTCGAGCTGTGTTCTTGAGCTCTTTAGTCCCAAGCTCTCAAATCACAGAGTCTTGAATTATTTGAAAATGGCCCCTAAGAGATACGACAGATCTCTGCCATGTTGTCTAGTGACCGTGAAAGGGTATAATTCAAGATCATATACTCTTTGAAGCTTGCTGGACAACAATCCATATTGAGCTCAACACCAAACCCCAAACCTGTCTCCAAAACAAAATCTTCACAAAACATACATTCTTCAAATTTGTCAGCTCTGTCAGCATCAACAAAGAAAAAAAAAAACAACCAAAACCAAAAATGCTTCTTATGCAAAGCATCATCTCAAAGCGAGAAGCTAACTTGAGATGATGGTAAATCCTCCATCCTCCGATGCCGCCAGCTTCCAATATGACCCTGCTCAAAGGGCATATCCACAAAAATTAATAGTACCATCTGGTGGATCCTCATCCTCAATATCTGGTGGGTCCTTATCATCTTCAATGCAAGCAAGATTTCCTTCATTTTTGAGCTTTCCTTTAAGAACATCACTCGCTAAAGTTCTACAATCCCAAGCTATGTGACCATTTTTCTTACAATAAAAACATTTGATTCTCTCTGATCTCTTGTAATTGCTTCTGGAAAATAATGCTTTCTCCTGAGGATCATCTTCTGAATCTTCTGTTGTTCTCTTCTCTTCTAATAGAAGAGCAGAAATCATACCTTCTAGAGTTTGTGAAGATATTTGACTGAGAGTAAAAACAACATTATTGTATTTTGAAGGCAAGCTATTTAATAGGATGGTCCTAGCATCATCATCATCTACTGTAACCTTAACCTCTGCTAGCTGTCTAATGAGAGACTGCAAGTTACTTATATGATTTGACATTGTGATTCCATCTTCCATCTTAAATCGAAATAATTGAAGTTTTAGAGAAAACTTTGCATTAATGGCTTTTGCTCCAAACAATTTATTCAGATTATCCCAAATTTTGGCTGATGATTTATCCAAATCAATATGGTGCAATTCGGTGTCAGAAAGAGCAAGACCAATTATAGCCTTGGCTTTATCATCTCTACTACTCCAATCTAATAGCTTATTTGCATCTGTAGGTGCTTTTTCCTTTCCATTTACTATTGCCCACAAATTTTTATTCATTAGTTGCATTTGAATTTTCATTCTCCAAGTATGAAAATTGGAACCAGAATACTTGTCTAATGGAATCTCCATGTAGATAATACTCCAAAAGATTGACTTCTTACTTAGACTTAAATACACACTTCAATACATACCAATGATTGCCAGATTTTGTAGACTATGTCTTCCTCATTCAAATGCCTTATGGAGAGTGCTACAAATGGCTTGGATAGAGAAACTTCAGTTCAGGAAACAACCGCTACATCAGAGAGCACAATGGCAATGAGAATGACTTTAATCTCCCTACAAAGACCTCCAAATGATGCTTCCTTTACCCAGGCAGCCACGCTCTAAGATTTAAAAGAAGAATAGACAACAGATTTAATAAACACCAACCAACACATCCAAATCGCCTATCAAAAAGATGATTCTCATGATACAGCACCTTGTATCAAATGAGAGATACAGATTTTGATGCCTATCTTCAAACAACTTCTAAAAAAAACATAATCTTCAAATACCTTTATATTCCTTGTTTGGAATTCTCCTCCACTCACAGCAAGTCTCCACACGCCAACAATCTTCTACTCTAATTCAAATTCCAACTTTGTCATTGAAATGCCTATATATGCTTCTTTGCAGCATTCAACGATAAATGAAGAGAATGCTATTTGCACACAGGCACAAATGCAAATCCTTTCAAATGCCTCACATCTCACAAGACTGGCTCTGATACCATATGCAGTAAATCAGAGAAGATAGTGTTTTATTCGATGATCAAATGGTACATTGCAGTGAAGGATTTATACAATAGAGATAGTAGTTATGAACTACCTATAACTACATAACCATAACAGTACAGTGGTTATATTAAACTGAAACTAAACCGTAAAACTAAAAACTAAACCGTAACAATGTATTACGCTAACAAACCCTAACCCCAACCCTAATTCTAACAATAATTCCAATTATAACCCTAACCCTAACCCAACTCTAATTGTATCCCTAACTCTAACTATATCACTATTCCTAATTTTAACTCTATATGTAAATGTAACTATAACCCTAACAGTAATCATATCCCTAATACTAACCATGATTCTAACTATAATTCTAACCTTGATTCTAATCAAAACATAATTCTACCCCAATCCTAACCCTAATTTTTACACCAATGCATACCCTAATTCTAACCCCAACCCTAACCTTAATTCTAACCTAAACCCCAACCCTAATTCTAACACTAATTCCAATCGTAACCCTAACCCTAACCCTAATTCTAACACTAATTCTAACTATAACCCTAATGTTAATACTAACCCTAAGTCTAACACTAATTCTAACTATAACCCTAACCCTACTTCTAACAAGAATTCTAACTGTAACTGTAACCCTAAAATTTAGGCCAATACTACCCTAATTCTAACCCCAACTCTAACCCTAATTCTAATTGTAGTTCTAACCCTACTCCTATCCTAAATCCTAATTGTAGACTCTAATTGTAATAACCTGTAACCTTAATTCTAACACAAACCCTAAATCCAACCCTAATTGAAACTCTAACCCAAATTCTATCCCCAAACCCTAAACCTAACCATATTTCTAACCCTATTTCTAACCCTATTTCTAACTTGATCCTCAACCATAAATCTTATTAGAAACTATAACCTAGGTGGAGCTAAACAAATTACCTGGTTAGAAATAGAAATAGATTTATAAACAAATTTTACTATGAGTGTATTTCAATGGAGAAGGTGAAATGAATAATAATAGGATATTAGAAATATCTATTTGAAAATTTTAGAAATAGATTTATAAACATAACCATAACCCTAATTCTAACTTGAACCTCAACCATAAAATTAGTGTTAGAATAAATTTTTGATCTAATTAGGGTTATGGTTATGTTTATAAACCTAGTTACATTTAATGTTTTATTCATGTACCAAATTATGGTTATGGTTAGGATTAGGTTTAGAGTTAGGATTTGAATGAAGGTAAGGTTTAGAATTAGGGTTTTGTTTAGGAATTGAGTTAGGATTAGGCTTATGAATAGGGTTAAAAATAAGGTTATGCTTAAAACTATGGTTACAATAAGGTTTTAATCTAATGAGGGTTATGGTTACGTTTATAAATCTTGTTACGTTTATTGTTTTATTCATGTATGAAATTATGGTTAGGGTTAAGGTTTCATGTATGATTAGGGTTAGCTCATCATTTTATACCAGGAAATTTGATTGATGGAGCACCAGTGTTAGCTCACAAATTTGTGCAAGAGATGTTTAGGTTTCATGGCTTCCTTGAAAAGATTATCTCGAATAGAGATGCACGTGTAACATCAAAGTTTTGGCAAACTTTGTTTTCTATGCTAGGAACTAAATTCAATGTGAGTACATCTTATCATCCTAAAACCGATCAGCAAACTGAGAGTTTAAACCAGGTTCTAGAAGACTTGTTGCAAATGTATTGCATGGATCAGCAATATAAGTGGGAGGAATACTTACCACTTGTGGAATTTGCTTATAACAATTCCTATCATTCTGCTATTAAGATGGTGCCATTTGAAGCATTGTATGGAAGAATATTTTGAACTCCTATAAGCTAGGATAAGCTAGAAGATAGGACTAACATCAGACCAGAAATGCTAGTTGAAATGGAAGAAAAAGTTAAGCTGATCAGAAAAAAATTGGCAGAAGCCAATGATAGACAAAAGAGCTATGCGGATGCAAAGTGTGTTTTGAGACAATTCTCTATTGGAGAGAAAGTTATTTTGAGGGTCAAACCTTAGAAAAGTTCTATTAAGTTTGGGAAGTCTTCTAAGCTAGCCCCTCGTTATGTGGGACCCTTTGAAGTGCTTGAAGTGGTCAATCTGATTGCCTACATAATTCTACCACTAGCCTTGTCTAGAATGCACAATGTTTTTCATGTGTCTTATTTGAAGAAATATATTGTAGGTGATGATTGTATTTTGAATTGGAATTCTTTACAGATGCAAGACCTAGGGGTGGTCACAATTGAGCCACTTAAGTTGTTAGAAACACACAAGCTCTGCTTGCGTAATAGAGAGGTCTTGCAATGCAAGGTCCAATGGGACCAATATGCTGAGGAAAATGCTACATTAGAGGATTGCAATGAATTTTACTGAAAGTTTCATCATTTATTTAATGTTGTTACCAATTGAAAACAATGAGCTTTCTTTTTAGTTACTTTTTGATACTTTATATCATTGAGGATGATGAATCTTTAGGGGAAGGATATGGTACATCCCCAATTTTTGTCTTGCTATACTTTTTACTTTTACTTGGACGTAAGTAAATTTAATATGATGTTTAGATTAATGACAAGGAAAGACATGGATTATATTGAATGTCATTTATGAAATTATAGAAATGATTATGTTATTATCGATTTAATATTTGCATTATGAGATTTGATTTATTATTTGAATAATGATGTACTAATCATAATTTGTTTGGTAACAAGTTTGATACAGGATTACAGGTTCTCAGATGACTCTTGGAGGAAAGAGAGAGAGAGTATCTTTCCAAGAGAGAGATATAGACCTCGGGTTACAAGTGGTTTATTTGCCAAATCAAGTATAAGTGTTTAATGGAAACAAGAACCAATTTGTCGTAAGAAGTAAGTCTTGTATTGTCAGTTTACTTTTAAAAACCCAATCAATAGGTAGTCGATACCTTATGAATCATAGGAAGTCGTCTTAGTCATTAGTAATGTTAATAACATCGTTTGAGTGTGAACTATGACTATTTACGTTTAATGTAAATATTACGACGTTATTGTCGTAAAATAGTCATCTTATTATTATTAAGTCATGACTTGAGGTGTTATAATCAATTCTTAATGTTAAGACAATTTTGTCGAGTTAAGAATACATGATTATTGTCGATAGATTGTGATGGGGAGACAAGCTCAACCTGATCACATTATCTATAATCCTTGCTTAAATATTATTATTTTATTGATTAAACCATAACTATCTAATATAGAGACAATGTTATAAGAAATATGTTTGATATAATCAGATATGAAAATGCCTTAGCATCGTAAGAGGATAATACCTCATAATGAATCGATGGTATTATAGAAGCTAAAGGCTAAATTATAGAAGAGTCTTCATTAGTAATAAAGGTGGGTTGAACCACATATTATGATCATTAAAAAGATCAATTGTGTTTTTAATGAAGTGTTGGCCTTATCCTTATGATGATGACTGCTGTTTTAACTGCCCAACCGAACGAGCCATAAGGCGGCCTTCCACCATCGACATGTGGACTTTTGCTTGAAAATCAATTTCAGTTGTGACTTAGTTGCTAAGGACTGTTAAGTTGCATTAAGTATTGTAACTTAATTATTGTTGAGGGACAAAATGAGGTGACTCTATAGGAGTCATGCCTCAGTCCTATTTATTAAAAAATGACTCAGCTGAGTGGGTATGGAAGGAAAACAAGATTAGAAACATAGAGAATAGAATTGAATGAAAAAAGGATCAAAAACATTTTGCAGAGAGTAGACTGACTGGAGAAGAGAGGGAATACATAGATAGAAGGACGTCGACCCTATGAATGGTTTACAAATCTCTATCAACTCCTAAATCAATCATTTTCATGTATGCTTTGATTATGTATTTGATATCTACGAAGAGATCAATTATCATATCTTTAGTGAATACACCGTAGTCTTATGGCAATTGTATGAGTTCGCCAGGGGAGTTAAATCTCCTATATTTATGGTATAATAGTCAATAACTAGTAAGGTTCGATGTAGGATAATGCAGATAACTCTTTGATAAAACTATATTGATCTATCTCTATAAACAATGAGATTAAGAATGCAAATCGTATGGTTAACACTTGGTGATACAAGTGAGTGCTTTGTTACAGTTACTGATTCAGTGATTTTCTTATTCTTTAGAAACTGATTATCATATCAATGCAAAGAATGGTGAATAAATGGCCATCATAGTGAAAGATTGTCATAGCTATCATTTGCTTTGAAAATAGTTCACCTATCAAATAAGTTTGTAACTAAGAGATACTATGGTAGTTGAAATAAGGTTTTTATGAGAACCCAATAACATCTATTTGTCTTTATTGTTCACATTATCCTTGAAGAGATCCAATACAATGGAGTAGACTAAGTCTACTAAAGAATGACCTTGTAGGAAAGGCATATAGGGTATGTTTTGTTTTATCACATTATTAAAGGTATTTGACAGGATTTAGTATCTATTTAAAGAACTATAGTTTTCTTATCTTTGGTTGAATTAGCCATAAGATAATTGTGAATCTATGTCTCCTAGATAAAAGATAAGGTTACATAGGTATATTATATTAACCATGGGATAATAGGTAAACCCTAGAATTGATTATGAACCAACTATATAGTTTTGTCATACAGACTTATTATAGTCTAAAGATATTATTATGACTCGTGGATTAAACTATTACATGATTATGGTTCAAGAATAAATTGCGAGAATACAACAATATCCAAGTTGAGTAGGGGTGGGTGAACAAAATGGCTATGTTCATTATGAATGATATTAATATTAAAAAATGTGGCCAAAATAATGCATTTGTTTTCTGCATGTGTTATTGGTTCACTATATCTAAATTGCTCATCCTATCAGAAATCATACTTAGCTAGAGGGTATCTAGGGTTGTATGGTTGATAGCGTTGAGTAGGATACAACACTATGGGGTGTGTGCAAGAAGTTGAGTCCACTTTTTGGCCAAAAAGTGGAAGTGTTTTCCCTAATTTTTAGAATTTGTCACATTTGACCTAAACATTTGAAGCACTTAAAGGTGGAATCTTGAAAAAAGTCAGTAAATATGAAATGTAGTACTCGGAGTCTAGTTTCTAAATATGCAATTTTTTTTTAATACGTAGATGATACAAATTGATTTTTAATAGACATTTCTAAAAACCACTGTTTAAAAGACTTTTTTTTACTATACCATGCATGTGTACGTCATCCATATTTTGACCTAAATAATTATATTTTTCTAAATCCTTTTGAGAAAAGATTTGTAACTCACTGGAGCACGTTTTTCATATTTTTTGTAATTTTTTATTGAATATTTTTTTTGTTAATTTTTTATTGGCCATTTTTGGTGTTTTAAAAAATCATCATGTACATCATGCATAAGATGACCTAAACTTATCATTTTTTTTTTCAAATTGAAAAGAATTGTCTGAAGTACATTTTCATACAATTTTTTTACAAAAAAATATTTTGATAAAAAGTTATTAAAATTTTAAAAAACCTTGATAATTCAAGTTTATGGACCTGTTTCATCATAAGTTAATTGAAAAATAGAAAAAATAATCCAATTGTGAAAAAAATTATATATTTGGAATCTCCACCGTCTCATCTATAATGGGTTTTAATTTTGTAAAAAAATCTACAAAAAAGGCCTTCAGATATATGCCCAAAGTCACTATTTTGTTATGACATTGACATGAGCTTCAACTTGCAAGTCAAACCAGGTCCAAAGCCAAGGGTCGGGTTCCCAAGCCTTTTTTCTGACCCAAAAGCCATAGCAAAAATTGGGTCAAAAATTTAAATTTTATGAAATGGGATCCCGTTCTAGAAATGGGATCCCGTTTCTAGAAAAAGAGATCCCGCTTTTGGCTCGAGATCCTGAAGCATAATGGGATAATGGGATACCATTTTGATTTGCCTGATTTTACGTTTTTTTCTAAATCTGAAACTTCCACCTTAAGTGGACTCATCTTTGTGCATTTGCCCTATGTACTCGGGAAAGGCAAATTACCATTGGTCACCTAAGGTCTATATTCCTCATGAAGGGTAGGGCCACTTCCTATGTGGAATATGTGTGGGAAACTGCTGGTCTGTGGATGGAGGTAAATCACTAGAAAGATACTCTCTCTCCAAGCAAGAAACATGTCAAGACTTGTGATAAAGATGCCAGATATTCAAAAGTAGTATTTATTCCAAAATTAGTATATGTAATTGATTTACATTTGTAAACATTGTAATTGAGAAAGACAATATGGTTTATTGTATTTTGTATTGAGAAAATCTTGTAATTGTAGTTACTTGATTATATGTTGACTTAAAAAAAAAATCTCTATCTCATTTTTACCTTATTGTATTACTCCATGGTAAATTTTGTGGTTTTACTATGTTTTTAGAATGTGGATGTTACATAAGGAATATGCAAACCACATCAGTCCAATGTAATTTCCTTATACGAATTTTGTTTTGGATGGCTAGTGTTGGTGTATATATTACATTTTATGTATACACTTAGGCTTTAAGCCTAGTTAGGGATCCATTGAATCTTTCTCCTATGAGGTGTCAATGTTAGTTAGGTGTCTTGAGAGGTGTCAATCCATTTTCAACACCTCTACCTATGTTTTTGGTAGGCCACTTGCCACCACTCCATGAGTGAGGAGTCCTATCCTCTTTACATGGAATTCAAGTGCCTTCCTCTTGCCTATTTATGTACACCTTTTAGATCTAATACATGGGTCAACTTTATGCATTCTTGGTTTGCTATGCTTGTTTGTAACCTCTGAAGATCTGTAGGATTCCACATGGTATCAGAGTAGTTGAGAATTCTAACAAGCCATATGCGAATCAATCTATTGTATTTTGTATTTGTTCTTTTTTTTTGTGTTTACAATCAACAAGAAAATTGAATTGACTGCTAGGAAATCAATGTCCTGCAAGTGCAAAATAATGCCCAAAAGTTTCAATGCAACCCTTTGAGTTTGATATGCCACAGTGTAGAAAGGATGAGTGAAGGCATTTTGAAATGTGGTCCTTTTGATTGGATGGGGGTCTTCCTATTTGCAACAACTAGCCCTGTTTATCCCCTATTTTTTAGCAACGCTTTTGATCTGGTTGCTTGCTGTTTATAGCAAGGACAGGTCCTCTTCATCTGTGGTTTGCAAGGACAACCCTACTAGGGTTTGGAGCTTTAGAAGGGTGTGTTCTTATGAAAGGCATTTGCCTATTGAGAGCGAGTTCTAGTGATGGCTCCCATGAAGGGCATTTGCCTGTGGTTCCCGTGAAGGGCGTTTAGCTGTTAAGTGCGAGTTCTAGTGACTTTTTTGGAGCTTGGACGGAGGTTTGAAGGGCATCAAGTTCACAGAACAACAAATGATCACCCATGTTCAAAGAACTAGAAACCCACAATCTAGACAACACAAGGGCCAGATTCACCCCACAAAAGTGCTAATTCACCCATGGGAAGGCTGACGTGCAACAAGAAGGATGAATGGTTTGTGTATGAGGAAACTCAGCCATTTTTCTCTTTGCAGACATTTTTTTGTGGTTTGAATTTGTTGTTTGACTGGATTGACTGTCTCTTTGAAGGGAGTTTTTTGAAATTTTTGAAAGGTGATTTGATATTTTTCTACATGTAGAGAGGGCAAAGAGATTTCATTTCTACAGAAAGGAGGCACGATCTATTGTTATAAATCTTGATTAACAGCATGATTTGTATGCTCTAAATCCATCCCAAGTACTCCTCATTCTGGCTTCCATTGGCCTCCCTAGCCCTTCTATTGTTTTTTTTGTTTCTTCTATCCTAATTTGCCCTAAATTGAGAGGGCATGACCTAAGTGGTCAATGTAAAATTTTGCTTCTATTACTTAGCATAGACAATTTTTCAAAAGTAATTGTCTACATGAACTAAGTTCTAAACAAAATAGGGATATAAACCAAATAGGCATATAACATTTAAAATTATGTTTTTATAAAGGGGGGTCTTTACAAATTTGGGGAAATTACCTTGAAGGAATACTAGTTTTTATAAATCCTTGTATCTTCTCTAGTCAAAGAAGAAGGGTAAGGTCCAGTTTGGCAGGAGACCAATACCCCCTCACAGGTAAATCATTGTATTCTTTAATCTTTACTGACTCCAACGAATGGTTGGATGACTAGGATAACTCAAGGCATAGGCATTTTTTTGAATTTGTAGTGTACATGCATTAAAATAGCAGGAAAATTGATCGTGTAATAACATTTGCTCGATAGCTTGAAATTGAGCACTATTTTTTACAAAAGTTAATGTTTTCACATTTCCCATCTCATGAACCTACTTGCATTATTAAGCACACTAAGTTATACAGTGCTAAAATTGGGGGGGTCACCTACTCTAGGTTGCCTAACGTGTTAATTTTTATTGTCTAGACGAATTAACTTATTCTAATCATGGGATATGAAATTCACTCTTCTGTAACCAACCTAAACAAGGGAAACTATAAGTCTTGGTGTGAAGGCATCCTGAAACACCTTAGGTTCCATAATCTCATACCTCATTTGTATGGACTTGTCCCTGAAACTGGTAATCAATCTCAGAAGGCTAAGTGGTTTAATCATTGTGATCACATTGTTGGATTAATCAGTTTACATATTCTAGATGTCACTCTGTATGCCATCATGGATATTAACTGTCCACATGCATTATGGATCAAAATTTGGGAGATATATGGAGACTTGAATGTTTCTCCATTTCCACATGATCCTATGTTGATCACAACACACATCTCTAATCATGATATAGAAACAGAATGTTCCAGTGACATAGAAGAAGTCATCACTCCTATTGTTGCTTCATTAGATTCTAGAGTTGCTTCTTTGAAAGATTCCAGTGCCTCTTTTCAATAGGATATCAGTCTTCCTAGCATTGTTGATTGGGACAAATTTCTACCTGACATCACTTGTCCATTTGTAGAGTCCCACATTGCTAACATGGAAGCACACATTGAGGACATCAGTCTTCTCTTCAATGATAGTTTCAATGAAGTTGCATCAACATTGTCCCCTTTGGATATTCATGCTCTACATTGTCATACACATGGTTCTGGATCGTCATCATCCTCATCTATTTTGCATGCACCTAATTTGATTATGGCATCCTTCGGCATCGACACGGGGACACCTGAGCACCCTTTGAAGGCATCAACATGGACACCATCATCCTTAGATCAGCTTCAACATGATTCAAGATCATACATACATCTTCTCGCATGGGAAGATATCCTGCATCTTTAGGTGGTTTCTTTTCTTCCCAAGGGAAGGAACATTTTTTGGCATTCTTGGATCTACATCTACATCCTTTATCAACTATTGAGCATCACTGCAGTAGGACATGTATTATGGGGGGTCTCATAGACATTCCATCATTTTCTCTTCTATCGAGGGAATCTTATTTTGTACTTATTGAAAGAAGTAATACTGTATCTGTAAAATCTCTCTTTTTGGAGGATAGTTTTTTCCCATTGGGTTTTCTATCTTACTCCATTTTTTAGAGAGTTTGCATTGTACATGAGTACCTTATCAGGCTTCATGTTCGGGACTCATTTTCTTTTTTGTTGTTCATGGGTACCTCACCAGGCCAGTAGCGGGGACCCATTTCATCCATGTCCACCTAAGCTATGCTTAAGGGGGGTGTTGGTGTATATATATATTACATTTTATGTATATACTTAGGCTTTAAGCCTAGTTAGGTGTCCATTGACTCTTTCGCCTATTAGGTATCATTGATAGGTGCCTTGAGGGTATCAATCCATTTTCAACACCTCTCCCTATGTTTTTGGTAGGCCACTTGCCACCACTCCATGAGTGATGAGTCCTATCATATTTTCATGGAATTTAGGTGCCTTCCTCTTGCCTATTTATGTATGCCTTTCAACTCTAATACATGGGTCGACTTTATGCATTCTTGATTTGATGTGCTTGTTTGTAATCTTTGAAGATTTGTAGGATATGACATGGTATCAGAGCTGTTGAGGATTCTAACAAGCCGTATGTGAATAAATCTACTGTATTTTGTATTTGTTCTTTTTTTTGTGTTTACAATCAATAGGAAAATTGAATCAACTGCCAGGAAATTGCTACTATCCTACAAGTGTAAAATGGTGCCCAAAAGTTTCAAGGCTGCCTTGTGAGTTCGATATGACATAGCATAGTAAGAATGAGTGAAGGTGTTTTGAAATGTCATAATTTTGATTTGATAGGGGTCTTCTTGTTTGTAGCGACTGGCCCTGTTTATCCCATGTTTTTTAGCAACACTTTTGATCTGGTTGCTTATTGTTTACAACAAGGATTAGTCCTCTTCATCTGTGGTTTGTAAGGATGACCCTGCTAGGGTTTGGAGGTTTAGAAGGGTGTCTTCTTGCAAAGAGCATTTTCCTGTTGAGAGTGAGTTCTAGTGATGGCTCCCATGAAGGGCATTTGCCTGTGGTTCTCGTGAAGGGCGTTTGGTTGTTAAGTGCGAGTTCTAGCGATTGTTTTGGAGCTTGGATGGAGGTTTGAAGGGTGTCAAGTTCACACAACAAAAAATGATCACCCCTATTCAAAGCACCAAAAACCCATGATCCAGACCACACAAGGGCCAGATTCACCCCATAAAAGTGCTAATTCAATATTTTTCTATGTAGAGAGGGCAGAGAGATTTCATTTTTGCAGAAAGGAGGCACGATCTATTGTTAGAAATCCTAATTAAGGGCGTGATTCGTATACTCTAAATCCATCCCTTGCTCCTCATTCTGGCCCCCATTGGCCTTCCCAGCCCCTTTGCTATTTTTTTAATTTTTTCTATCATGATTTGCCCTAAATCAGAAGGGCATGACCTAAGTGGTCAATGTAAAATTTTGTTTCTTTTACTTAGCATAGACAATTTTTCAAAAGTAATTGTCTACATGAACTAAGTTCTAAACAAAATAGGGATATAAACAAAATAGGCATATAAAATTTAAAATTATGTTTTTACAAAGGGGGGTCTTTACAATTTTGGGGAAATTACCTTGAAGAAATACTAGTTTTTTATAAATCCTTGTATCTTCGCTAGTCGAAGACGAATGGTAAGGTCCACTTTGGTAGGTGGCCAATACCTGCTCACAAGAAAATCATTATATTCTTTAATCTTTGTCGACTCAAACGAATGGTTGGACAACTAGGATAACTCAAGGCATAGGCATTTTTTCCAATTTGTAGTGTGCATGCATTAAAATAGGCTTTTTTACAGGAAAATTGATTGTTTAATAACTTTTTCTCAGTAGCTCGAAATTGAGCAATATTTTTTTTGCAAAAGTTAATGTTTTCACATTTCCCATCTCATGACCCTACTTGCATTGTAAAACACACTAAGTTATAAAGTGTTAAAATTGGGGTAGTCACCTAATCTAGGTTGCCTAATGTGTTGATTTCTATTTTCCAGAGGAATTAACTTATTCTAATCATGGAATATGAAACTCACTCTTTTGTAATCAACATCAAAAAGGGAAACTATAAGTCCTAGTGTGAAGGCATCCTGAAACACCTTAGGTTTGATAATCCCATACCTCATTTGTATGGACTTGTCCCTGAACCTGGTAATCAATCTCAAAAGGCTAAGTGGTTTAATCATCGTGATCACATTGTTGGATTAATCAGTTTACATATTCCAGATGCCATTTTGTATGCCATCATGAATATTGATTATCCACATGCATTATGGATCAAATTTTGGGAGATATATGGAGACTCAAATGTTTCTCCATTCCCACATGATCCTACGTTGATCACAACTCACATCCCTAATCATGATACAGAAACAAAGTGACATATAAGAAGTCATCACTCATACTATTGCTTCATTAGATTCCAGAGTTACTTCTTTGAAATATTCCAGTTCCTCTTTGCAATAGGATATCAGTCTTCCTAGCATTGCTGATTGGGACATATTTCTACCTGACATCACTTGTCTATTTATAGAGTCCCGCATTGTTGACATGGAAGCACACATTGAGGACATCAGTCTTCTCTTTGATGACAGTTTTGATGAAGCTGCATTAACATTGTCCACTTTGGATATTCATGCTCTACATTGTCCTACACATGGTTTTTGATCGTCATCATCCTCATCTATTGCGCATGCATCTGATTTGACTATGGCATCCTTCAACATCAACATGGGGACACCTGAGCACTCTTTGAAGGCATCAACATTGGCACCATCATCCTTGGATCAACTTCAGCATGATTCAAGATCATACATACATCTTCTCGCATGGGAAGATATCCTGCATCTTCAAGTGGTTTCTTTTCTTCCCAAAGGAAGGAACATTGTTCAATGTTCTTGGATCTACATTTGCATCCTTTGTTGACTATTCAACATCACTGCAATAGGACATGTATTATGGGGGGGTCTCGTAGACCTTCCATCACTTTCTCCCCTACGGGGGGAATCTTATTTTGTACTTAGTGAAAGAAGTAGTACTTCACCTATAAAATCTCTCTTTTTGAAGGATAGTTTTTTCCCACTCAGTTTTCTGTCTTCCTCCATTTTATAGAGAGTTTTCATTGTATATGAGTACCTTATCAACTTCATGGTTGGGACTCATTTTCTTTTGCATTGTTTATGGGTACCTCACTAGGCTAGTAGCCAGGACCCATTTCATCCATGTCCACCTAAGCTATGCTTAAGGGGGAGTGTTGGTGTATATATTACATTTTATGTATACACTTAGGCTTTAAGCCTAGTAAGGTATCCATTGATTGTTTCTCCTATGAGGTATCAATTTTAGTTAGGTGCCTTGAGAGGTGTCAATCCATTTTCAACACCTCTCCCTATGTTTTTGGTAGGCCACTTGCCACCACTCTGTGAGTGAGGAGTCCTATCCTATTTTCATGGAATTCATGTGCCTTCCTCTTGCCTATTTATGTACACCTTTTAGATCTAATACATGGGTTGACTTTATGCATTCTTGGTTTGTTGTGCTTGTTTGTAATATCTGAAGATCTATAGGATTCCACTGCTAGCAACAACAAAAGCACTGAAAGCACAATTTGAGTAGATTTAAAATAAAATTATGTAGAAGGGATCAACATATGATGTCTATCTATATTCATTACCTTTGTTCAATGCATGCACCATAAAGACACATGGTCCACAAATCATCACTTTTAAAATAAGAAGGTTGGGGGTAAGAAATAGGGTTAGTACGACTACTAACATGAACTTGACAACAACCAATAAAGTGGTTAGGGCCACTATTAATGTAGAGCACCTCATTGGTAGCCTTCTCAGGGTCCATTATTATGTGTAACATCTTCTTCTCCCTAGAAAATTTGGTGTCTTCTCCATGCAAAGGGATGGTGGCATATAAAAGGTCCACTTGTATACTACCACCAATGGAGGCTACCAACATTCTTTAACATCATGCCCCTACTTATTAGGGTAGTCCATGATGATGACATCCATGAATCAAACAATTTCCTTTGTATGGCCACATTAATGTGACCATTTTTACAAAATTTTAAACCTCATTTTAATTTTCTTACAAGGTAACTTTGATTATTCACTCACATAATTTTAATAATTAGATGACTCACAGAGCTTTAGGAAGATTGATTTATGCAATAAGATATGATAGATTTAGTGGTATTAGGTTCACATCTTATTCATTCTTGTATTTGGCTATTGCCCTATTATATAATATGTTTCCTTTGTAATAAGAGTTAATGATTAGTATTTTTAATGGTGAAATTTGTATATATGCATGCTAATTTTCATTTGGTTTTGTGTCTATTTTGAGATAGTGGTTTTAATATTCTTTTTATGTTTATTTCAAATAACCATCTAGATTTGTTTAAGATGAGTTGCATTGTTGGTCCATAATCCATAAGTCCTAGATTACTTTTCACATCTTAAATTTTTGAAAATGTGATGTTTAAATGAGTTGATTCGAATGAAATAATATTTTTATAAGATATGAGACCCACGAGATTAGCCTAGCCTTAGACATAGGGACATGCCAAATTTTACAAGGGGAGAGACAACCTCTACATTTTTTTTTATATGGAAGTTCTACAAGAATATATACGAATTTAAGGAGGTTTTGAAAAAAAAATGAATAAATCTTCATCCATGAATTAAAAATTGAAATTCAATTAAGTGCTTTATGGGTGGTAATAATTTTTTGTTGTTATTCAAACTGAGATGCTTTAGGGGGTTCTTTGTACCATCTTTATTTTATTGTACTTTTTATCACAGTTGATCAACCCAATAACCTTTGTTCATGTGTTTTGAATAGGAATAAGATCCTTGGAATGTTATATCATTGTTGCTTACTTATGAGTATTAGATATTCTTGTTGAGACATGGACTAGCTAGGACTCAAACCTAGGACCTTCCATTCACTGCTGGAGTGGTCTACCACTGAGCTACTGGTCCTTCTTGGACCAGTCCATTGTCGGTTCAGGTGTGGCTTATTTCCAACACCAACACCCCCCCTTAAGCCACACCTCTCGTGTGCTTGGGGCTCCTAGCCTGGGCCTGGCTCTGATACCATTTTGAGACATGGACCAGCTAGGACTCAAACCTAGGACCTTCCATTCGCTGCTGGAGTGCTCTACCACTGAGCTACTAGCCCCTCTTGGACCAGTCCATCGTCGGTCTGGGTGTGGCTTATTTCTGACACCAACACCCCCCCTTAAGCCACACCTCTCATGTGCTTGGGGCTCGTAGCCTAGCTCTGATACCATTTGTTGAGCTACAGCTCATATGGACTAGTCCATACCTCTTCCGGTGTCTTGTGTTGTAGAATCTTTGTTGGTGCACTGTTGATGAGGTATATAGCTATCCGTACTGTTTCTGCCCAAAATCTTTCCCCCAACTTGGCTGTGGAGAGCATACATCAAGCCATCTCCATGACAGTCTTATTGCGACGTTCTGCAACTCCATTCTATTGGGGTGTGTATAGGGAGCAGTTAGGTGCTGCTTGATGCCATGATGCTTCAGGTATGCCACGAACTCCTTAGAGGTGAATTCCCCCCCTCGATCTGACCGGAGGACCAGAAGAGACTGGCCGGCTTCTTTGACAACTTGCTTGTGAAAGTCCTGAAAGTTGGCAAAGGCCTCATCTTTCTTCTTGAGAAAATACACCCAGGTCTTTCAGGAGAAGTCATCCACGAATAATTGGAAGTACTTATGGCCTGAAAATGAAGCAGGCATGGGTCCGCACAGATCAGTATGTACCAACTCAAGGTGATATTTAGCATGGAAGCTACTAGCCTCAAACGGATCCCGGTGTTGTTTACCTACAAGGCATCCAGGACATATAGGCAATGAATTTGAAATTGGAGGAAGACCTCTTACCATTTGTTTGGAGCTGAGCTGATGCAAGGAGCTGATTGAAAGGTGCCCATAGCGATAGTGCTAGAGTCCCATAGATTCTATTGTTGAGGCTGATAGAGCTACCAGTGAGAATCAGATCATCCACATATAAAACTAGAATGACAATCTTTGTGCCTACCTTCTTAATATACAAATTAGGATCTGAGGGGCTGCGGGTGAATCCATGCTATAATAGGTGACCATCAATCTTGATGTACCATGCCCTAGGAGCTTGCTTAAGGCCATAAAGAGATTTGATAAGATGACATACCTTGTGTGGATGATGTTCATCAACAAACCCTTCTGGCTGGGTCATGTACACTTCTTCTTTGAGATCACCATTTAAGAAAGCACTCTTGACACCCATCTACTGAAGCTTCCATCCCTTCTGCACTGCCAATGCACAGACTATTCTGATAGTTTTCATCTTCACAGTGGGTGCAAAGGTCTCTTCATAATCAATGCCTTCCTGTTGAGCATATCCCTTTGCTACAAGTTGTGCTTTGTACTTGTCAATAGATCCATCTACCTTGTACTTTGTTTTGAAGATCCATTTGTAGCCAATGGGTTTCTTCCCTTCAGGCAGATCGACAAGTTCCCAAGTATGATTTTGCATCAGAGAATCATACTCTGCATCCATAGCCTTCTTCCACTGAGGTTGGCTTAATGCCTCTCGAACTGTGTCAGGTTTAGTGCTGTCAACAATAGTACTCATGAGCGCAAGATTCATTTCATTTCTTGTCTGACTCCTAGTTCTGACTCCTGATGAAGTATCAGGAAGAGTGTGCAGACTCAAACCTAGGACCTTCCATTCGCTACTGGAGTGCTCTACCACTGAGCTACTGGCCCCTCTTGGACCAGTCCATCGTCGGTCTGGGTGTGGCTTATTTCTAACACCAACACCCCCGCTTAAGCCACACCTCTCGTGTGCTTGGGGCTCCTAGCCTAGACCTGGCTCTGATACCATGTTGAGACATGGACCAGCTAGGACTCAAACCTAGGACCTTCCATACGTTGTTGGAGTGCTCTACCACTGAGCTACTGGCCCCTCTTGCACCAGTCCATCATCGGTCCAGGTGTGGCTTATTTCCAACACCAACACCAACACCCCCCCTTAAGCCACACCTCTTGTGTGCTTGGGGCTCCTAGCCTAGGCCTAGCTCTGATACCATGTTGAGACATGGACCAGCTAGGACTTGAATCTAGGACCTTCCATTCGCTGCTGGAGTGCTCTACCACTGAGCTACTAGTCCCTCTTGGACCAGTCCATCGTTAGTCCGGGTGTGGCTTATTTCCAACACCAACAATTCTCTAGAAATTATCTATGACCAAGTTAAGTATTGTAAACATCCTATTGATAGAAATAAGCTAACTTACATTGTATCCTTGTTGGATTTAAACTTGCCCAAATCTTTAGCGACTATGTGAAACAATATTAACTTTGTTTAAGGATAATTGTGTACTTGTTTCAATTCAATTGTATTTGGTATAGGAAAAGAGGATATTCATGTAGTTTGAAATGCATGATTATGATCTTAGAATATATTTTCAGTATGTTGATTATATGGTAATCAAGGGTGGGTGCTCACATAGTATGGAACATGTACATGTCATTTATTAAGTAAGTGCTATGTAATTTCAGGATATATTTTAGTAAAATTTATGTTAATGTTAAATGTAAAAGAATATAAAATCTATATTAAAGATAAGGTGGTACATGAGTAAGCAAATTGATAAAGTTAAAAGATAAGAGATTAAACATATAAACTAGTAAATGTAGCTCTTCAATTTCAAATTCATGATATGTTTCATAAGAAATATATATAGTGCAGATCATGTTGATGACTAGCAAAGTGTTTCTATTGACCTTACTTGTGAATTTATAATTAAACCAAAAATACTTGTTGAAATAAGATCTATAACTTTAAAAACTAGAATCATAGATGAAGTAAAAGCAAAATGGAGACATTATGATTTTTACAATGCTACATGAAGATTGAATGTATTAGAAAGTAAGAGATACATAAAAATCTATATATAAACCATCTTCCAAAAAGGCATCTATTATGATAAATAAATGTAGGAAATCTATTTGTATAATTTCAAGTAAGTGATGCATGAAAATCAAAATATAGATCCCATAGCTTTAAAAAATAGCTGATAAAAATGTTTATTAAATAAATTCAATACACTCCAAGGCATAAATGTATAATTTGTCAACAATTATATTTTAAAAAAGACATAAAACTTTTGAAAAATAAGAAAACATACTAGAAGCTAGCCACAAAATTTAAACCAACCATTTGCAAATGTTGTCTATGCTAAAATATTATCCTCTAGTAGACCAAAACAAATTCTTGACCCTAATTATTTAGGGAAAAAATAATAATATATGACAACTCTCAAACCAAGGACCTCACTAAACCTTGCTTTAAAGGTTAAGATGATTGGGAAACCTCTTTTTGTTTGTTATCAATTTAAATATCTAAAATATTATGCTTTTGAGGTGGCAATACTTACGAATAGAAAACAAAATCCCCTCATATAAAATAGTAGAGTAAAATTTAAAAATATAAGAATATTTATACGATGTCCATTCAGTAAAACCTTTCAATTATTTTATACATCATTTTTCATTTAAATGTAGCTTCTTAAGTCTACATCCACATTTCCATACATAATCACTTAATCTAGCAACCTTCACAAACATTTAGAAAATATTTTGTACTACATTATCCAAATCTTCTCTAGATGAAATATAATAATTTAATCAAAACTTCACGTACATGGTTTTAGTTGTCAAATAATCTACAATTCATTAGAAATACTGATTAATACCAAGTAAATTACAAGATTAGTCTTAGTTTAAAGTATTTGGACATTTGTAACCTTACGCATCATGTCAAAATATGTACTTGTAATATTCTCTAAATCAATAAATTTTAACTTAATAGGCTCCAAAGATATAATGGAACTGAAAAAAACAATCGAGCCACTAGTGAGTGTCCCTTAAGCAAGCAAATCATAGTTTTCATTTCAGATAGGCATCATAGAACCCGACATGAGGAGAAGATCTATTTTAGTTTACTTAATGTAACACAAAATGCAAAGGTGGTTAGTTTGCATTCATTGCTTGAAAGCACTGCAAGTAAACAATCATAAAATATATATTAATATTAGGTAGTGCAGGAAACATACATAGGAGACGAGATCACATGCTATATTGGGTAGTTTAGAAACATACATAGGAGAGGAGATCACATGCTATATTCGAAGTCGAATGAAAATGACAGTGACACGGAGACAGAAAAGGAAGAAGAGGAAGTGGCAGAGACAGACAAGCGTGATGATTATCTAAAGAGAATCACATTTAGTGGGCTTGAAGGAGAGCGTGTTCTGAGCATTGTCATAAAGGATGTGGAAGTTCTGCTGTTGTATGTTTCCGAAAATCGAAAGTTCCCTTGATATACCCAGCATGGCCAGGCACAACAGATTGTCAGATACTTGGATAAACGAGTTATCCGTTGGAAGCTCATAATCCACGCCGTCTTTGAAGTTGAAGGTGATGGAAGGCAAGGTGACCTGACCTGATGTCTGGTAACACAGATCCAGCCCCGCGAAAGAGCCGTCTACAGGAGTGAGATCAATGGCGGACTGAATTGCTTCCTTCAGAGGAGAGTAGGCAGCGTCGTTTAGTAGTGTACAGGTGGTTCCCGAGTCGATGACCACCCCTCCGTCGCCATTGGATTGCAGATCAAAAGTTCCAACAGGAATATCTAGGGGTTTGCCATTGAGGGTGATTCCTGTAACAGGAATGTACCAGAAAGTGGGAACGGCACTGCTCTTAACGAGCGGGATAGTGTTGCCTCCGCTCAAGGAAGCACCTTCACCGAAAAAGAGAGGGCTAGCTTGTGAAGGAGAGTCGGTGATGGACACGAGACAGTAAGAGAATTTGTTGTCTACTTTGGAGCCCAACTGTGAGATGAGTGAGAGAGCACCTCTTCCCAATCCCACAAGACCGCCACCTTGAGAGAATCCTCGTCCTCGGTTGTCATGGCCGCATCCAAAAGCAATGCCTGCAAAATTGTTGCCGCTGCCACTCCCAATAGAGAGTGTCTCGTAAGCCAAGTCACCGCCGGTGGTGGAACCATCGCCATACTGATATTGGAAGCTACAATCTGGATTGCATCCGCTTTTAAAACTCTCCAAAGCATCGCAAAGAGAGTCAGTGCAGGGAACGGTGGAATATGTAGACGATTTGGAGGGGTCGAATATGGGCGTAGATTGAGTGAAGCAGTTCTGGCAAGGCTGGCACTGAGTCCAAATCAGATCACTCCCCGTGTCCACAATCCCTTCGAAACTCACGGAGGGCGTTCCCACTGCAACGCTCATTAGAAATTCTCCCTCTCCCAGGTGAACGGGCGTTTCCGCGTCTAATTGCGCAGTTATCTGCTGCTTTACATATGCCTCTATCTTATTCATCCGTTCCTTACTTCGATCCACTGCCCAACGCAATCGCTCAGAAAAACTCATCTGTCCCTCTGATCTGCGCGTCAAATTCACCCTCAATTTTACATTTTGATCACTACTCAATTTCGACCAAGCATGACTAAGCTGCCTGTCCGAAGAAGGTGATATGAGAGGAAGAGTAAAGCAGATGAAGGCCACCACGCTCAACAGCTTGAAACACTCCATTTTTCTTCTTCACTGATGATGCGTCTTGGAGAGAGAGCAAGTGAGTTTATATAAGCAGTCTTTTGCGTTTCCAACACGAAACAAGTCTTTTCCGTTTCCATCACGGAACAAGTCTTTTCCGTTTCCATCACGGAACAAGTCTTTTCCGTTTAACTGTAAGTAACGCGTATTTGTTGTCAAGGTGAAAAGCTCGCATATTTGTTGTCAAACAGACGTGATATTTAAGTTGAAACGATTTAGACATGAGACCACAAAATCTAATATTTCACATGTCTTAGCATATTGAGCACGGTATTTTTTTGTTGTCTTAACAATTTTTTGTTTTGTAGTTGGAAGCTGGCGTGAATTTGTGAGGGCGGTGAGAGTGAATAGTAGATTGGTGAAGTGGATAGGCGCTAGAAGTTGCGAGCAACTTCGTAGAAGAGGTATTTCTCACAAACCAAAAATGTATTTGAATTTAGTTACAATGAAGAATTTGTGTGAATTTGTATATTAAATTTAAAATATAAAACTTATTTGTAAACAAATAAACCCTATATTCTAAACTACAATCTTGAAAACCTAAAACTAAAACCCTAAACCTTAAAACTGAAACCCTAAACCTTAAATCTAAAAACATAAAACATAAATAATTCACTTAATAAAACTGAAACTCTAAACCTTAAAACTAAAAACCTAAAACCTAAAACATATATAATTCACTTTATACGTAACTCAATGTATTAATTAAAGTTTATTTAGAGTTTAGTGTAAATTAGGGTTCAACAAAAAAAATTACTTACATGATTTTGTATTGAATTTGAAATTTTCAAACTTGATAAATATAAATTTAAACCCTAAACCTTAAACACTGAAACCAAAACCATGGAACCTTGAACCCTAAAACTGAAAAACTAAAACGTCAAACTTAAATAATTGGCTTGATATGTAACTGAATGTATAAATTAGGGTTTAGCAAAAGTTTGTACTTATGTAATTTTGTATTCAATTTGAAAATTTAAAACTTGATTTGTGAATTTAAGTCCTAAACCTAAACCGTTGAACCCTAAATCCTAAAACTAAAACCATACACCCTAGAACAAAAACCGAAACCCTAAATCTAAATTGAAACCCTAAAACCTAAAACATAAATAATTGAATTGATATATAATTAACATACCTATATTGAAAAAATATATCTAAAGTACCCTGAGAGATATCCTTCTCAAGGCACCTATTTTTTAATCTATTTACTACACATAGGTAGAATAGGTGCCTCAAGAAGGATATCTCTTAGCGCACTTTAGTTATATTTTTTTAAATATAGGTATGCTAGTAGCATCCACAGTGGCAAGCATAATTCTAACTATATTAATAGTATTAATAATATAATATAACCCTAACTCTATCTCTATTCCTAACTCTATCGCTATTCCTAATTCTAACCCTATCCGTAAATGTAACTATAACCCTAACCCTAATTGTATCCTTAATACTAACCATAATTCTAACTATAATTCTAACCTCGATTCTAATCAAAACATAATTCTAACCCAACCCTAACTCTATCGCTATTCCTAATTTTAACCCTATTTGTAAATGTAACTGTAACCCTAACCCTAATTGTGTCCCTAATACTAACCATGATTCTAACTATAATTGTAACCTTGATTCTAATTGAAACATAATTCTAACCCAATCGTAACCCTAACCCTAGAACCCTAATTTTTTAGGCCAATACTAACCGTAATTCTAATCCCAACCCTAACCATATTTCTAACCTAAACCGTAACCCCAACCTAAATTCTAACACTAATTCCAATCATAACCCTAACCCTAACCCAACTCTAATTCTATCCCTAACCCTAACTCTATCACTATTCTTAGTTATAACTCTATATGTAAATGTAACTATAACCCTAACACTAATCGTATCCCTAATACTAACCATGATTCTAACTATAATTCTAACTTTGATTTGAATCAAAACTTAATTCTAACCCAATCCTAACCCTAACCCTAACCCTAATTTTAGGCTAATCAAACCATGACTCTAACCCCAACCCTAACCCTAATTCCAACCTAAACCCTAACCCCAACCCTAATTCTAACACTAATTCCAATCATAACCCTAACCCTAACCCTAATTTTAACACTAATTCTAATTGTGAAGCTAACACTAGTACTAACCCTAATTGTAACACTAATTCTAACTGTAACCCTAACCCTACTTCTAACAAGAATTCTAATTGTAACCGTAACTCTAGCATTTAGGCCAATACTAACCCTAATTCTAACCTCAACCCTAACCCTAGTTCTAATCATACTTCTAACCCTACTCCTATCCTAAACCCCAATTGTAGACCCTAATTGTAATAATCTGTAACCCTAATTCTAACATGAACCCTAAACCCAACCCTAATTGAAACTCTAACCCAAATTCTATCCCTAGCCCTAAACCTAACCATATTTCTAACCCTAATTCTAACTTGAACCTCAACCATAAATCTAATTAGAAACTTTAACCTAGGTGGAGCTATACAAATTAGGGTTAGAAATAGAAATAGATTTATAAATAAATTTTACTATGAATGTATTTTAATGGAGAAGGTGAAATGAATAATAATAGAGTATTAAAATATCTATTTGAAAATTTTAGAAATAGATTTATAAACATAACCATAACCCTAATTCTAACTTGAACCTCAAGCATAAAATTAGTGTTAGAATAAAGTTTTGATCTAATTAGGGTTATGGTTATGTTTATAAACCTAGTTACATTTAATGTTTTATTCATGTACCAAATTATGGTTATGGTTATGGTTAGGTTTAGAGTTACGATTTGAATGAAGGTAAGGTTTAGAATTAGAGTTTTGCTTAGGAATTGAGTTAGGATTAGGATTATAAATAGGGTTATGCTTAAAACTATGGTTGCAATAAGGTTTTAATCTAATGAGGGTTATGGTTATGTTTAATGTTTTATTCATGTATGAAATTATGGTTAGGGTTATGGTTTCACATATGATTAGGTTATAGTTATTATTTAAACTAGTGTTAAGATTAGCATATTTATCTTTATAAAAAGATATGCTAGGTGTAATGTTACCACAACTTGTGAGAATTAGGTTTGGAGTTAGGGTTTGAATGAAGGTCAGATTTAGAATTAGGGTTTTGTTAAGGGATTGGGTTAGGATTAGGCTTATAAATAGGGCTAGATATAGGATTAGGCTTATAAATCAATGCTAAGTGTAATCTTAGGGTTATGATTGGAATTACGGTTAGATTTAAAATTAGGGTTAGATTGAGGGTTATAATTACAATTAGGGTTAGGGTAAGGGAATGAACCAAGGTTATATTAGAATCAGGGTTTTATTTAGGGATACAATTATGGTGAGGGTTATAATTAGGGTTAGATTTAAAATTAGGTTTAGATTGAGGGTAATCATTACAATAATGAATACAATTAGGGTTAGGGTTAGCATATTTATTGTTAGAGAAATCAATGGTAATTGTACCTTTGTGGTTACTTATCATGTTAATAGGCTCCAAATTGTCACATGAAACTCATATTGTAACTTGTAATTGATTATTGTAAATTGTCTATATACAAATTTTAAATAGATAAGAGTATATTTTTTATGACTTTTAAATTTATTGGTTGTAAAAAATATCATTTTTTTAGTTTATAATTTTTCCAATTTCATTAAATATAGAATATTGTAGTGCTTGGATTCATATTAATTATCATAATAATTATGTGTTGTGGAATTAATGTAAATAAATTTTGTTATTTTTTTAGAATGAAGCATGTTTGTTAACTCTGCATGACATTTTGCCCAATATGACCTTGCACGCCTTAAGGTTGTTCCAAACCTCATCAAACGATCAGCTAGATAGGAGTGGGCCACATTTTGCATATGTTCACATAGCTCATTGATGGTGATTGACATATCTTGAAGATTTCTTTTGAAAAACACTATAGATGAATTTTGTGCACATTGTCTCATGATCTTGTTCATCACATAATATCTAAATCGTGGGTGTCAACCAAAATAGTGATCCCTATATCGAAATAGATCTTTGACAAATTCATGCAGATGTACTCGTCTGATGCATAGTTCGAGCCAATCACATCTACCATCAAGAAATAATGTTGGAAATGCCATAACAAGTAAGCCTAATGTGGTATATTCATTGAGAGGAGATGAACCAATTGTTATCCAATCCATCAATGATCCTAGATTTGCATCAGTTTTTTTCTCCCATGCATGGATCAATTCCATCTCTCTTCGAATATTAGGCAATCTAGAAGCCATTGATGTCTTGTGATCAATGATATTTCCTTCATCCATCTCTATTAATGGGCCAGCAAATATAACTTCATTTGTATCAAAATCAAACTCCATATGCATTAAATTTGGTTGGTCAAATATATTTTGATCTGAGTTTGGTGAGAGACCACTAAGAGCATTTTCATCGATTTAAACATCATAGTAGAACTTTCGATGTTCAATTTTCTATTTGAGTGCCTTGTATACGCACTCTCTATTAACTGTAAAGTTGTAATTTGTACCATGTTGACCCCTCCTTCAAACAATAATGATTGGTCCAATCTTTTATTCCATTTGGCAAAACCTTTGAAATTTGTTTTACATCCAGTGGAAAACTTATTGTGTGTCCCTTGCATGTATATTGACCACCAGTTGCATGTGTCACTTGTAGGATTAGATTGACACCTGCTATTAACATTTCTTCTACTTGTCTCAAGTTTGTAAGCTCTTATGGTTGTGGGCCAAGATCCATATTATTTGATGCTAAAAATCAATTATTGTCTCTTTCTTGTTGGTTCCTATTGCATATGGGACCTTGAGGTGTCTGAGAAACCCCTATTCCAAGGTAGCATTCTTGACAAATATAGCACATGTTTGTTGAAACAAAACTATCTATTCCATTTCAAAAATGTATTTGGAAAGTATTGAAATTAGTGTGAAGCATTCCATTAGGATTTGGTACATTTTCTGGTCTTTCAAGTACAAAATCTATTGATCTTGAATTTTCATCTTCAACATTCAAATCAATATTAGCATTTGACTGATTAGGTTCTTGTCTCATTAGTTGGCATTGTCATCTTCAATATTCCCTATGATATACTCTTTGATATTCCCTTCGGTGTTGTCTTCATTCCTCATCAGATTCAACATTCAACCTAGGTGGGAGGTAAAAGTTTAAAGTTGTGTCACACTTTGGGCCAACTTATCAACATAAATGAATTTAAGTATTTCCAACTAAAAGTCAAGTTTGGTGAAACTTATCTTTTATCTGGATTCATTCTAGCTAAATTAGATCTAGGCCACAACTTTTCCAATTGGAACCACCCAGTAAAAACATATGTAGCATCACTTTGCGGCTCATTTTCCAAATAAATGAAATTATTTGAAAAAAATGATGTTCTAACAACTCATACACATGCAAATAATCATTTTAAATGAATCTAAAAATACCCTTTTGTAGATTTACAAGTCTAATTTGTAAAAACATAAATTTTTTAACATTTCAATTAATGTTTATATTTTATTTTTTATTTCTACTAAAAGTAGGTCATCAACACCAAAATATGGTGTTGATTGTCCTCTCAAGACAAAATAGTAAAGTTTATCAAAAAAATTCAAAAAAATATGATGTGTTAGAGGAAAGATTCCTTGTTAAGATGATATATTTTTTCCCATTTTGGATAAATAATTAAGACAAAAGTTGATGTCCCATCTAAACAGTTGTGTTTTCATTACACATAACTTCCAAGATTTATTTAAAAATATATATTTATCAAATTGGGGAAAAAATCAATCCATGCACTAAAGTTTTGAGTTATGAATACACAAAAAAATATAGAAAGAAAATAAATGAAATTTACTATATAAAGTGTGATGTCTCATTCAACCTTATTTTTTATCATTTTATCAACAACTAAATTATATTGTCAATTTTATACAATACTACATTTAAATAATTTTTTAAATATTTTTAAAAAATACAAAGATAAAATACACTAAAAAATCTACATTTTATTAGTTTACATCATTTTAAAATTCAAAACGTAGACATATCACTTTGTAGTGATTCAAGTTGAAAAGTTAGATCAGTATTAGCCATTTTCTTTATAAAAGTGTGACACAACTTTGAACTTTCACCTTGGGCCCATACCTACATAATAGTTGAAAAGAAATATTTATAAGACTAAAGTTATAACATTGACATCAATTTATAAAAATTCCATGCCATTGGTGTTTAATGTTTACATGATTACAAAGATTACACACTTTGTACATTACTTTCATTACAAATATTAGGTTCATGAATTTCTAACTTTACTGATAAAGCCTTTTCTTTTCAAACTTCTCTTTGTCAGTAAAACCTGCCAATCGACAAACTTGGCGATCGGTGAACCCTTCAGTCCACAAACTACCAAATTCACTGACAAAGAGAGGGCACCAACCATTCTTTCCTTAGAAAGTATTTTCTTCACCATTTTTCCTCTTTGTCACTTTTTTGGCAAATTGGTAAAACACAAACCTGCGAACCTAGTCGGCGAAAATGGCGGTTTTTCAAACCAGCCGATTCACTGAAAAAGGCCTCAAATGAACAAAATTTTCAAAGGGAAGAAAACACAAAGACTTGGGGGAATTTTTACTTAGAATTTTTATGAAGGTAGCCCATGGAAAATATCTATAATTGGGTATAAATGATGGGTTTAGACTACAAAGGCAAAAAGTGGGAATATTTTGATCGATTTGGGTGAAAAGATGCATGTTTGGGAGCTGGTATTTTAAGGTACCAACACTGGCTCTGGTTGGGTACATGTGCTAAACTGGGCACATCAAAAAATCTTAGAAAATCTTTGGGCATACCAAAAAGAAAAAACAAACAAGCGGGAAACAACACAAGATGTATTTACAACAATAGCAATATACAAGAGAACATACATACATAGACATGAGGGCACAATTGGAAAGTTGACTATAATAAAAAATTGTAGGCACTTGCAAGTCAAACCTGCATAAGATGACCAAAACTACTTGCCTATGATAAATACAAGATGAATGAAGGAGTTGATCTCCCTCAAACCAAAACAATTTTCATCACCTAGCCACAGCAACTAAAGACTGTTCACAACATGTGTCAACCTGCAATTATGTCATGCCCACATTTCCCATGCAGACAAAACACACATCACAAATGTCATGTCCACATTTGTCATGTGGTCATGACACGAAATATCCAAAAAAAATTCCATGCTCCCCTAGAAACTCCCTTGCACGCGTAAGCGTGCTCGGTGGCGTACTCTTAAGGCGTAAACAATATAGTTGAAAGCGGGGTAATACGTACACATGTGCATACCAATCACAAGAAGGCCATCAAGGGGGTCATCACGACATGGTTAACGTCGCTAATAGGGTTAAAATTCACTAACCTAACTAAACCCTTAATACTAGGAAAATTTGGCAGCATAATGCCTCACAGGTGTGAGTAGGGTTTTATTGTACTAAAACTAAATTTGATCAAGAGGTTTATTGATTAGGATTAATAAATTTCTTACATCACACTAGTTGCATTGGTAATACAATTGATTAAGTTAATTGAACATATTTCAACAAAGTCTGATCATTTGTTCTCCTTCACGTTTTCTGTAATTTAATATTAATTTGTTCTCCTTCACGTTTTCTAAAATTTAAAACATTTTTCAACAAAGTCTGATCATTTGTTCTCCTTCACATTTTCTATAATTTAACATTAATTTGTTGTCCTTCACATTTTCTAAAATTTAAAACATTTTTCAACAAGTCCGATCATTTGTTCTCCTTCACGATTTCTAAGATTTAAGATTAATTTGCTCTCCTTCACCTTTTCTATCAATTAGAGTTATCTCTGCATCATTTACATTATTCCTAATTTCTTGGTAGATCAGATCTCGTAACAAGATTTGCTAACTGCATTAAAAAACTTACTAGGTTTCCAAGTCAGGTTTATGTCAATGTTTTAATTCATTTCATTAATTAAATTGCTCCAATCATGATTAAAGGAATATTAAATTTTTAATAATACTCTTAGCCCTGAATTCCTCCAATAAAATATTATTTTCTCTATGCCAAGCAACCCTAGCCCTATTTTTGAAAAGTCATACATTTTCTCCTCTTTGTTTTCACGTTTATCTTTCTTTCTCTTTTTCTTTCTTTTTTTCTCATTTTCTCAATTTGTCATTTTCTCATGTTGTTGCAGGTTAAAATGGAGACTTATGAAATGCATAAGATGGCTTCATATATATATATATATATATATATATATATATATATATATATATATATATATATATATATATATGTGAGGGCGGTGGAGTCGGCGGTGGTGAAAGGACCGCTGAGAGGGGAGTGGCGATCCGCAGTGGGGAGGACAGCAATTAAGGGAAGGTCCGCAGAGAGGGGAGGCTGTGGAGGAGGAGTCGGGCGACGACGGTTTTTACATAGTAATGGGTCATAGGAGTTCCCGTAGGGGAAGGAAAAGGTGGGGGTGTGGGGAGGGGGACGAAGCCCCACCCACATCCCATACGATGGGTGTGGGTGGGGGCTCTGCCCCCCTCCCCACACCCAAATATTGTAAGCACAGCGGTGGGGGAGGGAGTTCAAACCCCCCCCCCCCACCCCTAACATTTTATTTTATTTGCATAAAACATTCTGCAGCTGTCACACAGTCATTTTTCCCTGATCGACATTTTCTATGTTTTTTTTAATATATATTTTAATTTATTTCAGTTCCATTTTATATGATGGGTGTGGGTGGGGGCTCTGCCCCCCTCCCCACACCCAAATATTGTAAGCACAGCGGTTGGGGGGGGAGTTCGAACCCCCCCCCCCCCCACCCCTAACATTTTCTTTTATTTGCATAAAACATTCTGCAGATGTCACACAGTCGTTTTTCCCTGATCGACATTTTCTATTTTTTTAATATATATTTTAATTTATTTCAGTTCCATTTTATATTATATATATATACATATACATATATATATATATACATATACATATATATATATACATATATATATATATACATATACATATATATATTATATATATATATATACATATATATACATACACACATTTTAGTCCCATAATTTAATTGACAAGTTAATAAGAAAAATTTTAGTTTACATCATAAATACACTTATTCAAACATACATAATTATATATATATATATAATTTCAAATATGATTTTTTTTTTCTTACAACACTTACAAATCTTTTTTTTTTTTTAAAAGCAAATTCACAAAATATGTTTATCTATATTTTTCTTTTATCAAATCTTCAAAGAGACAAGGAACTCATTCAGAAATATATTCATTATATGGTTAATATATTTACACATTTCCAAGGGAAGAAATAATACACTTGCAAATAATTAAATACCTCTAATACATAACTACAACAAATTTTCTTTCTTTTCATATTAACAAATTACAACTTTCTTTATTGTCACAACAACCAAAATCACATCTTAACAAATTGATATTTCAATATGACGTATAAATGAAATAACTTATAATCAAATCTTCTTCCATTTATTCCTTTTCAGGATAAGAGTTAAATCAACAAAATTATAACTTTAATTTACAAGGAAATAGCTTACAACAACTAAAACAAAAGTATATGTTTTTACAACATGAGAGAGATAGAGAGAACCACATTCTCCTCTTGGACAACAAACAAACATGAAACACCTAAGTAGGCCAAGCTCTTCTCAAGAGCTTAAAGAGTAAAGGAAAATAAAATATGAACTCCAAGCACAAGGAGTTTCTCCAACTTCACATTTAGCTCCATTAAACCTGCATATCACAACAAGGGGGAAGACAACCACACATCTTGCTCTCCTCCCTACCATAGACCCGCAAGAGGGTCACCCCTGAGCTAGGGAGGTCATCCACACACCTAGGGTCTCATTCCACTTCACAACAAGGCACACAAACATCCAAAACACAATATTACACCCATAGATAATCACAACACATGAACTCAACCAAGGTGAGCTCAAAGGGGTAGGGGAGTGGACACACTCAACTCAAGAGTGCCACTCCTACAAAATATCCCAACACAATTTCTCTTATGGCCTCAAGCCAACACATTTAACAAAATTTCCAAAGGTTTGCATATTTTGGCTCTCAAGCCATGTCTCATATTGCTCAAAATCACATATAATGCCCTCAAGGCTTTCAACACCACAAAAATAAGGTAATGACCTCGAGGAGGATCACTCCTCCCCTACCCCACACTTGTTGAGCATCTTCTCCCAACTAGGAGAGGCTCTTACAACACCCTACAAAATTTCCCCACAATAACAAAATACAACTCAAGAAAATACACCTCACACATATGCATCATGCAAGCAACTAAAATACAAAGGGAAGGCCTTAGCCTTGAAAACCAACCTTTAAAAGCCCTATTATGGAAGAAAGTTGATGTAGAGCTTCTCCAAATTCCCTTCCAACATAAGCCACCAAACTCCCTCTATCTTTCTCCCCAAATTAAAATTCAAGCAATTAAAATTTTCAAAAATTCAACAACCCCTCACCTTCTCCCAAGTGGGATTAAAATAAACTCAACCCATGAGTTTAGAGGAATGGGGAGGTGACACTTGTCACCTTCTCACTCTTCGTCCCCACTACAAGCATGTCCCAAGCGATGGGTGTTGACACATGTCACTCACTCATCCCCAAGTCTCCCTCACCCCTTACCACATGTCCTCTCTCCAACATGTGGGAGAGAAAAGAGAAGTTAAAGAGGAAGTGGGTGACACATGTGTCCCCTTCCTTTCCTCTCAAGAGGGACCACACAACTCCAAAGGTACTCTCACCAATTGTGACAAAGACTTGGAGTCAAGTCCTCCACAATTGGTGGGTCTAGGAGTCATCTCCAACCTTGGGAAGTGAAAAGGGATGGGGTTGAGTTTTGGTACCACTCATCCTCTCCCTCCCATGCCTCCAATTTCGTCACTTAACTTTAGTGTGAAGTTAAGGTGACCATATGGAGGTTTACCAAGGGTTACCCATGTCAAAAAGGACCCTAGACCCATGGAGTATAATCCAGGGTCAAGTTTAACCTAGTTAGAGCACCCAGGGTCAAGTTAAAACACATGAAAAGGGTCTCCAAAATTTAAAATTTAAAAATGAAATTCAAAAACAAAATTCTTACAACACAAATTATAATTCAATTTAAAAGAGGGTTAGACTTAGCCCGATAACCACATGCAAAATAACATTACAAAATTTTAGCATACACAGAGTTGATCTTAGTTCCTCGTGGAATCTAGATCGGTTTAACAAGGAATTACAACATCGTGTGGGATGATCTCCGGTATCTGTGACTGGTTAGAAATACCTGCGCACTCAATTGCAAAGTTAATTTCCACATATACATATAATAGCCAAAGTAAATTAAAACATACACTCGCATAAAATATCACAAGTTCACATAATCATAAAGAAAGTCACATTACAATTAGGTTCTAATTTCTGCATTTCAAACATCCATTCCCAAGATTGAATCTCAAAATAGTTTTCTATCCAACATCACCCAATTATTTTTCCCTTAATATAATGCATTTATCTAACATCACCCAATTTGTTTTCTCTTAATATAAAGTATCTATCTAACATCACCCAATTGGTTTTCCTTTAACATCATAATATAAACCAATTTTTGTCTAACATCACCCAATTAGTATTCCTTTATTATAAAGCATCTTTCTAAGATCACCCAATTTGTTTTCTCATAATACAAAGCATCTATCTAACATCACCCAATTAGTTTTGCCATAACATCATAAAGTCTAATAGTTTAGGAATTCATGATCAACAGTCCCACAAGTCTAAATGTATCAGCAACAGTAAAGTAAATAGTCAAAGGAATGGGAATGGAAAAGGTAGGCCTCACATCTTCCCCCCCTAAGACTGTACTTCCTCCTGGAAGTCATCAAAGAGGTGAGGATAAAAAGTCCTCAATCTCACTGCATCCTCCCATGTTGCAGTGACCTCGTCGTACATGTCCCACTGGACCCTAACCTGGTCTAGCTCTTGACCTCGAAAGCCCAACATCTAACGAGCCAATATGTGAATTGGCTCCAAAGCTAGCTGACCATCTGCCTCTACCTGAAGAGCACTCTAATCAAATACATGAGATAAGTTAGAGATGTAACATCGTAAAACTGAAACATGAAAGACATCGTGGATACGCTACAGGCTAGGTGGCAAGGCTAGATGATAGGCTACAGGTCCTATCCACTCCAAGATCTCAAAAGGTCCTACAAACTGTGGTACAAGCTTAGAGCCCTTTCCATAACAGATTGGACTCTTGTGTGGTCGCACTCTCAAAAATACCTTGTCACCCAGTGAGAAGCTCCAGTCAGTTCTCTTAGCATTGACATACTTCTTCTGTCTATCCTGTGCCTCCTGAAGTCTCTGTCTAATCAGTGTGACCTACTGCTCCATATCTTGAACTATCTTTGGACCAATGGAAACCCTGTCCTCTATCTGATCCCAACTCAATGGTGTTCTGCATGGTCTGTTGTATAAAGCCTGAAAAGGAGGCATACCCAATGAGCTATGATACCCATTATTGTAGGCAAACTCAACCAGATACAGATACTCCTCCCATCTAGACTGATGGTCCATAACATACATACGAAGCATGCCTTCCAATACATGATTAACTCTCTCAGTCTGTTCGTCAGTCTTAGGATGGTAAGCTGAACTGAAGTTGAGCTATGTGCCCAACACCTGCTGTAAGGCTCTCCAAAAAGCTAAAGTGAATACTAAGTCTCTGTCAGAAATAATATGGTGAGGTACTCCATGAAGTCTAACAATCTGATCTAAGAATACCCTTGCCACAGATGGTGCATTGTACGTCGTACGTACATGTGAGAAATGTACCACCTTGGTCAACTTGTCAACCGTCACCATGATGGTGTCATGGTGGCACGTTGACATAGGAAGACCAACAATAAAATCCATGTAAATGGTGTCTCACTTCCACTCAGGTATCTCGTGAGGGTACAATAGTCCTGCTAGATGCTGATGCTTAGCCTTGACCCTCTGGCACTCAAGGCAATGAGCAACATATTCTGCAATGTCTCATCTCATATCTGCTCAATGGTCGATCTATCGCAAGTCAACATGCATCTTCTTCACTCCTGGGTGTGCTGCATAAGGTGCTCTATGAGCCTCTGAAAGAATCACTGCACGTAGATCACCCACACGAGGTACATAGATGCACTGCCAATGTCTAAGCAAACCATCAAGCTCAAGGGAATATCCTACGAATTTGCCCTTAAGGGCTCTCTATTTCTGGATCTCCTGCTGTACCTCAAGAAACCACTCATTCGCAGGCAGATCCTGTAAGATACACTCTCTCAAGTCCACCCTCAATGTCAAGGTTAGGATCTCGTGGCACCTTCGACTTAAGGAATTAGCAACCATGTTCTTCTTCCCTTTGATGTAGTGGACATCAAAGTCATACTTGCACAAGAACTCAATCCAACACCACTGGCGAGCATTTGAATTTGGCTATGTGAAAATGTACTGCAAGTTATGGTGATCTGAATGGAGCTCAAAGCGTCAACCCAAAAGGAAGTGTCTCCAATGAACAAGGCCATGTACAACTTCTACAAGCTCTAAATCATGAGTAGGGTAATTCATCTTGGGTGTCTTGAGCTTACGCGACTCGTATGCAATCTCCCTACCACCCTGCATAACCACGGGTCCCAAACCCTCAAGTGATGCATCTGTTTAAACAACAAAATCCTCTGAAGGATTTGGAACTGCTAAAATAGGAGCACTTGTAAGATGCTCTTTGAGGACCCCAAAGGCCCTCTCACATTGCTCAGTCCAAGTGAAACTCTTCCCTTTTCACTGAAGGGAAGTGATGGGATGCGCTATCCTAGAAAAACCCTCAATGAATCTATGGTAATAGCCGGCTAAACCCATAAAGCTCCTGACCTCAGTCACACTAGTGGCTGCTAGCCAATCCTAAATAGCTCTGATCTTTGATGGATCTACAGAGATGCCATCGCTTGATAGGATGTGCCCTAAATACTGCACCTCTGTTCTGAAGAAGGTACACTTCTCCAAGTTGCCATAAAGCTACTGCTCTTGTAAACACTACAAAACCTGACGCAAATGATCCACATGCTCCTCCTCGGTCCATGAATAGATCAAAATATCATTGAGGAAAATGATCACGAACTGATCCAAGTAAGTGCAGAACACCCCATTCATGAGACTCATGAACATTATAGGGGCGTTGATCAAACCGAAGGGTACCACTATGAACTCGTAATAGCCATATCTGGTTTGAAAAGTAGTCTTATGAATATCTGCCTTTGTGATGCGCAATTGGTGATACCTAAATTTTAGATCAATTTTTGAGAACACTCTGGCTTCCTGCATCTGGTCAAAGAGGTCGTCAATCTAGGTAGAGGATAATGGTTCTTCACCATCACCTTGTTTAACTACCTATAATCCATGCATAATCGATGAGACCCATCCTTCTTCTTCACAAAGATAACCGATGCACCCCAAGGTGAAACACTAGGTCAGATGTGCCCCTTCTCAAGTAACTCTTTTAACTACAATTTGAGCTCTGTAAGCTCATGTGTGGTCATCTTGTAGGGTGCACGAGACACTGGCTTTGCACCCAACACTAGATCGATGTGGAAATCTACCTCTCTGTATGGAGGCATACCTGGTAATTCCGGTGGAAACACGTCGGTAAAATCACTCAGGATAGGGTGATCATCCAAGGAAGCCTCGGGCTCATCCTCTGATCTGTCACTGACCATGATAGAGAACAACTAACACCCCTTCTGCACGCAACACTTAAGCTGCTGAGCAGATATCATATGAACAGTCGTGGGCTTTTGAATGCCCACTATCTCAACTGGTGAACCATGATCATCTAAGTAGCTAATTGTCCTTTGGCAACAATCTAGCTTGGCTCTATGAACCACAAGCCAGTCCATACCCAAAACTACACCGTAGGATCCTAATGGCATAACCCTAAGGTAACATGATGTAGTGAGGGAACCCAAGGAGATCTCGCAATCTCTAACCAAGGCATCTATTGACATCTTGGCCCCAGAAGCCAATTCAACCTCCCACCTAATGTCCTTCCTAGAAGCCACCAGCCTACAACGTTCCACTAACGATGTAGACAAAAAAGAGTCAGTAGCTCTAGAGTAAAAAAGATTAGAGATGGGGAAATCCCCAATCATACCTACTATCTCAATAACTGAGGCCTGGAAGTTAGCCTGACAATTGTCAACTGCTACAAACATATGGTGGGACTTGCCCACATCTCCTACAGTCTGCTTAGATCCTCCTGAATGCGGTTGTCCCCTTGTTGTGAAACCCTGTGGACACTCTCTGGCCAAATGCCCTGCCCCACCACAAACATAACATGGGCCCCTAGCCTGTAACTGTCCTAACTAAGTCCTACATGACTGCTGCTATCCAGTCTATCTTGTGGACCCTCAGGAACCTCTGGAAGTCTATTGAGACCTCGTGGGTCCCGCAGATGATCCCTGTTGTCTCTAATCCCTACGCGAGCTTGCTATTGCCAACCACTGTTTTGTTCTCCTTGAGCCCTCTGCTGGGGTCTAGACCACTGCTGATGCTGCTGTGGAGGCCTAGGAGGTAATGATGAAGAATTGAATCCTCCTCTCTGTGGTGTGGATTATGGTCTATGAAAGTTTTGCTGCTGCTGGTGATTACGATCCTGAAACTACAGGTGTGAATTCTGCCCTCGTCCCTAAATTTCTTCTGTAATATAAGCCTTTTCGACAGCCTCACTTATAGTCTGGGGGTCTGCCATATGCACCGGTCCTGCTATCCGATTTAGACCTTTGATGAATTTGTGCACTAGGAGTTTCTCGTCATGGATATACTCTGCGTAACAAGAAAGCTCAATAAATTAGCTCTCATACTGAGCAACCATGAGTCCTCTCTACTATAAGTCATGGAACTCATCTATCTGATGCTATCTATAATGATCTGACAAGTATCACGCATTAAAGCACTCTATGAATATGTCCCATGTGAGTGTATCTAAGGATAACCGGTGCTTGCATTCCTTAGTGCGCCACCAGGTAGCTGCTGCATCTCTCAAAAGGTGTACTGCCACTCGTGCTTTCATGTTGCTCCCATAAAGTCACAACATGAAACACCTATCTAAACTGATGAGCTAAGCCTCAGCCTCAGTTCCCTCTGTAGCTCCCACGAAGGTAGGTTGATTAAGCCTAAGTAGATCCCTGATGGAATATCCTCTGTCTCTAAGTCCTATAACCAGCTCATCCATACCATACTTATAAGGTCCATGATGTATCTTCTCTACTCTCATGGTCTCATCTCATCTTGGATGTCTCAGAGGACTCCTACTCTGTACTTGGTAGGCTGACCCTACTTTCTCCACTGTAGTATCAGGTATCTCTACAAAAGGCTCCACATGTGGCACCTCTCGTGGATCGTCGCGGGGCTCTACACGTGGCTCCTCTTGTAGATCATCACGAGGCCCATCACGTGGCTGTGGTATAACTGGTGGTAGCCTCTCTAACATGGCTTGCAATGTCTATAAAATCTGAGGACCTATGTCAAGTACTAGTGGTGCCTGTGGTACTGGTTGATCTGCTATGACTACGGGTACCTGTCCCTCTGCAAAGGAATCACTGTGCACCTCAGCAGATGTAGTGTTGCGCGATCGCGCTCCTCGAACACGTCAAGGAGGCATCCTACAAAACAAGGTAGGCACTAATTAATCAAAGTTGCAGAATAAATAATGTGCCCAAATATGCCCAGTGTTTAACCTTGGGCTTTGATACCAAATATCATCCCCAAATTTCCCATGTGGACACAACACGCATCACACGTGTCATGTCCACATTTGTCATGTGGTCATGACACAAAATATCAAAAAATTATCCATGCTCCCCTAAAAACCCCCTCGCATGCATAAGCATGCTCGGTGGCATACGCTTAAGGCATAAACAATACAATTGAAATTGGGGTAATACGTACACATGCGCATACCAATCGTAAGAAGGCCATCAAGGGAGTCATCACGACATGATTAATGTCGCTAATAGGGTTAAACTTCACTAACCTAACTAAACCTTAAATACTGGGAAAATCTGGCAGCATAACACCTCACAAGCGTGACTAGGGTTTATTGTACTAAAACTAAATTTGATCAAGAGGTTTACTGATTAGGATTAATAAATTTCTTACATCACACTAGTTGCATTGGTAATATAGTTGATTAAGTTAATTGAATATTTTTCAACAAAGTCCGATCATTTGTTCTCCTTCACATTTTCTGTAATTTAATATTAATTTGTTCTCCTTCACGTTTTCTAAAATTTAAAACATTTTTCAACAAAGTCCGATCATTTGTTCTCCTTCACGTTTTCTATAATTTAACATTAATTTGTTGTCCTTCACATTTTCTAAAATTTAAAACATTTTTCAACAAGTCCGATCATCTGTTCTCCTTCACGTTTTCCAAGTTTTAAGATTAATTTGCTCTCCTTCACATTTTCTATCAATCAAAGTTATCTCTGCATCATTTACATTATTCCTAATTTCTTGGTAGATCAGATCTCGTAACAGGATTTGCTAACTACATTAAAAAGTTTACTAGGTTTCCAAGTCGGGTTTAAGTCAACGTTTTAATTCAATTTCATTAATTAAATTGCTCTAATCATGATTAAAGGAATATTAAATTTTTAATAATACTCTTAGCCCTAAATTCCTCCAATAAAATATTATTTTCTCTATGCCAAGCAACCCTAGTCCTATTTTTGAAAAGTCATACATTTTCCCCTCTTTGTTTTCACTTTTATCTTTCTTTCTCTTTTTCTCTTTTTTTTCTCATTTTTTCAATTTGCAATTTTCTCATGTTGTTGCAAGTTAAAATGGCCACTTATGAAATGCATAAGATGGCTTCATATAATTATATATATATGTATGTATGTATGTATGTATGTATGTATGTATGTATGTATGTATGTATGTATGTATATATATATATGTATGTATGTACATATATATATATGTACATATATATACATACATATATATATGTATATATATATATGTCTACACACACACACACACACATATATATATTGTTTTAATGAATTAGGTTGCCTTTTTATAAATATATGCTTATATTTATTTTATTGTTTCCATTTGAAACAAATGTTAGAGCCCTAAATATTTGTTTGCTTTGTGTTGTTGAGGTAGGGCTATGAGAAAATGGCGGCAGCGCTGCATGGAGGTCGCAGGGCAGAGGTCAAATGGTAGTGGAGGGCAGTGGAGTTGGTGGTGGTGAAAGGGCCACTGAGAGGGGAGGGGCGATCCGCAGTGGGGAGGATAGTGGTGAAGGCAAGGTCCGTAGAGAGATGAGGCCATAGAGGAAGAGTTAGGCAGTGGTGGTTTTTACACAGCAGTGGGTCATAGGAGTTCCCGCGGGGGAAGGAAAAGGTGGGGGTGTGGGGAGGGGGACGGAGCCCCACCCACATCCCATACGATGGGTGTGGATGGGGGCTCCGCCCCCCTCCCCACACCCAAATATTGTAAGCACAGCGGTGGGGGGTAGTTCGAACCCCCCCCACCCCTAACATTTTCTTTTATTTGCATAAAACATTCTGCGGCTGTCACACAGTCATTTTTCCCTGATCAGCATTTTCTATGTTTTTTTATATATTTTTTAATTTATTTCAGTTCCATTATATATATATATACAACAATTAAAATCTTTTATAATTCAATTTCACAGTTCATTTAAAATAAAAAAAATAACCAAATACATATACATATATATATATATATATGACTTTTTTTTGTTCTTACAACACTTACAATTCTAATTTTTTTATAAAAAAAAAAAAATTCACAAAATATGTTTATCTATATTTTTCTTTTATCAAATCTTCAAAGAGACAAGGAACTCATTCAGAAATATATTCATTATATGGTTAATATATTTACACATTTCCAAGGGAAGGAATAATATACTTGCAAATAATTAAATACCTCTAATACATAACTACAACAATTTTTCTTTCTTTTCATATTAACAAATTACAACTTTCTTTATTGTCACAACAACCAAAATCACATCTTAACAAATTGATATTTCAATACGACGTATAAATGAAATAACTTATAATCAAATTTTCTTCCATTCATTCCTTTTAAGGATAAGAGTTAAATCAACAAATTATAACTTTAATTTACAAGGAAATAGCGTACAACAACTAAAAAAAAAGTATATGTCTTTACAACATGAGAGAGATAGAGAGAACCATGTTCTCCTCTTGGACAACAAACAAAGATGAAACACCTAAGTAGGCCAAGCTCTTCTCAAGAGCTTAAAGAGTGAAGGAAAATAAAATATGAGCTCCAAGCATAAGGAGTTTTTCCAACTTCACATTTAGCTCCATTGAACCTGCATATCACAACCAGGGGGAAGAAAACCACACATCTTGCTCTCCTCCCTACCATAGACCCACAAGAGGGACAACCCTGAGCTAGGGAGGTCATCCACACACCTAGGGTCTCATTCCACTTCACAACAAGGTACACAAACATCCAAAACATATTATTACACTCATAGATAATCACAACACACAAATTCAACCAAGGTGAGTTAAAAGGGGTAGGGGAGTGGACACACTCAAATCAAGAGTGCCACTCGTACAAAATATCCCAACACAATTTCTCTTATGGCCTCAAGCCAACACATTTAACAAAATTTCCAAAGGTTTCCATATTTTGGCTCTCAAGCCATGTCTTATATTGCTCAAAATCACATATAATGTCCTCAAGGCTTTCAACACCACAAAAACAAGGTAATGACGCCGAGGAGGATCATTCCTCCCCTACCTCACACTTGTTGAGCATCTTCTCCCAAGTGGGAGAGGCTCTTACAACACCCTACAAAATTTCCCCACAATAACAAAATACAACTCAAGAAAATACATCTCACAAATATGCATCATGGAAGCAACTAAAATACAAAGGGAAGGCCTTAGCCTTGAAAACCAACCTTTAAAAGCCCTATTATGGAAGAAAGTTGATGTAGAGCTTCTCCAAATTCCCTTCCAACATAAGCCACCAAATTCCCTCTATCTTTCTCCCCAAATTAAAATTCAAGCAATTAAAATTTTCAAAAATTCAACAACCCCTCACCTTCTCCCAAGTGGGATTAAAATAAGCTCAACCCATGAGCTTAGAGGAATGGGGAGATGACACTTGTCACCTTCTCACTCTTCCTCCCCACTACAAGCATGTCCCAAGGGATGGGTGTTGACACATGTCACTCACCCATCCCCAAGTCTCCCTCACCCCTTACCACATGTCCTTTCTCCAACATGAAGAGAAAAGAGGAGTTAAAGAGGGAATGGGTGACACATGTGTCCCCTTCCTTTCCTCTCAAGAGGGACCGCACAACTCCAAGGGTACTCTCACCAATTGTGAGAGAGACTTGGAGTCAAGTCCTCCATAATTTGTGGGTCTTGGAGTCATCTCCAAAATTGGGAAGTGAAAAGGGATGGGGTTGAGTGTTGGTACCACTCATCCTCTCCCTCCCATGCCTCTAATTTCGTCACTTAACTTTAGTGTGAAGTTAAGGTGACCATATGGAGGTTTACCAAGGGTTACCCATGTCAAAAAGGACCCTAGACCCATGGGGTATAACTCAGGGTCAAGTTAAAACACATGAAAAGGGTCTCCAAAATTTAAAATTTAAAAATAAAATTGAAAGAGAAAATTCTTACAACACAAATTATAATTCAATTTAAAAGAGGGTTAGACTTAGCCTGATAACGACATGTAAAACAACATTACAAAATTTTATCATACACAGAGTTGATCTTAGTTCCTCATGGAATCTAGATCGGTTTCACAAAGAATTACAACATCGAGTGTGGGATGATCTCCAGTATCTATGGCTGGTTAGAAATACCTGTGCACTCAATTGCAAAGTTAATTTCCACATACACATATAATAGCCAAAGCAAATTAAAACATACACTCACATAAAATATCACAAGTTCACATAATCATAAAGAAAGTCACATTACAATTAGGTTCTAATTTCTGCATTTCAAACATCCATTCCCAAGATTGAATCTCAAAACAGTTTTCTATCCAGCATCACCCAATTAGTTTTCCCTTAATATAATGCATTTATCTAACATCACCCAATTTGTTTTCTCTTAATATAAAGTATCTATCTAACATCATCCAATTAGTTTTCCTTTAACATCATAATATAAACCAATTTTTGTCTAACATCACCTAATTAGTTTTCCTTTAATATAAAGCATCTATTTAAGATCACCCAATTTGTTTTCTCATAATACAAAGCATCTATCTAACATCACCCAATTAGTTTTCCCATAACATCATAAAGTCTAATAGTTTGGGAATTCAGGATCAACACTCCCACAAGTCTAAATGTATCAGCAACAGTAAAGTAAATAGTCAAAGGAATGGGAATGAAAAAGGTAGGCCTCACAAATTACTACTCATGAAGCCAAGGCTAGCTCCATCAATGAAATTACTATTGCTGGGAAACATAAAAAATAAGTACTTGACCTATTCCAATCAATACCATGCACTTTCATAATAGTAGGGGGTGTAAAATCAAGAACCAGGTTAGCAAAAAGAAATAAATGAAGACAAACCTCCATTATCAAATGCCAAGCTTTCATGCCTGCGACCTCTTCATGCAAATTGACAGAAAAGGAGAACACCTCCAATTCACATGGCAATGAGGACTATTCCTGAATACACTATTGATCCACAAGAGAAAACACTTCATCTTGTAGAAAAACCTAGAAAAATTCCAGCTCTGGTATACTTTCAAGTTCAACCACCATCTGTTGATCTTCAACTTGGTGAACTTGCTACTGCTCAACAAAACTTTCATTTGTATGCTGGGCCCATATGAAGGACTCAAACTCAAGCATGATGTTATCATCCATATCAACAAAATCTCATCCTTCATCACAAAGGAAAATTTTCTAATCGCAAGTGTCAAACCCTTGGACAATAAGTGGCCAACATACATCAATCTTACTTGTGCTATTGCAATCATTAATGTTTGAATCATAAACATAATTTAATTCAAAATTTAAACTATCAACACACACATTAAGATTGTGAGACACCTCATATGACGAACCAAGTTATTTGAATTGTCTCACTATTTCATGTTCACTCTAGCAATCTATTGTGTCATATTCATTGCTACAAACAGACTGATGACAAACTTCTTCTTCCACATTTACTCTTATTTTATTTCATTATGGCTCTAATGAAGCACATTCTGCATGAGGAAGAGAACATACCTTATAGCACACAAATAGGTTCTCATATGTGTCCACATGGTCACCATCTTCACAATCAAGGGCAAGCTCTTCACACTAAAACTCCATGGTTGCACCAACAACTATCTCTAATCGGTTATCATCAAGGGAAACCACCTCTATATCTACCTCATGCAAGAAAATACTAATTGATTCTTCATCACAAATAGGAAAAAAAGAGGGAAATACGTTAAACAAGAAACAAGTTCCTTGCTCACTGCCTATTTCATTTACCCGTGCATAATCTCCATAATCAACTTTGCAAGCTGATTCAACTTGCTGTTCACTCATGCACATGCCTTCCTCATTGTTCATTAAGCCACATACCTCAACATTAGGCTGGAATCATCATTGGATTTGTCACTATCATTTTCAACTGATGAACTATCCAACTGAAGGGTGGTGCATACGCTACTTTCATCATTTGCATCACTATCATATGATGCACCATCTTCACTATCTACCCTTCTGACTACACAATCATATTTCTCTAATGCTGCATTCACCTGATTGTTTGTATTCACATTGTTGTTGTTCAAATTAACATGTTTATTACCTATAACACATGTTTGTGGACAACAAACCCTTTATGTAGTCATCTCTCATTTTCTCCATGGAGTCTAGGAATAAGTATGTTTGTTGCATACTCACTATTTTGAAATCTTCCCACATGTAACTAAACCCATTTTCATATGCTTTGAAAAAATATATCAATGCAATTAGGATTCCTAGGTTAGAAATCATTTGGAATGTTGGAAAGAGAAACAACAAAGCTGTGATCAAAATCCTTGCTTGACTCTCCCTCTTGTCTTTTTTTTTTCTAGTTCTATGACAAGATCAGCAGGGTCAAAACCTTTGGTAAATTTATTTTCAAATGTTGTCACAAGTTCATTCCACAAGGCAAAGAACTTGCCAGGAAAACTTTTGATCCATTCTCTTGTCTTTCCATGCAAGGACCTAACAAAGAACCTCATCCACATGTCTTCATCTTCAAATTTATGTTCTTCCTTGAATTCTAAAAATATAGCAACATGTGTGTCCCCTTCCCAAATATCATACCCATCAAACTTGGGTGACTAGGTATAGACCTTGGTTGGCATGCCTCTTGTTTTGTAGTCATCCCATGAGATATCTAGTTCATTGTATACTGGATCTAAGGTAGAAGTAGGGGATTGCACAATTTGATTTCTTAGGGCAACAAGGAAAGCATTGGACTGCACTCTAAACTCTAGCAACTTAATCTAATTTTTTGTTTCTACTTCTTGTTGCCATAAAGACTCTACCAATTGTTTAGTCTTATTAATTTTACATTGTTGCATTATTAAGTCATTTTGATTTTGCATGGGTGCATATAGGTTTGGGTTTGTACAACATGTAGAGCCATTAATGGAAAATATACTGCTAGGATGGTAATGGAAGTCCACTCCAATATAATTCCTATGGTTTGATACATAGGAAGACTTAGATAAAGGAGCAACCCTAGAATAATCATATCCATACCAACCTTCAATGACTAAAACATCCTATAATATAAGGAAGGAAAATGAGGCACACAAAATTGTTCCTTTGGCATGATAGGAAGAACAAACTCCAAAGGTACGAAGAAAAGAAATTGTGCACCTTAATTTACCAACTGTTGCTCACAAACTTGGGCTATTTAAATCACCAACAACACAAGTAGAACAACAAGAAGAAAACTTTTTCTTTTGTGACAGCAAAGTCGCCACCTCACTAAAGAGGAATTCCTTGAAGTGTGACTAATTTTCAAGGCCACAAATTGATTCTAGGTTTAGCTCATCAGTAGAGTCTCCAAATGATTTAACCCAACAGTATTACCCCCAGCAACAATGCCAAATGTTGGCGTAAGTTGGCGAGATGCTAAACATACCCCAAAAAATGCACAACTGTAAATAACTGTTACTAAGGTGTGAAAATGTTCTAGTTGCCTAAAACCCATCAACTGCTAAAGTAACTTTAATCCTTAGTAATGACACCAAAATGTTATTTCCCAAAATGACTACAACCCAAAACCCTAAAACATTTCACAATCACCAAGGCCAAGCATGTCGTCAAGGTTATTGAAAGACGTTTATCAACAGGTCAAGGGTGATGTTGGCCAGCTGACAGAAGTGGGTACTCCCCTAGACTTCAGGCTCAACTAGACCTAGGAGGGATATTCCTAGAGGCATCTAATAGAACACAAATAGACAAACATAGTCATACCCAAAGTTATCACTAGGTCAAGACAAACTGGCTACACATGTCTCTGATTAAGCTGATTACTACACTATGCATTTGGACCCAAATATAACTACATCACATTCCTTATACTCCTTGACATTAATCCACTTAACTTCTCATACCCAAGATACATAGTGTAGGTATACATGTACATGATTCACCAATGATTAAAACAATTTTGTATCACTTCATATTTATCCTTGGTTATTACACTGAATCATGGACAACATGTAGAACCCTAAACTAAATCTACTCCTACTCCTAAAACTAATAGAATAGGGTTTTATTGAAATGATGATTGATCCATCCTCAATATGGACCGGTGCCTACTCCATTGGGCAACTGAGTCATGAACAACAAATGAAAGAAGCACACACAGTAAAATATCAATAGAATCATGAGTTGTAGACATACAACTCTGAAATATATTTCATACGATGGACATACTTGTTTATCCCAAATACAAATCCACACATAACAAAAGAAAGACCCATACAAAAGGTTCGCATGATTTAAATGTTGTCATACATTATCTGACTTCTATGACATTCATGCCAACAAATGTGGCAAAGGAGAATACAAAATTGCAATTAAATATCCTCCTGAATCATTACAAATTATCTTGGAGACATACCATGATATGGGAATATTCAATGAGGCCTTTCCTCCCTTCTACTGGATGTATCCCTCCATTTCCTATTCATACATTATCCTCTGCTTGATGCCTTAAAATCTCCCTTAGGCCTTCTTGACCAGACAATTTGTTCAGTGACCAACCCTTAGAATGCCTCTCAAACCTATATATATAGCAATCTATTTAATGTACAGTCCTAGGCGCTAAAAACATAGTCAACATGTCAAGCGCATGCCACATTAAACATGGCCCATAGCCCTGTCAGAAAATTCATGTTGTTAGAAGTGTGGATCATAGCCTGGCATGTCTAAAACTAACAGAAGAAGAATGCCCAGATGCCTTGGGTACCTAGCACATTAAAGAGGGAAGGACCGAATCTAGTTCACAGTACCTGCAACAACTATTTTATCCATTTTGTCCTCTTTGAGTACTAGCACATTGAAGATTTTTACTGTTCAAACAACCTATGTGACCTCCGCCTACAATATATTAATGTCTATACACTATTAACCTTCAAGCTTATTTTGCAATCATGGTGGTCGAGAGTAGATAGGCATTTGAAAACAATCTGCTAAAAGTGTCTGTAAAGCTTTTACAACACTTTAAAATATCTTAAAACTTACTGTAAAATACTTTAAACTATTACATTTATGCTTCCTACTTTATATTTGATTTCTTTTATATTTCAATTTGCCTTATCGAAAAAATTCTTGTATCATGAACCTTGGAGTGTCTTTCTTTTCTTTCTCTATCCCTTTGGCGCTATGTCCTTCTTTGTTGGCCTTTTTGCCTTATCGGCAAACTATGAGTTCAGTGAACCTCCAGGTTCTCGAACTTCATCATCACTTTCTTTCTCCGCCCACTTCCACTTTTCATCTTCTATATTGACAAATTTTCCCCATGATGAAGTTGGTGTTTCATCTTTGCTCTCTTCCCTATCACTTTTGTTTCTCTTTTGTCTTTGCCTCCCTTTGTCAGTAAAATCTAACATCAATGAACCTTAACATTAGCAAACTCAAAGGTTCATAAAATCCTCCCTTGCCCAACAAAAATACCACCTTTTCCTTCCTTTGCATCTTTTTTTCTTAGAAAAAATTCCACTTGCCTGCCATTGACCCGACCTATTGGTAACACTTTTTTGGTGAAAACTATTGAACACCCAGAATACTGAGAGGGCAGTGAATCAGTATTCTCTGAAACCACTTAAGCATTTAAACATTCATTTTACATAGCATATTTAGTTTGCAGATAGAAAGGAATGTATGAAAGTAATCATCAAAACACATAACACATGAACACTAGATTTTTTACGTGGAAAACCCAAAAAGGGAAAAACCATGATGAGGATTAGTTCACAATATATTATAATGCAACTAGTTAAACTTGATACAATTGGTGGACTCACTGTCCGAAAGAGAAATGCTCACTGCAAGTGGCTCACTATTCAAGGACTCACTATCCTGAATAGAAAAGCATAGAAGGGGTGGGTCACTACCAAATATGAACTGTTAGTAATGCATCTGACTTATGTCGATTATATAGTTCCACTAAAGATTAGAATACTAACTTAACACACTTCATCTTTACCACAGTCTTATCTTATCCTTCTCTACATCAGATTTTGCTCAAACACACACACACACTTAGTTCTTTCACATTACTCACTACTCCACACAAGAATTCAATCTTGTTTATATACCACAATTAAAAAAACATCAAACAGGTCAGTACGATAGATGTACCATGTGACTTCTTGACCTGTTGGCCCAAAATTCAACCCTATACGCCTAGCAGAGAAAACCAAAGCGTGCATCATATTCAAATAGGTCAGCATGCCCAATAATTACTCCCATAACTGTGTTCCATACACGACTTAACTCTGCACAACCTCAACACATTTGGGTTGGCACCATTGGTAAAATTATAAATATAATGAACCAACTGTTGGTACACAACTCAATGCGTGGACCACCAAAATGCATACCACTTGGAGAGCACATGTCGAGCTGAAATCTGTAAACTTGTCCTCAAAACCGCATAGAAAAATAGTCATCTATGATGGAATGCGGAGCATTCCAATATACCACTAATACTGTCATTACATTGTCATTACAAAATCTAATACTCTGTCAACTCTATCTTTCACTGTGGAGGGCTTCAAGACTTGAAACTTTAGATTTAGACTCCTTTACTATGCACCAAAAATACCTTATAACCGCATAGTAAGATTCTTCATAGCGGAGCAATGCAGACTAAAATATTGTGATCCTGTCCTAGGTTCTATACTGCAAATGCCTTAGGAAAAACTTCAGTAATTTGTGTCTGAGTGCAGAACACCAAAATGGAGGGATATTAATGTCTTTATATAGGGCCATTATACACTTAGATATATCATGCTTAGGTGTATTCTCCTCCACATCACACTTAGCAACTTCTCTGGACCAACACAATTGTATCTTTATACTTTGTTGCCATTAATGACAACACTACTCACTGTCATGCTCATTAGTCTCTTCATCATCATGCTTATGTTTCCAACAATGTCCCCCTTTGTCATTTATGGTAACATATGCCAAAACTTCTCCCCCTTTGTCATCAATGGTAAAGGGATCACTTGTATATCTACAGATCAATACTTCTTCTCTATCTCAAAATTGATCTTGTTTTTCTATGTATATACTCCCCCTTATAGTTTTACTCAGGTATACTTTAATATGTAAATCAAAATATTATATTATCACAATAATTTTTTTCTTCTATCTTTCCATATATGTACAAGAGATCAGGATATGAACCTTATTATTTTCTAGGAAGAATATCCTTGTATATATTATTCATATGTAATACTGTAGAGTCTGAATGCTTCTTGGCAGAGTTAAGTATTTATATAGATGCCTAGTAATCTGCAAAAACAATTCTTTTACTTCTTCAACTGATGAAGATGCAATTGTCATTTGAATAATCTTATCATCTTCTTTCAACATCCTTATCAGTGCTGCTATCTTGAAACTGATAATCTTCCTCAACTGACTCATTTGATCCTTAATTAGTTCTCTATGATTCTAGAGTTTCTTGATGATCACATGAGTGTTTTCAACTTCAACCCTTAGATCTCCATTTTTATCCTTTAAAGGCTCATATGTTCGGAAGATATTAGTTATCTGCATTTCAAGGCCATCAATCTTGTCTTTTATATCTTTTGTAGTTATAGGCCATGATAGGAAAAATTGATACATTACCTTAGCTTCTCCCAGGGCATTTTGAATACTCTTTACACTAATACCCAACAGATTGTGTGCCTTGGAACACTTTTCTGATAGATCTATTTAACTCTTATTGCTAATCTGTTTCGTTACTTTCTTCTCAGCTTCTCTAAAGATGTAGAATGACTGTTAAAGGACTCTAGTAGTTGTTTCATTTGTTGTACAGGAGTCAGAGAGGCAACCCTCTTGGTTTCTAGTAATACCTTTTCAAAAACCTTTATTGCTTCCTCTAGAAGCTAATTTCCTTCTACTTGTGATTGCAATATTTCTTCTTGGGCAGTAGCCTAAAAAATAGTTCCTAGTTGCAATTTCTTCAATGGAGAGATATTTGACAAATTGATTTTTCATCCATAGATGGCAATTGAAATAGATGTGGGGATGTAATAGACTAAATTTGTCTTTGTTGAGCCAAAAAGTGTTTTATGGAGTCGATTGGAGAGACTCCAGAATTCTCACCCTTTGTATTTTTCTTCTCTTCAGAAACAGTGACCATGTGTGAGCCTGAGATCTCCGGAGGACAATTTTTTTCATGTATCCCTTCACCTTCTTTGTTCTTAGCTTGATACTCAGAGGTTTCTGGAGTAATAGAAGCATTGTCCATAGTTCTCCTTTTTCTTTATCTTTCTTTTCCTCTAGATTCTCCTTTCGTTCAACACTCTCTACATTCTCCAGAAAAGGATTAACATGTTCTATACTAATGTCTTTTCGAGGAGATAAGTTTCCAACATTCTGATCATCTGCATTGGTTATTTTAGTGTTTACCAGAGGAGATGACACATTTTTCTCTATAGTATTCTACACATCCTCTTTTTCTACTTCATGCTCATGTTGAGAATCTTCTTTTTGTGTATTTCCTGCTTTAGGCATATCATCATGTACATGTTTTTTAGTGTCATGAATCATGCCTAGCACTTTTGTAAAACTAGCAACTTTCTTAATCATTTCATTCCTAAGCCTCTCAAGGTCATCCTTATCTCTTCTCATTAATGTAGTTACCCTTTGTTTTGTTTTGAACTCTATGTTATATACTTGAGCTAATCTAGCTTTGTCCTTATCCATGAAAGGAGCACAGATCTTCTCCAAGTCATATGTTCTCAACTTTGCTTCTTCTCTTCTAGCTAACAATACACTCTTCAAATCTTCAAGCATTTGGTCTTCAATATCTCTTATACTGACCACAAAAGTAATAATAAATTTGATGATTGCTTCTTTTATTGTAGATTTATCAACTTCATCCATAGTGGTGTACAGGGAAACTGTCTGTTCTAAGATTTCATGCTCAACAATGTCATTAAATAATGCTTCTAAATTTAAATAACTGTGTTCTTACTGAAGGGGAAGACTTGTCCTTTTTCTTCTTTTCTTCCAATGACTTCTTTCCCTTACCAGATTTTGATTTCTTCTTCCTTTTCCAAGTTTTATATTCTTCCTTTTCTTTTTCAACTACTGTATTATTGTCAAAATCAACAATGTCTATCTTCGCCTTCTTTGCACTTGTCTCTTCACTGGAGGCTTGAGGCTCTCTTTTCTTCTTCCAGACCAACTTAGGTCCTTACTCTTCCTCTTCTTCCTCATCATCATCATGATTGATGTATTTTTCTCTTGTAGCCTTTTCTTTTACCCTTCTCTTCCTAGAAGGCTGTTGTTGTATAGAGGTACTTGATGCTATTTTCTTTGCTTAAGATATGGCTCCGGAGGCTTTTGGGATAGTAGGAATAGAGATAGAAGTCCTGGTTGACCTTCTTGTGCTGGAAGACCATTCCAGAGGAACAAATATGCCTTTGGATTTCTCCATAGGGCTCTTTGGTGAAATCATCTCATCTACCTTAGTCCTCATTTTCTCAACATTTTCTTTTATTTCCCTTTCTTTGTGCTTCAAGTATACTTAAGTGAATCTCTCTTCACAAGTTTTGAATCTTTCTGCAAAGGTATCTTTTGGTTTTCTCAACATCAAATCTGCAAGTCCTATGATTATGTCTCATGTAACCTCATATCCCATCTCTGGAATCCAAACTGTTCTGGGTTCCATTGCTTCCATATAGCATTCATCTTTGCTAACCATGAAGATGATGTCATTCTTGTACTTCTCAACAACACTCTTTGGAATTCTTTCTCTTGATTGCATGTTTTCTTGGAAAGTATTGAAGAAACCCCGTAATGCAACATTCTAAGTTTCTAAGTTACCCAATCTTCTTAAGTGGTCTCTAATTTGGACTGCTACTGGAATATGCCCAAACCATACAATGTTCTTTATACCAAGAATTTCTTTGAGAAAGTAAAACAATAAGGAAATAATTAGACTACAAAATTTGAAGGGGTACTTTGAGTCCTTGGTCTTTTGCAGGTTCTCTAGCAATTATGCTCTCAACAATTCACACAAGTCATAATCTACACCATTCTTAGCCATCTCATATGTTGTGTTAATAGCAGTTACAGAGATTGAGTTTTCTCTATTGGTGAAGTATATCTTGTATCCAATCATCATAGCATCATATTTTACCACAGGATCTTCAATATCACTCACTATCAGGGCACGCTTGTCAAATTTTGCACCAGTGAGTTTCATTACCACATCATTTTTTATAGATTTCAGTGTTGGAACTGGTCCAGTGCAACGTAACCCTTTTACAACCCTGATAGCTTCCTTGTTGATCATGTGTAGTAGATCCAAACACATAAATTTATCATGAATGTAGCTCGATACATACTTAACAAAAGCATCTTCATAACATAAAATAGGGAAATTGTTCCAAACATCCAACTTTTTCTTTGTCAAACCCTTAAATTTGGTCTTCAAATCAAATTCATCATTGCTTAACTCATTTACCCAAACTTCTCCCAACTTTCCATGACTATACTCTTCCATATTTGTGAATATAGATTCTCGTATCCTCTGAATGTATTACCCCATATGGAATGCTCGAAAAAGCACCATCGGGATCTATTTCCATGGATTTATAAGGATGTCATTTGAACTTTGGATGGGTTCGGTTTACAACCTCTACAACTTGTGGAGTAAACATTTTGAAATATATTTCTAAAAAACTTAGGGCAAGGTAGAATTCTATAAATACCTTTCTATCACTTCTGGTTAGGGCTTTGTGTGCAAGAAATATGAATAGATTCACCTCGTTCTTTCACTGCTCTTCTCTCTTCAAATTTTTGATTGCAAATGATCTTTTGTTAGGTGAGATTGCTTTTAGCCCCTTTTGTAAAAGCTAAACCACATTCAATGCTTAGATTGATAAAGTTGTCAAATCTCTAACTATAGTACACAGTCACCTTCAATTGCTCCACAAACTTCTACAACATGATATTTTTCACCAGTATTTTCTCTAACGGTTCAAGTGTGTTAACTTACACCTCATATCCATGTGATGAAGGCATCAACACCATATCCTTGGCAAGGGTTTAAAGATTGTCTGTTAAAACTCCCCCTAAGCGAAAGCTTTCTACTTAGTTTCCTGAGGAAACATCTACAACAAAGACTAACATAGCCTCATCCTTCACTTTATTTTCTTCTTTCTTTTTCCAAACCTTGTCCATTTCTTTCTTCATCTCTATTGGATGCACATTCTTCACTGGATCTAATGTGACCTAATTTGTTGCATTCATAACACCTGACATTTTGAACAAGCTTACTTCCATTCATTCTAGATCTACATTGATTAACCTTATGCCCAAATCCATTGCATGTATAATAGTAACCATTGAAAGATGAAAGCATCATACCCTTATTGTAACTATTCATCATCTAATTTCTACATTCACTAGCTCTATGACCAATTCTTTGACATGTAAAACATTGACTAGAGAATGATTGAACATTCTAATTCATCCTGCTTCTACATTCCATAGCCTTATGTCTAAATTTATTGCAAGAGTAATAGTACCCTGAGTACCTTTCTACAGCTTGTTGTATGATAGGTGGCCTCTTGAAGTTTTTCTTCTGGTTCCAGACCTGTTTGTTAATACCCTTCTTGACTATAGTACTCTTCTTTTGGTTATAGTTCTTCTTCTCAGAATTATTTGCCTTTGAACTTTCACCATTTTCAAATCCCAATCCTTCTTTATCCTTAGGATCCTTTTGATTTGAAATCATTTCATCAAGAATGGTGGATCTTTTCTTGAATTTGTCTTCTTGATTCTTTGCTTTCTCCAACTCTATCTTTAGGACCACAATTTCTTGTTCAAGCCTTAAACATTCTTCAAATTTGCCTTTCAGTTATTCATTTAGGCATTCTTTGATTCTTTTTCCATCCTTAATTTATATTTTTAGACTGGTGATTGTCTCATTTGATTGATTAAGCTACTCATTTACTTCCTTATAACTTTCTTTGAATTTATTATTTTGCTTTCTCAACTTCTTGATGCATTCATCTACTTCCTTAATATTTTCTTCCAGATCTCTATTCTCACATTAAACTTTTTTGAGATCTTCAAGGGCTAATTTAAGTTCTCCATTCATGTCAACTATGCAATCTTCTTCAGTAAATCCAATGGTAGGAATTTCTTTCAGAGGGATAGGATATCTCCTAGTCACCATGTGTTCACACTTCAAGATCTTCCTCAAGTGGTTAAGCTTCTTCCAAGGAAGCAGGCTTTGATACTAATTGTTGAATACCCAAAATACTTAGAGGGGGGTTGAATCAGTATTCTATGAAACCAATTAAGCATTTAAACATTCATTTTACATAGCATATTTTGTTTGCAGAAAGAAAGGAAAGTATGAAAGTAATCATCGAAACACAACACATGAACACTAGTTTTTTTACATGGAAAACCGAAAAAGGGAAAAACCACAATGAGGATTAGCTCACAATATATTATAATGCAACTAGTTAAAGTTGATATAATTGGTGGACTCACTATCCAAAATAGAAGTGCTCATTGTAGGTGGCTCACTACTAAAGGACTCACTATCCCGATTAGAAAGGCATAGAAAAAGGGGTGGTTTACTACCAAATATGAACTGTTAGTAATGCATCTGAATTATGTTGGAGATACAGTTCCACTAAAGCTTAGAATACTGACTTAACACACTTCATCTTCACCACACTATTATCTTATCCTTCTTTGCATTAAATTTTGCTCACACACACACATAGTTCTTTCACACTACTCACTACTCCACATAAGAATTCAATCTTGTTTATATACCTCAATGAAGCAAAACATCAAACAGGTTGGCATGATAGATGTACCATGTGACTTCTTGACTTGTTAGCCCAAAACTCAACCCTATATGCTTTGCAAAGAAAACCAAAGCTGTATGACATTCAGATAGGTCAGCATGACCTATAATTAGTCCCATAACTTTGTTCCATACATGACTTAACTCTGTACAACATCAGTACCTTTGGGTCGACACCATTGGTGAAGTAATCAATAGAATGAACCAACTGTTGATTCACAACTCAACATGTGGACCACCAAAATTCATACCACTTGGAGAGTACATGTCTTTGACATCTGTAAACTTGTCCTCAAAACCACATAGAAATGTATTCATCTACGGTGGAATGTGGAGCATACCAATATACTACTATTATTGTCATTACACTGTCATTATAGAGTCTGATACTCTGTCAACTCTATCTTTCACTGTGAAGGGCTTCAAGACTTGAAACTTTGGATTTAGACTCCTTTAGTATGCACCAAAAATACCTTACAACTGCATAGAAAGATTCTTCATAGTGGAGCAATGCAGAATAAAATACTGTGATAATGTCTTAGGTTCTATACTGCAAATGCCTTAGGAAAAACTTTAGCAATTTATGTCTGACTGCGGAACACCAAAATGGAGGGATATCAATATAGTTATATAGGGCCGCAATACACTTAGATATATCATGCTTCAGTCTATTCTCCTCCATATCACACTTAGCAACTTCTTTAGACCAACACAACTGTATCTTTATACTTTGTTGCCATCAATGACAACACTACTCATTGTCATGCTCACCAATCTCTTCATCATCATGCTTATGTTGCCAACAAAAACCCTTGTCAGTGAACTTGGGGGTTTGCAAATCTTCAACTTCGCTAATAAGCACTTGGCTTATCTTTTCTTTTTTATCTCCATCATAGCCTATCTCCGTTGGCGATGTTGGAAGTTCATGCTTGGCTTCTCTTTTCTTTTTTATCTCCGTCATAGCCTATCTCCATCATAGCCTATCTCCATCAACAATGTTGGAAGTCTGTGAACTTCCAACTTTATCGATAAATCCTTTCCTTTTCAAACTTCTCTTTGTCAGTAGACCTACCAATCGACAAACTTGACAATCGATGAACCCTTTAGTTTGCAAACCACCAAATTCACCAATAAAGAGAGGGTGCCAACCATTCTTTCCTTAGAAACTATTTTCTTCACCCTTTTACATCTTTGTTAGTTTGTCAAAAAATTGGCATAACCATGAACCTACGAGTGTAGTCAGCGAAATTGGCGGTTCGCATACCAACTGAGTCATTGACAAAGGCCTCAAATAAACAAATTTTTTAAAGGGAAGAAAACACAAAGACTTGGAGGAATTTTTACTTTTAATTTTTATGAGGGGAACCCATGGAAAATATCTCTGATCAAGTATAAATGATCGGTTTAGATTGCAAAGGAAAAATGTGGGAATATTTTGATGGATTTGGGGTGAAAAGATGCATGTTTGGGAGCTAGTTTTTTCAGGTGCCAACATACTTTTAAGTTTACACATATTTTGAAAAAATCTCCTTTCCTTCTTTCAAGTTAAAAGCATACCCCACTTTTTTTATTTCAGTTATGTCATATGAGGGAGCTACCCCTCCAAACGCAAAGGAAGGTTGTTAATCTGTACACAACCTATCCAATTGTTAGTGAATTTTCCACTATAACTAGGTGAGTCATATTTGAAAACATAGTGACAAATCTATTTACTAACATGTAGCAACTAGTCCTTGCTATTACAATATGTTTGAATGTCAATGATAATAAATATATAAAGGGAGTAATCAATATTGATTTTTCCTGTTACTCATTTATTCTAAAATTTACACTAAGAAGTCACAAAGTTTAGCATTTAACAATAGACATAAACAAATCTTGATAATTACAATCTATAAGTAATTTTTTTAGATATTACAAAATTTGGATAGTAACAATCTATAAGTAATTGGTTTTTTTATATTGAATAAATGTATAGATATGGCTCAAAGAGAATCAAATCTTACAAAACATGACAAAAAGGGATAGGCGTATAATCCATAGAGTAAACCATCATCCCTAAGAAATAAGCAAATGAACATGCTTACTCACCATTACATCACATAGGTTTGCTACAACAAAAGGGTAACTATATTATGAAAGAACTATAATATAAAATATAGGTCCCAGATACAAAACAACACTTCATATACAATAAAACATCATCAAAGATCACATCCCACAAATTTAGATTACAATAAGATCAAAATATAGGCTTATGCATTATTATTTTTCTCACTAACAAACTTTTCTTATTCATCAATGATAACTTCAATCTTTCTAGGAAGCAAGAACTTGAATAGTGTGTTTCATGCATTTTGTTAAGCCATAATTAGGTAAATTAAACATTTAAGAGGAGGGCCAAGAAAAGAGTTTCTTAACACATAATGTAAATCATTTACAACAATGACAAACAAAGATGGAGCCAATGTACAACCTTGTCTAATAGATTTATGTAGCTCAAATGGATATGAAAAAACACTATTTATAGTAATTTGGGTAGTAGAATCATGAAATAGAACACTAACAAATCTATAAAACATATCAATAAATGCAAAGCACCTCATAAAATCAATAGAAAAACTCCATTAAATTTTGTCATAGGATTTTTTAAAATCAATTAAAGCCATGCACACATCTTGCCTAGAATCTTTGACCTAGTTCATGCCTTCTTCGATAGTAAGGGGATTCACAAAATTTATCTCCCTTTAACATAACTAATTTGATTAGAAGAGATAACATTTGGAAGAATATCCTTGAGTCTATTAGATAATAGTTTAGCATAAATCTTATGATATGCATTTAACAATGTGATAAGACTTTAATTCTTAATGAGAGAAGGATCATCCATCAGTAACAACTTGATAATGCCTCTATTAATGTCAAATAACCAACT